>JAUUTY010000080.1:0-227748 GCA_030979885.1 Lolium multiflorum
GATGGCGGTGGAGATGGCGGTGTCGATGGAGAAGCCTTAGGGAGCACTTCCCCGCTCCGGCAGGGTGCCGGGCAGAGACTCCTGTCCCCAGAAACTTGGTTTCAGCGATGACGGCGGCTACGGAAGGTTTACATGGGTTTAAATGCGTCCGTACTGGGGTTTCGCGGCTTTGGAGGAGGCACATATAGGCGAAGAGGCGGCGCGGGGGGGCGCCGACGGGGGCCACACCATGGGGCGGCGCGGCCCCCCCTCTGGCCGCGCCAGGGTGTGGTGTGGGGCCCCCTCCACAGTCCTTCCGGGTGTTGGAAGCTTCGTGGAAAAATAGGAACTGGGCGGTGATTTCGTCCAATTAAGAGAATATTTCGTTACTAGGATTCTGAAACCAAAAACAGCAGCAACCGGCACTTCGGCATCTTGTTATTAGGTTAGTTTCAAGAAAATGCATAAATACGACATATAATGTGCATAAAAACATGTAGGTATCATCAATAAAGTAGCATGGAACATAAAAATTATCGAACGTTGGAGACGTATCGGCATCCCTAGCTTAGTTCTGCTCGTCCCGAGCGGTAAAACGATAACAAAGATAATTTCTTAAGAAGTGACATGCCATCATAACCATGATCATACTATTGTAAGCATATGAGATGAATAAAGCGATCAAAACAATGGTAATGACATGAGTAAACAAATGAATCATAAAGCAAAGACTTTTCATGAATAGTACTTCAAGACAAACATCAATAAGTCTTGCATAAGAGTTAACTCATAAAGCAATAAATCAAAGTAAAGGTATTGAAGAAACACAAAGGAAGATTAAGTTTCAGCGGTTGCTTTCAACTTGTAACATGTATATCTCATGGATATTGTCAACATGAAGTAATATAATAAGTGCAATATGCAAGTATGTAGGAATCAATGCACAGTTCACACAAATGTTTGCTTCTTAAGGTGGAAGGAGATAGGTAAAATGACTACTCGACAATAAAAGTAAAAGAATGGTCCTTCAAAAAGGAAAGCATCGATTGCTATTGTTGTGCTAGAGCTTTTATTTTGAAAACATAGAACAATTTTGTCAACGGTAGTAATAAAGCATATGAGTTATGAAAATTATATCTTACAAGTTGCAAGCCTCACGCATAGTATACTAATAGTGCCCGCACCACGTCCTACTTAACTTGGACTACCGGGTCTTCGCATGCCATGTTTCAACCAAGTGTCACAAAGGGGGTACCTCCATGCCGCCACAAAGGTCTAAAGAGAATGCTCGCATTTCGGATTTCTCGCTTTTGATTATTCTCAACTTAGACATCCATACCGGGACAACATGGACAATAGATACAGATAATGGACTCCTCTTAAATGAATAAGCATGTAGCAATGATTATTGTTCTCATATGAGATTGAGGATATATGTCCAAAGCTGAAACTTCAACCATGATTCATGGCTTTAGTTAGCGGCCCAATGTTCTTCTCTAACAATTTTGCATGCTCCAACCACTAAAATGATAGACCTTCGGACAAGACGGACATGCATAGCAACTCACATGATATTCAACAATAGTTGGTGGCGTTCCCCCAGAAACATGGTTATCGCACAACAAGCAACTTAATAAAATATAAAGTGCATAGGAAGCACATATTCAATACTACGATAGTTTTAAGGCTATTTGTCCCATGAGCTATAGTGCAAAGGTGAATGATGGAATTTTAAAAAGGTAGCACTCAAGCAATTTACTTTGGAATGGCGGAGAAATACCATGTAGTAGGTAGGTATGGTGGACACAAATGGCATAGTAGTTGGCTCAAAGTTTTGGATGCACGAGAAGTATATCCCTCTCGATATAAGGTTTAGGCTAGCAAGGGTTATTTGAAGCAAACTCAGGGATAACTAGTGCAGCAAAACTCACATAAAAAACACATATTGCAAACATTATAAGACTCTACCTTGTCTTCCTTGTTGTTCAAAACTCAATACTAGATATTATCTAGACCTTAGAAAAACCAAATATCCAAACCAAATTTTAGCAAGCTCTATGTATTTCTTCATTAATGGGTGCAAAGCATATGATGCAAGAAGCTTAAACATGAGCACAACAATTGCTAGTATCACATTATCCAAGACATTTTAGAATTACTACATTGTAGCATTTTTCCAATTCCAACCATATAACAATTTTAACAAAGAAGAAGCCTTGAACATAATGAGTAAAGCCTAAGGACACATGTGTCCATATGCAACATCGGAGCGTGTCTCTCTACAAAGTGAATGCTAAGATCCATCTTATTCAAACAAAAACAAAAACGAAAATAAACGGCGCTCCAAGTAAAGAACACAAGATGTGATTGAGTAAAAATATAGTTTCAGGGGAGGAACTGATGATGTTGTGATGAAGAAAGGGGATGCCTTGGGCATCCCAATTAGACACTTGAGTCTTCTTAAAATATGCAGGGAGGAACCACGGGGGCCAAGCTTAGAGCTTTCCCTCCTCTTGATCATAGTATATCATTCTCCTCTCTGGACCCTTGAAAACTTCCTTCTCATCAAGCAAACTCATTAGAGGGTTAGTGCACAATTAATAATTCACTCATTCAGAGGTGACACAATCATTATTTTCACTTCTGGACATTGCATGATGCTACTGGACATTAGTGGATCAAAGAAATAAATCCAACATAGCAAAAGAGGCAATGTGAAATAAAAGGCAGAATCTGTCAAAAACAGAACAGTCTGTAAAGACGAATTTATAAATGGCACAGACTTGCTCAAATGGAAAAACTCAAAACTAATGAAAGTTGCGTACATATCTGAGGATCAGCTCGTAAATTGGCAGATTTTTTCGAATTTTCTACAGAGAATTGTGCCCAGATTCGTGACAGACAGCAATGCTGTTTCTGCGCAGCGTTCCCAAATAATAACATCACCTTTAACATAGAAACTTTACTTGGCACAACAAAACACAAAACTAAGATAAGGAGAGGTTGCTACAGTAGTAAACAACTTCCAAGACTCAACAAAACAAAAATTGCTGTAGCAAAATAAACACATGGGTTATCTCCCAAGAAGTTCTTTCTTTATAGCCATTAAGATGGGCTCGGCGATTTTGGTGATGCACCCGCAAGAAATAGTATTTGAAGCAAAAGAGAGCATCAAGAGGCAAATTAAAACACATTTAAGTCTAACATGCTTCCTATGCATAGGAATCTTGTAAATAAACAAGTTCATGAAGAGCAAGGTAACACAAGCATAGGAAGATAAAACAAGTGTAGCTTCAAAAATTTCAGCACATAGAGGTGTTTTAGTAACATGAAAATTTCTACAACCATATTTCCTCTCTCATAATAACTTTCAGTAGCATCATGAGCAAACTCAGCAATATAACTATCACATAAAGCATTCTTATCATGAGTCTCATGCATAAAATAATTACTACTCCCAACATAAACATAGTCATTCTTATTAATTGTTGTAGTGGGAGCAAATTTAACAAAGTAGCTATCAAATATAGGAGGTATATTGTAATCATAATCAATTTTATCCTCCATCAGGTGGTAACCAAAGACTACTATCATTATAATCATCATAAATAGGAGGCAAAGTATCATCAAAGTAAATTTTCTCCTCAATGCTTGGGGGACTAAAAATATCATGCTCATCAAAGCAAACCCCAAGCTTAGAATTTTCCATAACATAGTAACAATGGTGTTCAAAGCATTCATACTAATAACATTCCCATTACCTCATGCATATAAAGTTCCATGGGTTTTTAATTCTTTCTTCAAACACATCATGTCCTAATTCAAGATAAAGTTCATAAGATCTCTCATATTTTTGTTGTTTTCCATTATGCCTAACTAGTGTAAACAAGAAACCAAATGCCGCAATTGCAGAGTCTGAAATAGCTTCGAGTACTTACAATGGCGCCGGGAAAATAGCTTAGTGCCGAGATCGGAGTGTGAGTACCTTTACCTTTCCTCCCGACAACGGCGCCGGAAAATAGCTGAGTAGCCCTTTCCTGTAGACGGTGTTGGGCCTCCAAGTGCGGAGGTTTGTAGAACCAACAAGTTTTCCTTAAGTGGATCACCCAAGGTTTCTCGACTCAGGAGGGAAGAGGTCAAAGATATCTCTCTCATGCATTTACTGCAACCACAAAACGAAGTCTCACTGGCCATCCCCAACACACAAATAGGTGCACTAGTTGGCGAAGAGATAGTGAAATACGGTGGTATGAATATATATGAGCGGTAGCAACGGTGCCGAAAATAGCTTGTTGGCGTGTAGTTGATGGTGGTAGTATTGCAGCAGTAGTAACACGGTAAAACGATTAAATAGCGGTAGTAACTCAAGCGGTATTTGGGAACAGAGCTGAGAGTTACTTTCACTAGTGGACACTCTCAACATTGATCACATAGCAGAATAGATAAATGCATACTCTACACTTTTGTTGGATGATGAACACATTGCGTAGGATTACACGAACCCTCAATCCCGGAGTTAACAAGCTCCACAATAATGCTCATATTTTAGTAACCTTTAGTGTAAGATAGATCAAAGACTAAACCAAGTACTAGCATAGCATGCTCACTGTCACCTATGTAGGAGGAATATATCACATCAATATTATCATAGCAATAGTTAACTTAGCAATCTACAAAGATCGTGATCATAGCATAAACCAAGTACTAACACGGTGCACACCCTGTCACCTTTACACCGTGCGGGAGGAATAAAACTACTTTAGTAACATTGCAGAGTAGTACATAGATAAATTGTGATACGATGCACATTACAATCATAAAGAGATATAAAAAACACTTCACTACGCTCTTCAACGGTGAATAAGTACTTCGTGAAATATGGCCTAAGAGACCCACACGGTGCACACTGTCACCTTTACACCATGGAGGAGGAATAGACGGAGATCACATAAGTAAACCCACTTGACTAGCATAATGACATCTAGATTACAAGCATCATCATATAAATCAGTCATGTAAGGCAGCTCATGAGATTATTGTATTATACATGGGAGAGATATGAACCACATAGCTACGGTGGCGAGCACGATGGAGACTTCTCCCTCCTCATGGAGCAGCGACGGTGATGAAGATGGCGGTGGAGATGGCGGCGGTGTCGATGGAGAAGCCTACGAGCACTTCCCCGCTCGGCGGTGCGGAGCAGAGACTCCTTTGTCCCAGATCCAACCAGCGATGGCGTGGCCTCTGGAGATTTCTGTGGGTTTCGTCGTCCGTAAGGGGGTTTTGCGACGGAGGCTTTATAGGCGAAGAGGCGGCGACGCGGGAGGCAGCGGGGGACACACCATGGAGCGGCCCCCTACGGCCGCGCCAAGGTATCATGCAGGGGCCTGTGGCCCCCTCACAGTCCTTCCCCAGGGTGTTACCCAGGCCATTGGAAAAATAGGAACACAAGGCGGTGATTTCGTCAATTAAAGGAATATTTCGTTACTAGGATTTATGAAACCAAAAACAGTGACAGACGCACCTTCGGCATCTTGTTAATAGGTTAGTTCAATAAAAAATTCGACATATAATGTGCATAAAACATGTGGGTATCATCAATAAAGTAGCATCGGAACATAATAAATTATCGATCGTTGGAGACGTATCGGCTATCAAGTTTACACCGGGTCCAGGAGGATTTAGTGCCCCATGACCCCAATTTGCAACTCTCATGGCTGTCGTCAAAACTCGTGATTCCCGACATTTCTAGCCGTTTTAAGTGGGCTATAGTCCACGATTTTTGGGTCACGGGATGATTTCGATGCCCTACTGTGACCCCGGTACACGACTCTAGCGACATCATCAAAACTCGTGATTGAGGCATTTTAAAATTTCATTTCGTAGGGTATGGTCCACGTTTTTGGATCGGGGAGGATTTCGTGCCCCGTGACCCATTTTGAACTATCGTCTGTCGTCAAAACTCGTGATTTCGAGCATTTGTTTCGTGGGCTGGAGTCCAGTTTTAAGATCCCAGTGGGATTTTGATGCCAGTATTTGATGCCGACTCTCGCGGCATCATCAAAACTAGTGATTTGAGCATTTCTTGCTCTTTCTTGACTTAACAGTCCACGTTTTGAGTCAGGAGGATTTCGATACCCCGTGACCCACGGTACACGAATGTCAGCATCAAATAAAACTACGTGATTTCGGGGAGGCATTTAAGGCACATTTTTCGTGGGCTGCAAATGTAGTTTGGGTCCAGTGAGGATTTTATACCCCGTGACCCCAGTACATGACCTAGCGGCATCGTCCGGCTCGTGATTTCGAGCATTTCGGGCTGTTTAGTCCACGTTTTCGGGTCCGGGGAGGATTTCGATGCCGTGACCCCAGGTACATGACTCTAGCGGCATCGTCAAAACTCGTGATTACGAGCATTTGTCGTTTCGTGGGCTATAGTCCACGGTTTGGGTCACGGGATAATTTCGATGCCACTGTGACCCCTGATACACCGACTCTGTGGCATCATCAAAACTACATGATTTCGAGCATTCTGGCTGTTTTTCGTGTGTTATAGTCCACGTTTTTCGAGATCCGGGAGGATTTGATGCCCCGTGACCCATTCTCAAACTCAACGACATCGTCAAAACCCGTGATTTCGAGCATTTCTGGCTGTTTCGTGGGCTATAGTCCACGTTTTGGGGGATTTCGATGCCCGTGACCCCCGGTACACGATTCTGGCGTCAAGACTCGTGATTTCGAGCATTTCTTACCTGTTTTCGTGGGCTATCCACGTTTCGGTCCGGGAGGATTAGAGTACCGTGTTTGGTCTATGACTCTAGCGGCATCGGTCGAAACTCGTGATTTCGAGCATTTCGCCGTTTCGTGGGCTATAGTCCCCGATTTTCTCAGGTCACGGGATGATTTCGATGCCATGTGACCCCCGGTACACGACTCTAGAGGCATCATCAAAGCTCGTGATTTCGAGCATTTACGGCTGTTTCGTGGGGTATAGTCCACGTTTTCGGGTCCAGGGAGGATTTTGATGCCCCGTGACCCCCGGTACAAGACTGTAGCGTCATCGTCAAAACTCGTGATTTCGAGCATTTCTGTGCTGTTTCGTGGGCTATGGTCCACGTTTTCGGGGTCCCGGGAGGATTTTGATGCCCCGTGACCCCCGGAACACGACTCTAGCGACATCATCAAAACTCGTGATTTCGAGCATTTCTTACCATTTTCTTGGGCTATAGTCCACGTTTCGGGTCATGGATTTCGATGCCACGTGACCCCCGGTACATGACTATAGCGGCATCATCAAAACTCATGATTTCGAGCATTTCGCTGTTTTTAAGTGGGCTATAGTCTATGTTTTCGGGTCCCGTGAGTATTTTTATGCCCCGTGACCCTCGGTACATGGCTCTAGCGGCATCGTCAAAACTTGTGATTTCGAGCATTTCTGGCTGTTTCGTGGGACGTTTCGGGTCAGGAGGATTCCGATGCCCCGTGACACCGGTACATGACTCTAGCGGCATCGTCAAAACTCGTGATTTCGAGCATTGCTGTCGTTTCGTGGGCTATAGTCCACGGTTTCGTGTCACGGGATGATTTCGATACCATGTGAGACCCCCGTTACACGACTCTAGCGGCATCATCAAAACTCGTGATTTAGAGCATTTCTTGCCCATTTTCTTGGGCTATAGTCCACGATTTTCGGGTCCGGGAGGATTTTGATGCCCCGTGACCTGACCTATGACCTTAAGCGGCATCATCAAAACTCGTGATTTCGAGCATTTATGGCTTTTTTCGTGGGCTATAGTCCACGTTTCCGGGTCCCGGGAGGATTTCGATGCCCCGTGACCCCCGGCACACGACTCTAGCGGCATCATCAAAACTCGTGATTTCGAGCATTTCTTTGTTTTCGTGGGCTATAGTCCACGTTTCGGGTCGGGAGGATTTCGTTTGACCCACGGTACACGACTCTGGCGGCATCATCAAAACTCGTGATTTCGAGCATTTACGGCTGTTTTTCGTGGGCTGTAGTCTGATTTCGGGTCCGTGAGATTGCCTTGCCCGTGACCCCGGTACACATGACCTAGCGAGCATCGTGAAACTCGTGATTGAGCATTTCGGCTGTTTTCGTGGGACGTTTTCGGGTCCCGGGACCCGTGACCCTCGGTACATGACTCTAGCGGCATCATCAAAACTCGTGATTTCGAGCATTTAGTCGTTTCGTGGGCTATAGTCCACAGTTTTCGGGTCCCGGGAAATTTCGATGCCCTGTGACCCCCGGTACACGACTCTAGCGGCATCATCAAAACTCCTGATTTCAGCATTTCTGGCTGTTTCGTGGGCTATAGTCCACGTTTTTGGTTCCCACGAGGATTTCGATCCGTGACCCCCGGTACACAACTCTAGCGGCATCGTCAAAACTCGTGATTTCGAGCATTTCTGTCCGTTTTCGTGGGCTATGGTCCACGGTTTTCGGGTCCCGGAGGATTTTGATGCCCCGTGACCCCCGGTGACGATTCTAGCGGCATCATCAAAACTCGTGATTTCGAGCATTTCTTCCTGTTTTCGTGGGCTATCACGTTTCGAATCCCAGGAGGATTTCGATGCCACGTGACCCCCGGTTTTATGACTCTAGCGGCATCGTCAAAGCTCGTGATTTCGAGCATTTCTGGCCATTTTCGTGGGCTATAGTCCACGATTTTCGGGTCACGGGATGATTTCGATGCCATGTGACCCCCGGTACACGACTCTAGCAGCATCATCAAAACTCGTGATTTCGAGCATTCCATTTTTCGTAGGGTATAGTCCGGGTCAGGGAGGATTTCGATGCCGTGACCCCGGTACATGACGCCAGCGTCATCGTCAAAACTACGTGATTTCGAGCATTTCTGTCTCTTTTTCGTGGGCTATAGTCCACGTTTCCGGGTCCCGGAAGGTTTTTGCCAGCTGACCCCCGTACTGACTCTAGCGGCATCATCAAAACTCGTGATTTCGAGCATTTCTTACTGTGTTTTCTTGGGCTATAGTCCACGTTTTGGGGTCCTGGGAGGATTTGTGACCCCCGGTACATGACTATAGCGGCATCATCAAAACTTCGTGATTTCGAGCATTTCACAAGTTTGTTTTAAGTGGGCTATAGTCTATGTTTCGGGTCAGTGAGTATTTTATGCCCGTGACCTCGGTACATGACTCTAGCGGCATCGGCAAAAACTTCGTGATTTCGAGCATTTCGGGCTTTTCGTGGGACGTTTTCGGGTCCGGGAGGATTTTGATGCCCCGTGACACCGGTACATGACTCTAAGCGGCATCGTCAAAACTCGTGATTTCGAACATTTTGGCTGGTTTCGTGGGCTATAGTCCACGGGTTTTCGTGTCACGGGATGATTTCGATACCTGCGACCGCAAATTTTGCACGACTCTAAGCGGCATCATCAAACTCGGCGATTGAGCATTTCTTGCTTTGTTTTCTTGGGCTATAGTCCACGTTTCCGGGTCCGGGAGGATTTCGATGCCCGTGACCCACGGTACACGGCCTAGCGACATCATCAAAACTCGTGATTTCGAGCATTTTTTGCTGTTTTAGTGGGCTATAGTCCACGTTTGGAATCTGGGAGAGTTCGATGCCCTGTGACCCCCGTACACGACTCTAGCGGCATCATCAAAACTCGTGATTTCGAGCATTTCTTGCTGTTTTCGTGGGCTATAGTCGACGTTTTCGGGTCCCGGGAGGATTTTGATGCCCCGTGACCCCCATTTTACACGACTCTGGCGGCATCATCAAAACTCGTGATTTCGAGCATTTCGGTACATTTCGTGGGCTATAGTCTCGTTTTGGAGTCCGTGAGGATTTTATGCCCGTGACCCCGGTACATGACCCTAGCGGCATCGTCAAAACTCGTGATTTCGAGCATTTATGGCTGTTTTCGTGGGCTATTTGGTCCGGGAGGATTTCGATGCCCCGTGACCCCCGGTACATGACTCTAGCGGCATCGTCAAAACTCGTGATTACGAGCATTTCTGGTCGTTTTCGTGGGCTATAGTCCACGGTTTTCGGGTCACGGGATAATTTCGATGCCCTGTGACCCCCCGGTACACGACTCTAGCGGCATCATCAAAACTCATGATTTCGAGCATTTACGGCTTTCGTGGCTATAGTCCACGGTTTTCGGGTCCGGGAGGATTTTGATGCCCAGCCCCCGGTACCTGACTCTAGCGGCATCGTCAAAACTCGTGATTTCGAGCATTTCAGTCTTTTTCGTGGGCTATAGTCCACGTTTCCGTGGTCCGGGAGGATTTTGATGCCCGTGACCCCGGTACACGATTCTAGTGGCATCATCAAAACTCGTGATTTCGAGCATTTCTTGTTGTTTTCGTGCGCTATCCCGTTTCGGGTCCGGGAGGATTTCGATGCCACGTGACCCCCGGTCTATGACTCTAGCGGCATCGTCAAAACTCGTGATTTCGAGCATTTCTGCCGATTTCGTGGGCTATAGTCCACGATTTTGGATCCCGGGAGGTTTGATGCCCTGTGACCCCCGGTACACGACTCTAGAGGCATCATCAAACTCGTGATTTCGAGCATTTACGAAATTGTTTCGTGAGGTATAGTCCACGTTTCGGGTCCGGGAGGATTTCGTGCCGTGACCCCCGGTACATGAGTCTAGCGGCATCGTCAAAACTCGTGATTTCGACATTTGCGGAAATTTGTTTTTGATGACTATAGTCCACGTTTTCGGGGTCCGGGAGGATTTTGATGCCCGTGACCCCCGGTACACGACTCCTAGCGGCATCATCAAAACTCGTGATTTCGAGCATTTCTTGCACTTTTTCTTGGGCTATAGTCCACGTTTCCGGGTCCCGGGAGGAATGCCCCGTGACCCACGGTACATGACTATAGCGGCATCATCAAAACTCGTGATTTCGAGCATTTATGGCTGTTTTCGTGGGCTATAGTCTATGTTTTCGGGTCCCGTGAGTATTTTATGCCCCGTGACCCTCGGTACATGACTCTAGCGGCATCGTCAAAACTCGTGATTTCGAGCATTTCTGGCTGTTTTCGTGGGACGTTTTCGGGTCCCGGGAGGATTTCGATGCCCCGTGACACCCGGTACATGACTCTAGCGGCATCGTCAAAACTCGTGATTTCGAGCATTTCTGGTCGTTTCGTGGGCTATAGTCCACGGTTTCGTGTCACGGGATGATTTCGATACCCTGTGACCGGTACACGACTCTAGCGGCATCATCAAAACTCGTGATTTCGAGCATTTCTTCCTCCATTTTCTTGGGCTATAGTCCACGTTTCGGGGTCCGGGGAGGATTTCGTGCCCGTGACCCACGGTACACGACTGTAGCGGCATCATCAAAACTCGTTATTTCGAGCTTCTGGCCATTTTCGTGGGCTATAGTCCACGTTTCCGGGGTCACGGGAGGATTTTGATGCCCCGTGACCCGTACATGACTCCAGCGGCATCATCAAAACTCGTGATTCCGAGCATTTCTGCTGTTTTCTTGGGCTATAGTCCACGTTTTGGGGTCCTGGGAGGATTTTGATGGTGACCCACGGTACACGAATGTAGCGGCATCATCAAAACTCGTGATTTCGAGCATTTCTGGCTGTTTTCGTGGGCTATAGTCTACGTTTTCGGGTCCCGTGAGGATTTTTATGCCCCGTGACCCCCGGTACATGACCCTAGCGGCATCGTCAAAACTCGTGATTTCGAGCATTTCTGGCTGTTTTCGTGGGCTATAGGTCCCGGGAGGATTCGATGCCACGTGACCCCGGTACATGACTCTAGCGGCATCGTCAAAACTCTTGATTTGACATTTAAGTCGTTTCGTGGGCTATAGTCCACGGTTTCGAGTCACGGGATAATTTCGATGCCCTGTGACCCCCGGTACTGACTCTAGCGGCATCATCAAAACTCTTGATTTCGAGCATTTCTGGCTTTTTTCGTGGGCTATAGTCCACGTTTCGGGTCCCGGGAGGATTTCGATGCCCCGTGACCCCCGTTACACGACTCTAGCGGCATCGTCAAAACTCGTGATTTCGAGCATTTCAGCTGTTTCGTGGGCTATAGTCCACGTTTTCGGGTCCCGGGAGGATTTTGATGCCCCGTGACCCCCGGTACACGATTCTAGTGGCATCATCAAAACTCGTGATTTCGAGCATTTCTTGTTTTAAGTGGGCTATCCACGTTTTGGATCCCAGGAGGATTTAAGTGCCGTGACCCGGTACATGACTCTAGCGGCATCGTCAAAACTCGTGATTTCGAGGCATTTCTGACGTTTTTCGTGGGCTATAGTCCCACGATTTTGAGATCACGGGATGATTTTGATTACCTGTGACCCCACGGTACACGACTCACAGAGGCATCATCAAAACTCGTGATTTCGAGCATTTTTTGCTGATGGCCGTTTTCGTGGGGTATAGTCCACGTTTCCGGGTCAGGAGGATTTCGATGCCCCGTGACCCCCGGTACATGGCTCTAGCGGCATCGTCAAAACTCGTGATTTCGAGCATTTCTGGCCGTTTTCGTGGGCTATAGTCCCGTTTCGAGTCCAGGAGGATTTTGATGCCAGTGACCCGTTACAACTCTAGCGGCATCATCAAAACTCGTGATTTCGAGCATTTCTTGCTGTTTTCTTGGGCTATAGTCCACGTTTTCGGGTCCCAGTTGATGCCCCGTGACCCACGGTACATGACTATAAACGGCATCATCAAAACTCGTGATTTCGAGCATTTATGGTTTTCGTGGGCTATAGTCTATGTTTTCGGGTCCCGTATTTTTATGCCCCGTGACCCTCGGTACATGACTCTAGCGGCATCGTCAAAGACTCGTGATTTCGAGCATTTCTGGCTGTTTCGTGGGCTATTCGGGTTCCGGGAGGATTTCGATGCCCGTGACCCACGGTACATGACTCTAACGGCATCGTCAAAACTCGTGATTTCGAGCATTACGGGGCCTTTTTCGTGGGCTATGGTCCACGGTTTTCGTGTCACGGGATGATTTCGATACCATGTGACCCCCGGTACACGGCTCTAGCGGCATCATCAAAAACTCGTGATTTCGAGCATTTCTTGCTGTTTTCTTGGGCTATAGTCCACGTTTTCGGGTCCCGGGGGATTTCGATGCCCAGTGACCCACGGTACACGACTCTGGCAGCATCATCAAAACTCGTGATTTCGAGCATTTCGGCTGTTTCGTGGGCTATAGTCCACGTTTTGGGGTCCTGGGAGGATTTCAGCGACCCCGATTTTACGACTCTAGCGGCATCATCAAAACTCGTGATTTCGAGCATTTCTTACCATTTTCTTGGGCTATAGTCCGTTTCGGGTCCGGGAGGATTTCGATACCCAGTGACCCACAGTCTCGAATGTGGCATCATCAAAACTCGTGATTTCGAACATTTCTGGCTGTTTTCGTGGGCTATAGTCTACGTTTTCGGGTCCCGTGGATTTTGATGCCCCGTGACCCCCGTTACATGACTCTAGCCGCATCGTCAAAACTCGTGATTTCGAGCATTTCGGGCCGTTTTCGTGGGCTTTTCGGGTCCCGGGAGGAATTCGATGCCCCGTGACCCCCGGTGCATGACTCTAGCGGCATCGTCAAAACTCGTGATTACGAGCATTTTACGAGTCGTTTCGTGGGCTATAGTCCCACGGTTTTCGGAATCACGGGATAATTTCGTGCCACTGTGACCCCGGGGTACACGACTCTAGCGGCATCATCAAAACTCATGATTTCAAGCATTTACTGGCCGTTTTCGTAGGCTATAGTCCACGTTTTCGGATTCCCGGAGGATTTCGATGCCCCGTGAACCCCCGGTATACGACTCTAGCGGCATCGTCAAAACTCGTGATTCCGAGCATTTCTGGCGGCTGATTTCGTGGGCTATAGTCCACGTTTCCGGGGTCCGGGAGGATTTTGATGCCCGTGACCCCCGGTACACGACTCTAACGGCATCATCAAAACTCGTGATTGAGCATTTCTTCTTGTTTCTTGGGCTATAGTCCACGGTTTTCGGGTCCGGGAGGATTTTGATGCCCCGTGACCCCCGGTACATGACTCCAGCGGCATCATCAAAACTCGTGATTTCGAGCATTTAGAAAACTGTTTTGTGGGCTATAGTCTCGTTTCAGGTCAGTAGGGATTTTTGCACCAGTGACCCCGGTACATGACCCTAAGCGGCATCGTCAAAACTCGTGATTCCGAGCATTTCTGGCCGTTTTCGTGGGCTGTTTCGGGTCCACGGGAGGATTCGATGCCCCGTGACCCCGGTACATGACTCTAGCGGCATCGTCAAAACTCGTGATTCCGAGCATTTCTGGCCGTTTTCGTGGGCTATAGTCCACGGTTTTCGGGTCACGGGATGATTTCGATGCCCTGTGACCCCCGGTACACGACTCTAGCGGCATCATCAAAACTCATGATTTCGAGCATTCTCGCTGTTTCGTGGGCTATAGTCCACGTTCTCGGGTTCCGGGAGGATTTCGATGCCCGGTGACCCCGTGCACGACTCTAGCGGCATCGTCAAAACTCGTGATTTCGAGCATTTATGGCTGTTTCGTGGGCTATAGTCCACGTTTCGGGTCCGGGGAGGATTTCGATGCCCCTGGTACACGATTCTAGTGGCATCATCAAAACTCGTGATTTCGAGCATTTTCTGGCTGTTTCGTGGGCTATAGTCCCTACGTTTTCGGAATACGTGAGGATTTTATGCCCATGACCCCGGTACATGACCCTAACGGCATCGTCAAAACCAGTGATTTCGAGCATTTACCGAGTACATTTTCGTGGGACGTTTCGGGTCCGGGAGGATTCCCGATGCCCCGTGACCCCCGGTACATGACTCTAGCGGCATACGTCAAAACTGTGATTCGAGCATTTCTGGCCTTTTTCGTGGGCTATAGTCCACGGTTTTGAGTCACGGGATAATTTCGATGCTCTGTGACCCCCGGTACACGACTCTAGCGGCATCATCAAAACTCATGATTTCGAGCATTTTCTTGTTGTTTAGTGGGCTATCCACGTTTGGTCAGGAGAAGTTTCGATGCCAGTGACCCCAGTCTACGACTCTAAGCGGCATCGTCAAAACTGATTTCGAGCATTTCTGGCTGTTTTCGTGGGCTATAGTCCACGTTTTCGGTTCCCGGGAGGATTTTGATGCCCCGTGACCCCCGGTACATGACTCTAGCGGCATCATCAAAACTCGTGATTTCGAGCATTTCTTGCTGTTTTCGTGGGCTATAGTCCACGTTTTCGGGTCCCGGGAGGATTTTGATGCCCCGTGACCCCCGGTACATGACTCTAGCGGCATCGTCAAAACTCGTGATTTCGAGCATTTCTGGCCGTTTTCGTGGGCTATAGTCCACGATTTTCGGGTCCCGGGATGATTTCGATGCCCTGTGACCCCCGGTACACGACTCTAGCGGCATCATCAAAACTCGTGATTTCGAGCATTTCTGGCTGTTTTTCGTGGGTATAGTCACGTTTCGGGTCCGGGGAAGTTTCGATGCCAGTGACCCCCGGTACATGGCTAACAAGCGTCATCGTCAAAAGTCGTGATTTCGAGCATTTCTGGTCGTTTTCGTGGGTTATAGTCCACGGTTTTCGGGTCCGGGAGGATTTTGATGCCCGGCCCCCGGCACGACCCTAGCGGCATCATCAAAACTCGTGATTTCGAGCATTTCTTCCTCTGTTTTCTTGGGCTATAGTCCACGTTTTGGGGTCCTGGGATCGATGCCCCGTGACCCACGGTACATGACTATAGCGGCATCATCAAAACTGCGTGATTCGAGCATTTCTGTTTGTTTTAAGTGGGCTATAGTCTATGTTTCGGGTCCGTGAGTATTTTTATGCCCGTGACCCTCGGTACATGACTCTAGCGGCATCGTTAAAACTCGTGATTTCGAGCATTTTTTGCTGTTTTCGTGGGACGTTTTCGGGTCCCGGGAGGATTCCGATGCCCCGTGACCCCCGGTACATGACTCTAAGCGGCATCGTCAAAACTCGTGATTTCGAGGCATTTTACGGTCGTTTCGTGTCTATAGTCACGGTTTCGTGTCACGGGATAGTTTCGATACCATGTGACCGCCGATTTTTACCGACTCTAGCGGCATCATCAAAACTCGTGATTTCGAGCATTTTCTTACTGTTTTCTTGGGCTATAGTCCACGTTCGGGTTCCGGGAGGATTTCGATGCCCCCGTGACCCACGGTACCACGACTCTTGCGGCATCATCAAAACTCGTGATTTCGAGCATTTATGATGTTTTCGTGGGCTATAGTCTACGTTTTCGGGTCCCGTGAGGATTTTCATGCCCCGTGACCCCCGGTACACGACTCTAGCGACATCATCAAAACTTGTGATTTCGAGCATTTCTGGCCGTTTCGTGGGCTATAGTCCATGATTTCGGGTCAGGGGTGATTTCGATGCCACGTGACCTGATCACACGAGTCTCGCGGCATCATCAAGGCTTCGTGATTCCCGACCATTTACGCCATTTCTTGGGCTATAGTCCCACAGTTTCGGGTCACGGGATGATTTCGATGCCCCCGTGACCCACAGTACACGACTCTAGCGGCATCATCAAAACTCGTGATTTCAAGCATTTATAGCCGTTTTCGTGGGCTATAGTCCACGTTCCGGGTCCGGGAGTTCGATGCCCCGTGACCCCCGTACATGACTCCCAGCGGCATCGTCGGATCCACGGTTCCCAGTCCAGGATGATTTCAATGCATTTTGGGTCACGGGATGAATTTTGATGCCACTGTGACCCCAGTCTGGGACTCACAGCATCATCAAAACTCGTGATTTCGAGCATTTTAAGGTACATTTCGTAGGGTATAGTCACGTTTTCGGGTCCCGGGGAGGATTTCGTACCCCGTGACCCATTTTATGTTGTCGCCCGTCATCGTCAAAACTCGTGATTTCGAGCATTTATGGTGCTATTTTAGTGGGCTATAGTCCACGTTTTGGGTCCCCGGGAGGATTTTGATGCCAGTGACCCCCGTCTTCTGACTCTAAACGGCATCATCAAAACTTCTCGTGATTGAGCATTTCTTCACTTGAATATAGTCCACGTTTTGGTCAGGAGGATGATGCCCCCGTGACCCACGGTACACTCTGGCAGCATCATCAAAACTCGTGATTTCGAGCATTTAAATTTATTTCGTGGGCTATAGTCGTTTCGGGTCGTGAGGATTTTATGCCCCGTGACCCACAGGTAAATGACTCTCGCGGCATCGTCAAAACTCGTGATTTCGAGCATTTATGGCTGTTTTCGTGGGCTATCGGTCCAGGAGGATTCGATGCCAGTGACCCCCGGTACATGACTCTAGCGGCATCGTCCAAACTCGTGATTTCGAGCATTTCTGGCTGATTTCGTGGGCTATAGTCCACGGTTTCGAGTCACGGGATGATTTCGATGCTGTGACCCCCGTTACACGACTCTAGCGGCATCATCAAAACTCATGATTTCGAGCATTTCTAATGTTTTCATGGGCTATAGTCCACGTTTTGGTTCCGGGAGGATTTCGATGCCCCGTGACCCCCGGTACAGGACTCTAGCGGCATCGTCAAAACTCGTGATTTCGAGCATTTCTCGCTGTTTCGTGGGCTATAGTCCACGTTTTTGGGTCCCGGGAGGATTTTGATGCCCCGTGACCCCCGGTACACGATTCTAGCAGCATCATCAAAACTCGTGATTTCGAGCATTTCTTGCTGTTTTCGTGGGCTATCCACGTTTTCGGGTCCCGGGGATTTCGATGCCTCGTGACCCCCGGTACATGACTCTAGCGGCATCGTCAAAACTAAATGATTTCGACATTTCTGGCCGTTTTAGTGGGCTATAGTCCACGTTTTCGATCCGGGAGGATTTTGATGCCCAGTGACCCCCGGTCTGACTCTAGCGGCATCATCAAAACTCGTGATTTCGAGCATTTCTTCTTCATTTTCTTGGGCTATAGGCCACGTTTCGGGTCCGGGAGGATTGATGCCACGTGACCCAGTGCAAATGTAGCGGCATCATCAAGCTCGTGATTCAGAGCATTTACAGGTACATTTCGTGGGCTATAGTCTACGTTTTCGGGTCCCGTGAGGATTTTTATGCCCGTGACCCCCGGTACACGACCCTAGCGGCATCGTCAAAACTCGTGATTTCGAGCATTTCGCTGTTTCGTGGGACGTTTCGGGTCCGGGAGGATTCAATCTTTCAGTGACCCCCGTTTTTGTATGACTCTAGCGGCATCGTCAAAACTCGTGATTCCGAGCATTTCTGGTCGTTTTCGTGGGCTATAGTCCACGGTTTTCGGGTCACGGGATGATTTCGATGCCCTGTGACCCCCCGGTACACGACTCTAGCGGCATCATCAAAACTCATGATTTCGAGCATTTCTTGCTGTTTTCGTGGGCTATCCACGTTTTCGGGTCCCGGGAGGATTTCGATGCCAGTGACCACGGTCCTCGACTCTGGCGGCATACGTCAAAACGCCCATAGTGATTTCGAGCATTTAAAGCGTTCGTGGGCTATAGTCCCACGATTTTTCGAGATACGGGATGATTGATGCCACTGTGACCCCATTCCGACTCTCGCGGGCATCATCAAAACTCGAATTTCGAGCATTTAAATTTGTTTTCGTGGGGTATAGTCCACGTTTATCCCGGGAGGATTTCGATGCCCGTGACCCGTTACATGATTGTAGCGTCATCGTCAAAGCTTCGTGATTTGAGCATTTACGGCTGTTTCGTGGGCTATATGGTCCACGTTTTCGGGTCCGGGAGGATTTGATGCCCGTGACCCCCGATTTTCTGACTCTGGCATAAATAAACTCGTGATTTGAGCATTTCTTGTTGTTTTCTTGGGCACGTTTGGATAGAGATTAGATGACGACTTATGAGTGCCGCTCAAATAATGAAACTCGTGATTTATTGCAGCTGTTTCGTGGGCTATAATAGTCTCGTTTGGTCCGTGAGGATTTTATGCCAGTGACCCGTGCATGACTCTAGCGACATACGTCAAAACTGTGATTTTGAGAATTTACGCTCTGTTTAGTAGGACCTTTTCGGGTCCCGGGAGGGATTGATCCCCGTGACACCCCGGTACATGACTCTGCGGCATCGTCGAAACTCGTGATTTCGGGCATTTCTGGCCGTTTTCGTGGGCTATAATCCGCGGTTTCGTGTCACGGGATGATTTCGATGCCATGTGACCCCCGGTACACGACTCTGACGGCATCATCAAAACTGGTGATTTCAAACCATTTCGGGCCATTTTCGTAGGCTATATAGTCACGGTTTTGGGATCGGGAGGATTTCGATGCCCCGTGACCCACGGTCTCGACTCTATCAGCATCGTCAAAAACTCGTGATTTCGAGCATTTCTTGCTATTTTAGTGGGCTATAGTCCACGTTTTGGGGTCCTGAGGATTTCGATGCCCCGTGACCCCGGTACACGACTCTAGCGGCATCATCAAAACTTGTGATTTCGAGCATTTTACGCGTTTCGTCGGCTATAGTCCGGTTTTGGGTCCGGGAGAGTTTCGATGCCACGTGACTGCAGTCCTCCGACTCTGACGGCATCATCAAAACTCGTGATTTCGAGCATTTATGGCCATTTTCTTGGGCTATAGTCCACGGTTTTGGTCACGGGATGATTTCAATGGTTATTTTAGATTTGGTTCTCGTGAAAACTGATTTTTGTTTGTCTGCGAATTTGAGTGAATCTCTGTGGGAGAACCTAAAAATTCTGTAAAAATTCATGCGTGATCCTCGGATATGTACGCAACTTCCATTCAATTTGAGCTTTTTCACTGAGCAAGTTAAGTGCCTCGAAAAAATTCGTCTTTACGAATTGTTCTGTTTTGAGTCTGCCTTTTATTTCACATTGCCTATTTGTTGTGTTGAATGGATTTCTTTGTTCCATTAACTGTCAGTAGCTGGGTAATGTTCAGAAGTGTTAGGAATGATTGTGTCCTCTCTAAACATGGATTTTTGATTATGCACTAACCCTCTAATGAGTTTGTTTTGAGTTTGGTGTGGAGAAGTTTTCAAGGGTCAATAAGAGAAGAGGATGATATAATATGATCAAGAAGAGTGAAAAGTCTAAGCTTGGGGATGCCCGTGGTTCATCCCTGCATATTTCAAGAAGACTCAAGCATCTAAGCATGGGATTCCCAAGGCATCCCTTCTTCATCAACAACTTATCAAGGTCACCTCTAGTGAAACTATATTTTATTCTGTCACATCTTATATGCTTTACTAGCATCTGTGTGCTTTTATTTTTGTTGTCTACGACTAGAGTGGATCCTATCATGTGTGGGAGAAGATACAGCATAAGCTTTTACTTTTAATGTTCAATGGCAAAAGTTGGAAGCTACTTCATTGTTATTTGGTTGAAGCAGAAAATGCTTCATGGGGTAATTGATATATGGTCTTGAATAATTTTGATACTTGGCGATTGTTTTGAGCTCTCAAGTAGATCATGTTTAGCTCTTGCATCATGTGTTTAAACCTATTAGTGAAGAACTACTGTGGAGCTTGTTGAAATTTGGTTTGCATGATTGGTCTCTCTAAAGTCTAGATATTTTATGGTAAAGGTGTTTGAACAACAAGGAAGACAGTGTAGAGTCTTATAATGCTTGCAATATGTTCTTATGTAAGTTTTTCTGTATACAGGTTCATACTTGTGTTTGCTTCAAACAACCTTGCTAGCCAAAGCCTTGTACTAAGAGGGAATGCTTCTCGTGCATCCAAAACCTTGAACCAAAACTTATGCCATTTGTGTCCACCATAACTACCTACTATGTGGTATTTCTCTGCCATTCCAAAGTAAATTGCTTGCGTGCTACCTTCAAATTTCATTCCTTGTCTTTGCAATACATAGCTCATGGGAAAGTAGCCTAAAAAACTATTTTGGTAATGAATATGTAACTTATGTATCTTATTTCTTATAAGTTGCTTGTTGAGCGGTAACCATGTTTATGGGGACCCATCAACTTGTTACACCTTTGTTGAATATCATGTGAGTTGCTATGCATGTTCGTCTTGTCAGAAGTAAGGTGATTTATCATGATTAAATGGTTTGAGTATGCATATTGTTAGAGAAGAACATTGGGCATAAACCAAAGCCATGTATCATGGTGGAAGTTTTAAGTTTATTAATCCTCAAATCTCTTATGAGAATATTGTCTGTTGTTGAATGTGCAGCATTGAGGAATCCATTATACATTTTCTATGTTGTCAGGTATGGATGTCTTATCAAGTTGAGATTTATCAAAACTGAGAAAATCAAATGCGATCTACCTCCTTGGACCTTTGTACAAGTGACATAGAGGTACCCCTTTGTGACACTTGGTTGAAACATATGTAATGCAATGATAATCCATGGAAATCGAAGCTAATTAGGACAAGGTGCGGGCACTATTGGTATTCGATGCATGAGGCTTGCAACTTATAGGATGTTTTATGCATAACACATATGAATTATTACTACCGTTGACAAAAAAAATTCCATGTTTTCAAAATAAAAAGCTCTAGCACATGAGTAATCCTGCTCCCCCTGCGAAGGGCCTTTCTTTTACTTTATGTTGGGTCAGTTTACCTATTTCTTTCTATCGTAGAAGCAAACACTTGTGTAAATTGTGCGCATTGATTCTTACATACTTGCTTATTTGCACTCATCATTTTACTTTGTGATGACAATTATCCATGGGATATACATGTTGAAAGTTGAAAGCAACTACTCAAACTTAAATCTTCCTTTGTGTTGCTTCAAAACTTTCTATCATGAATCTATTGCTTTATGAGTTAACTCTTATGCAAGACCTTTTGATACTTGTCTTGAAAGTACTATTCATGAAAAGTCTTTGCTATATGATTCGGTTGTTTAGTCATCATCTTTACCATTGCTTTGAATCATTTCATTCATCTCATATGCTTTACAATAGTATTGATCAAGATTATGTTGGTAGCATGTCACTTGAGAAATTATCCTTGTTATCGTTTACCTACTCGGCGAGTAGGAACTAAGCTTGGGGATGCTTGATACGTCTCCAACGTATCTATAATTTTCTTATGTTCCATGCTAGTTTTATGACAATACCTACATGTTTTATTCATACATTATATCGTTTTGATGCATTTCGGAACTAACCTAGTAACAAGATAAAGACGCAGGTTCTGTTTTTACTGCTTTGTTTTTGGTCTCGAAGAAATCCTACACGGGAAATATTCTCGGAATGGAGCCGAAACAAAAGGCCACATTCTTATTTTTCCAGGGGCTTCACGGAGTCCGAAGGAGAGACGAAGGGGGGCCACGAGGTGCCCACACCATAGGGGGGCGTGGGCCACCCCTTGGCCGCGCCGCCAGGTGGGGACCCCACCTCAGGACTCCACCGATATCGCCCCTTCGCCTATATATGCTCCCAGATGTGAAAACCCTAAAACATCCAGTCATATTCCATGAAGAGTTCCGTAGCCGCCGCCATCACGAAGACAAGTTTCGGGCGACAGAATCTCTGTTCCGGCACACCGTCGGCACGGGGAATTGCCCCCGGAGTCATCTCCATGGACACCACCGCCATCTTCATCGCCGTTGTTGTCTCCCATGATGAGGAGGGAGTAGTTCTCCCGAGGCTAAGGGCTCTACTGGTAGCTATGTGGTTCATCTCCCTCTCCTCCCATGGTGTGATCTTTATGTGATCATAGGCTTTGTATCACTATTAATCTATGTGCTACTCTAGTGATGTTATTAAAGTAGTCTATTCCTCCTCCATGATGTAAAGGTGACGGTGTGGTGCATCATGTAGTACTTGGCGTGGGTTATGATTGTAATCTCTTGTAGATTATGAAGTTAACTATTACTATGATAGTATTGATGCGATCTATTCCCCCTTTCATAGCTATTGGTGACGGTGTGTATGCTATGTTAGTACTCGGTCTAAATTGCAATGGTCTGTGCACTCTAGAGGTTACTTTAATATGAACTCGGTTTCACTCTCCACGGGTGTGAAGCGGTGGCCGTCAATGCTTATCGTGTGTGATTCCTTTGTAAAATTGTGGAGCTTGACTTACTCCAGCTTGAGGTGCTCTTTGTAGCCCTACACAATGAATGGTGTTTGTTATCCAACAAGAGAGTGTTTGATATTAGCATTTATTTATTCAGTTATGTGATCATTGTTGAGAGTGTCCACTAGTGAAAGTATGATCCCTAGACCTTGTTTCCAAGCATTGAAACACCGTTTATTTACTGTTCTACTGCATGTTTACTTGCTGCCATATTTATTTTAGATTGTTATTACCACTCATATTCATCCATACCACTTGTATTTCACTATCTCTTCGCTGAACTAGTGCACCTATACATCCCAGCCAGTGTGTGGGTGTGCTGAGGACTCTAAGAGGGCTTCTTGTATCTTAATTAGGGAGTTTCTTGAGAGGGATATCTTTGACCTCTACCTCACGAGTTCGATAAACATAGGGTGGTGACAGTTCACTTAAGGAAACACATTGTTACACAAACCTCTGCTCTTGGAGGCCCAACACTGTCTACAGGAATAGAAGCGTGCGTAGACATCATGGCCATCTGCAAAAAAAGTCGGCATCCATTCGAAGAAGGTCATCAATTATCTCTTCAGCCACTGGTGTAACTACCGCATCGATTTTGTCGACACCCCTTCGACGTCGCCTCAGCTTAGTATGGACAGTTTCAACCACCTTGGTCATATCCAGTTTTGAGTGGCAGATCTGAAGCATAATAAGGGCAAATCTGGCACCGGCTACTAGTTGAGCTCTTACAAATCCATGGATTTTGTGCGAGTCCTTAAACTTGGTCATCAGCTCAGGAAGGGTCTTAGGCTGAACATTTCGAGGAAACATGGAGTTGTATACCATGGACAACATTTTGGTACAAAATTTAAGGAACTCACGAACTTGGCACGCGCGGTCTTGAAACCTGACGATTTATCGGGTACGCTCAGGTGTAGCCCAAAAAAGGGAGCCATGGTCCAGTGCCAGATTAACAAGGAAATTTGATCTTGTGTCAACCCGTTGATCTTCGGCAGCGGCGTCCAAAAAGGGACCTATTTGACGACAGCACACCAGTTAGAGACAGAAAACAAGCAAACAACAGAGGAAGTTTAAGCTTGAGAAGTATACCTGCCATTTCCAGGCTTGCCTCAGTCATCAATTCAAGCATAAAATTCTCTCGGGAAGTAGCCTGTGTAGCTTCAGCTCTTTTGAAGCTATAGCTTCCTGAGCTTGCTGTTGTGCAATTTTCTCCCTCTCAGATGATCTTCGAGACTGCTCCATTATTACGAGTGCCTGTTTTTTCATCGATTGAAGTTGTTGGCGGAGTTCTTCCAAGTCATGTGTTGGACCCATACTCGAAGAATCCTCAATTAATTCATCATCGGCTAACATTTTCTTCGAGTAAGAGGAAGCAGGCAAAGCATCGGAGGGACGAGGAGTTGAAGTATAGTTGTCAAATACCAACTGGAATTACGACATCAATTATCACGCAAAATAAACTTCCATTGATTTTCAATATATTTACATGGTTCTTACAAAAGGTTGGATCCTAGTGAACCAATCATACGCTGTCGCAAGCTACATCTACGGCGACAGGCGTCAAAAGAAAGAAAAAAGATAGGCAGGGCGATCTACTTGACCTCCGGTTTGGCGGAACTGGAGGAAGGCGTTGGTTTGTATCCGAGGAAGGCGAGGATTTTCTTCGAGCTCGGCTTGGCGGCCTTGATCAAAGATTGCCATTTCTTCGTCTCCATACTCTTCACATCACCAACTTTAGCCCAGTCGACATGCTGTTTGCTCTCGGCAACCAAAGCAATGGTGCCTTCAACGCCAATCTTGAGGTTTTCTCGCCGAAGAGCAAGCCCAAGATCTTCCTTCGGAATGAAGCGCTTAGCAAGCGCAGCAAAAGTGTTGGGCTCATCTGTCTTCGGGAAGAAGTAGGGGAAAAGCCGCGAAAATGCTGCCTTGGCATCAGAAATGCTTTGGCGCACCTCGTCCCCATAAATTTCGAGAAGTGAAAGGGCGTCGAGGAGGCGATCGTCTTCGGGCTTCTCAAGTTCATATTCCTGGCTCGTCTTCCCTGCTGAAGAAAAATCTCAGATTATCAATAAGTATACGGAAAAATAAAGGAAATGAGAGGAAATGGGCGGTACTTACTGATAAAGCGTCGGTTTTGCAACTCCAAGCGAGCGGCGATGGCAGCTTCACGAGCAAGCTGTTGAGCCGTGCGTTCACTCAAAACATTCTCAGCATCATGGAGTCTTTTTCGAAGACCCTCAACCGAGGCAGCGTTTAGCTCAGCTTTCTCACGAGCTTTTTCGCTTTTCGCTAGCTCGAGAGCAAGATCATTGGTGCGCCTATTGGCTTTGGCCAGATCCTCTGGTAAAAGACAGCAGCAAAAGTCACAACAAAGTAGCAGGGGGAAAATTGTTCGACAAAGAAAATATAAGAGAGGTACCTTTCAAACTGTTCGTAAGGTCGCGGTACCCAACAAATTGAGTACCGAGACGAATAAATTGTTGCATCAGAGGCTGAGAAAATGAAAAGGGATAAGAAAACCAGAAGAAACAGATCGACGGTAGTAAAAAAGAGTGGTGAGTCTACTTACGTCATCCAAGGAGGGAGTCGACGAACTCTTGGGTAGAAGGTTTGATCCTTCGGCAGGTTCAACCCTCGCCTTCTTCGGCGAAGGGGCACGGGGGTTGCCAGGAGGAGTCAAGTCCCCTATATCCCGCTGAGGAGGTGAGTTTTCATCAGTAGCAAGGCGAGTGTCAGAAAGTACCAAGGTATGTGATGTGCTCGTATGAGCAGTCACATTAACAGTGGGTTCCGCTTCTTCGTCGCCACAACGCATTGAAAGATCATATGAGAAGACACAGAAAAAGCAATATAGTACAAAATATACAAGGCGAATAAAACTTACGAGCTAACAAGAGCATCCTCGTAGGGGTTGAAAGATTTCCTCTCTTTTTCGGGAGAATTCTCCTGGATAGGAGATTCCCCCGCTTTGGAGGTGCCGGAATCTTCGAGCTCCTCCCTCTTCCTCTTATTCTTCGGGGAAGCAGCTGAAGGGAGCGAACGTGAAGACTCGGAAGCCTCGGTTTCAACTTCTTTTTCAGAGGAAGCCGCGGATTTGTGGGAACCCGCAACTTCACTCTCAGGGCGAGAAGTACCCTGATTGTCGTCAGTGACGACGGTCCGTTCCTCGACTTCCCCGCCTTCAGGTAGCGGAGGAAGAGAAGATAGGAATTGGTGTTTCTGCAAGATAGGTATATCGACAATAAGGAATTCAGCACAAAATAGTAGTCGATAAATGTCAAACTTCGAAAGGACAAAAATAGTTCACCTTGGGGAGAGCATTGGTGCTGCTATACGGTTTCACGCGACATGAGGATGGAATGGCGTCCTTTTTGCTCAGAGAGGAAATTTATCGGACAAGCCTTTCCAGGTCCTTCACTGAGAGATCCTTCGAGAGGCGATCCACGTCTTCGTCGCCAGCATACATCCAGAGGGGATTCTTGCGGGCTTGCAGAGGCTGCACCCTGATCCTAAGGAAGTATGCTGTAATTTGGATACCCGACAGTTCTTTACCGCGGGTATTTTGGAGCTCATGGATACGAGTCATCAGTGCTTCTGTCGCCGTTTTTTCTTCTTCGGTAGCTTCTGCATCCCAGGATCGGCGACGAAGAATAGATGCGCTACCGTCAAAAGGAAGGATGTTGTATTCCAGCGAGTCGGCACATTCCTCGCGGACATACAACCATTTTTTGCGCCACCCTTGAACCGAGTCAGGGAATTTGACGTCGAAATACTCGACATCAGGGCGAACGCAAATGACAACACCACCTATATTATAGATAATGTTGGGGGAGCCATTACGGCGGAGGTAGAAGATGCGCTTCCACAGAGCCCAATTCGGTTGGACTCCAAGGAAGCACTCGCAAAGAGTGATGAAAATAGAAACGTGGAGAATAGAGTTGGGAGTAAGGTGATGGAGTTGCAATCCATACACGAAAAGAAGTCCACGGAGAAAATCGTGGATAGGAGTAGAGAGGCCGCGAATAAGATGGTCGACAAAGCTAACCCGATATTCCATGGGAGGCGTCGGGTAGCTCTCCTCGCTGGGGAAGCGCAGCGCATCCTTCTTCTTGCTCAGGCCAAGTTTCTTCAGCAGGTTGATGTCCTGCACGGAGATCTTGGATCTCTCCCACCCCATGTTCCCCAGATCCGGCAACGCCATTGTTGCTTCAGGGATGCTGTGCCTCGTGAGTCTTGGCCGCGATGGCATCAACAATGGCGCGGAGGAAGTAGGTGATTGCCTGGGCGTTGGAGCTTTTGTGGTTGCTAAGGAGATTTGGGCAGAGAGGATTTTGGTGCGGCGCAGCGAAGGGGATTGACGGAGGAAGACGATGGCTATTTATAGCGGGTTCAGCCAAAATGTCGCACCGTTGGATGGTCTACGAATGGACTTGATGCTTTACACGTGGATCAAGGGGTAAAACGGTATTTTTACCATGATGGAACTGGACTGGCGCTACAGCGCGTGCAGAAAGCGGAGGACGTGTGTACTCCACTTGCGCAACGTGTCAACGGGTCGCAGATTTTGGGCCCTTGGTCAGTGAAGGACAGCTCTCGCGTCTTTCTGATATAGTGATCGTGGCTATCGTCTGATGTCACCTTACCAATGAAAAATCTCGGCTGTGATTTTATGAAAAGTGGCGACAGATAAGCATTGGTAATCTCGAGCCTTTGACCAAATACAAGTTTTGTTCAAACGCTCGGGGGCTACTTTATAAAAAAGGTTTCGAGAAGATTGATGGAGATGGTTCGGAAGGGGACATCTCGAAATATAGCGATAGAGGACAATTGGAGCCTACAGCCAAGTATAAATCCTCGACTGTAGCCTCGGGGGCTACTCCCATCAGTCGCGCGCACCCGATAAATATGAACAGGAGCATGAAACATGACAATATAGTGGCAAAAGATGCTAAAAAGATGAGCCTATAACCAAGTACAAGCACTTGGTTGTAGCCTCGGGGGCTACTCCCATCGGGAACGCTGTTCGCGTGCCCGATGAAATTGAATAAGTCTGGTGAGCATCTTCGAGTTATCAAAATAACTCTTCATATACTCCCATCGGGAGATAAGTTAAAAACAATATAAGTCATCCGTTGGCTCGAATAAATGTGCTCAGCAGCCGGAAAAAGCACCCGACAATATATTCTCAGAGCGCCTCGCCGCGAAATAATCTCTGAATGCCGCAAAACTCTGAAGGTAAGTCCTCGGGATCCGTCCTGTGCGGCATGGCACCGCCTCTGACGGCGCTTTGCTACTTTTTGTATCAACAGATACGAAGAAAAATCCTAACGGACGCGTTAGGTACCCGATAAATGGGACTCGGCATCGTAAGACCTTAAGCGGCACATGTCGAATTATATCCCAGGATCATGTCCGGGGACGTGATCTTAGTAGGTTTGGCGGTTGCTACAAGACGATTAGCGACCACGATACGTCAGATGAATCAGCCCCAATTACCGTTATCCCTGTGCAATATATAATTCTTTATAAATATTACTTTTCGACTTGAAGAAATCATATGCAGATTGTAAAGATGGAGATTTTCCTTGATTCTACGATTGAAGCAAAATCTAGGAGCTCTGACATAGGCAATGGGCCTGCCGAAGAAGGTACCCGGGGTTTACTGGAGGCCCACGACCCGAGGTTTTATATAGTTTGGAAAGATAGAATTGTATTAAGAATATCAATTTGTAATTGTTACGGGACGGTTAAGAAACCCGCCCGGACTCTGTAACTTGTACATCAAGAAACGGCTCCGCCTCCTATATAAGGGGGAGTCGAGGGACAAAGAAAGGATCAACTCATTATTTCACGCAACCCTAATTTTCATAGCATGAGTACTTTTCCGGCTGAAACCTTCGAGATCTACTTGCCCTCTACTTCCAACTAAACCCTAGTCTACAACTCGTAGGCATTGATAAGTTAATCCCTTATCAGTCAGAAAAAAAGTTGATGCAAGAATCATCTCCACAAAGCTCAGCATACAAACCTTTCAACCAAACAGACTCTTTGCAAGCTTCATTAATTGCTATATATTCTGCTTCGGTCGTAGATTGGGCAACAATAGATTGTAACGTTGCCTTCCAACTCACAGCACATCCACCAACAGTGAACACATAACCTGTGAGGGATCTTCTCTTATCCAAATCGGCAGCAAAATCTGAATCCACATAGCCTACGAGTCCCTCACCGGTCTTGCCAAACTTCAAGCAAGCTTTGGATGTGCCACGAAGGTACCTGAAAATCCACTGAACAGCTTTCGAATGTTCTTTACCAGGATCAACCATGTATCGACTAACCAAACTCATAGCATATGATAAATCAGGACGAGAACAGACCATGGCATACATCAAGGAACCAACAGCACTAGAATATGGAACTCGTGACATGTACTCAATATCTTCATCGGTACTAGGACATTGCAATGCTGACAATTTGAAGTGAGAATCAATTGGTGTACTAACAGACTTTGCATCATGCATATTAAAATGATGAAGAACTTTCTGAATGTAATTTTGCTGACTAAGAAATAACATACTAGATTTTCTGTCTCTTGTAATTTCCATACCTAGTATTTTCTTAGCAGCACCAAGATCTTTCATCTCAAATTCACTACTTAATTGTGACTTTAAAGTAGTTATCTCTTTCTTGCTCTTGGCAGCAATCAACATAGCATCAACATATAACAGCAAGTATATTGGTGATCCATTAACAAACTTGATATAAACACAACTATCATACTGAGATCTCTTAAACTTATGTGCAATCATAAATGAATCAAACCTTTTATACCACTGTCTTGGAGACTGTTTCAAACCATAAAGGGACCTCTTCAACTTGCAAACAAGATCCTCCTTTCCAGGCACAACAAAACCTTCAGGTTGGTCCATGTATATCTCCTCCTCAAGCTCACCATGCAGAAAAGGAGTCTTCACATCTAACTGCTCAAGCTCAAGATCATGCATAGCCACAATACCAAATAATGCACGAATGGAACTATGCTTCACTACCGGAGAGAATACATCATTATAATCAATACCTGGAATTTGACTGAAACCTTTTGCTACTAACCTTGCCTTAAACCTTGGAGGCTCATTAGGAGAAAAACCTTCCTTTCTTTTAAATATCCACTTACAGCGGACAACCTTCTTTTGTTTAGGTAAGGGCACAACATCCCATGTACCATTCTTGTCAAGCGATTGCATCTCCTCTTGCATAGCAGAAATCCACTTCATGTGGTCAACGGATGTAACAACCTCAGCATATGTAGCAGGTTCGGTATCATGCTCCACCTGTTCAGCACAACTTAGAGCATGATGAACAAGATTACATTCTTCAATTAAACGAGGACGTGGACCTTTGTTACGCCTCGGTCTATCAGCAGCAATGGAACTATTTGTTTGTTGCAAAACAGGTGGTGAGTGTTGAACAACAGTGTTATCATTTTCAGCAACATCATTTTCTTTCTCCTCCACGTGCTCCACCTGCACGCTAATCCTCTGTTGTTCATCATCAGAATTATCAGAAAAATCAACAGCATCAGTAACATCTGTAGATGAACTCTTATAAAACATGACAAACTCATTAAAGACTATATTCCTGCTATGCAAAACTTTCTTAGTTTCAGGATTCCATAACTTGTATGCCTTAACTCCTGAACCATAACCAAGAAACACACACTTGACAGCCCTAGGCTCTAGCTCTCCATTATCAACATGAGCATAAGCAGTGCAGCCGAAAACTCTCAACTGTGAATAATCAGCAGATGAACCAGACCATACCTCAATAGGAGTTTTCTTATCAAGCGAAATGCAAGGTGACCTGTTTATCAAGTAACAAGCGGTGGAGGATGTTTCAGCCCAGAAACATCTATGCATACCAGCATTGGACAACATGCAATCAGCCTTGGATATGATGGTTCTGTTCATCCCTTCCGCCACACCATTCTGCTGAGGAGTATATGGGATGGTGTGGTGCCTGACAATGCCTTCGTCGCTGCAATAATCATTGAAAACAGTAGAACAAAACTCCATGCCATTGTCAGTACGAAGCAATTTAACTTTCTTTTATGTTTGCTTCTCTACCATAACTTTCCACTTTCTAAAAGCATCAAATACATCAGATTTATGTTTCAGAAAGAAAGGCCACACTTTTCTGGAGTAATCATCTATGATAGTAAGCATGTAATTTGCACCACCAAGAGAAGTCTTGCGGGAAGGTCCCCACACATCAGCATGCACATAATCTAGAATCCCTTAAATGGTATGAAGGGAAGCATTGAATTTAACTCTTTTATGCTTACCAAAAATGCAGTGCTCACAGAACTCAAACTTACTCAAATTGCAGCCATCTAGTAGGTCTCTCCTGTGCAATTCTGCCATGCCATGTTCACTCATATGTCCAAGACGCATATGCCACATATTAGTTTTACCAGGTTCATCAGGAATAACAGCAGCAATACCAGACAAAGTGCTACCTCTAAGAACATATAACTTTGCAGAATTCATATCACCTATCATGTGAATGAAAGAACCTTTTGATACCTTCAGAACTCTGCGAGAACCGGAGTGTTTGTACCTGGCCATGCCAGGTATGTGTCTCACATCTGCCAGAGTGCGTGTCATGCCATCATGCATCTTGATCTGAACGGAGCCTATGCCCACGATCTCACGTGGGTTGTTATCTCCCATACGCACAACATCACCACTCTGCACAAACTCATAAGAACTGAACCAGTCTTTGTTATAGCAAATATGAAACGAACATGCAGAATCAAGGATCCACTCATCATTACCAGAAACACAACCAGAAAACACAACTAGGCAATCACCATCAGAATTATCACTGGAAACAACAACAGTCTTACCATCACCCTCAGATTTTTTTTTTCCGTTGGTAAGTACCGTTTCTCTTCTCTTTGTTCTGCAACTTCTAGCAATCATCAATATTGTGGCTAGTTTTCTTACAATACTTGCAAAACTTACCATCTCGTCCCTTGGACTTCGAGCGACCTCTGTCGGTCTTGCTCTTATCTCTGTTGTAGTAGTTGTTGTTTCTTATCTCGGTCCTGCCTCGGACCTGCAGTGCTTCTGCCTTAGATGACAAACCCTCTGCCTGCACCATAGATTTCATCTTTTCCCTGTGCTGGAGGGCCTCATAAACTTCGGCAAGGGTTATTTCATCACGACTGTATAACAAGGTGTCTCAAAAATTCGCAAAAGAATTAGGCAACAAGACTAACATTATAAGAGCGAGATCCTCATCATCATACTTTACCTCCATGGACAGCAAATCAGAAACGATCTCTTTAAAGATCGATAGGTGATTCATCATTGACGCACCTTCTTGCAGCTTGTGCGAGAAAACTTCATCTTCACGTGCATCTTACTGGTTAGATCTTTGGACATGCAGATCGATTCCAGTTTCAACCACAACGACGCTGCGGATTTCTCAGCAAACACTTCCTGCAAGATATTGTTGGATAGATGAAGCTGAATTAATGAAAAAAGCCTTACGGTCTTTCGTCTTTTCATCGCCAGTCCAGGTCTTGGCATCTTTCTTGCCAAATCAATTAGGAGCTTCATCCAGATCAGAAGATTGGGTAAGGATCGCCCTCATCTTCACTTGCCACAGAGAAAATCTCGTGGTGTAATCCAGCTGCAACAGATCGAACTTCAAGGAAGACATGTCGCAAAACTCTAGATTGAAACACGGGCTCTGATACCACTTGTTATAAAAGCGACAACCAAATAACGAAGAATGATAAAGGAAAATGCAGCGGAGACAAAAGATTTAACGTGGAAAACCCCTTCCAACACAGAAGGGAAAAAAAACCACGGGCGCCAGCCATCAAAACTTCACTATATCGGGGAGTGTTTACAAACGTCGTGGCTTATCTTATAATCTGATAAACCCTAGCCGGAGGCTTACAAGATGTATATATAGGCGGTGCCAACGATCTGTACCGTACCGCGGGGAGGCGACGGGCCTCGCTCCGCTCGTCAGAAGTTAGCCTCCCTTTAGTATATGAATTTGGATCACAATACAACACCCATCGCCAACGAGGATTTATGAGTCGATGAACATGCTGTTGCAACCAGCGAGTCACATGTCTTTGTGGCACGTCGACCGGGAACCTCCCCGTGCTTCCTTGAACCAATATCCATTGCATCTCGTCATTGAAGTAAGGGAAGAACGACATATCCACCACCTCGGACTAACATCCTTGTTCCATAGCTTCCACCTCGCCCCGATCCCTAACACTGACGTGAATAACGATGCACATCAGCGATACATCGAGAAGCATATCTTGCCAGATCTGAAGATCGACGAGAAGACCAATATGTACGTTGATGTGAAGAATCGACAAGCACATGTTGCCATCAACTTCGAGACCCGTCGGCGTAAAGATTGCCGCCGATGTGGTAGTAGAGTTGAGGTAGATTTATTCGCTCGTACATTGCTCCCACCACCCGAACGACACACCACATCAGACAAACCCTAACCCTAACTACATAACGGAGGAAGTCCCCCTTCTCTCCTGCCGCCGGAGTGGCAAGGAATAAGAGGGAACCAAAGTCTTGGCCACTGGAGATGGGAGGGAGATGGGCAGCCGCCGCGTGTCTCCTAGGAGACAGTACTATCGGCTAGGTTGTGTTGTTCCTCCCACCTTTATGTTTTGTACCGTTGAGCTGAGAAACAATCTGGCTGGGTCGAGTACTATGCAAATATATTCTAAGACATGTCTCATGGCATCGACAAGCGAAACTTCGCGTCGCACCCTCATGAAGCCGCACTGGCTGAAAATATAGGGGCGCACCAGGGGTGCCATGCGCCTATCAACGGACATCTCCGACAGAAAAGACCGGAACTTCTCCATAGCCAGATCGAGGAGGCAGCATCAAGCGAAACAACGATTTGGCGCACGAAGAGCACTATGGAAAAATCACCATTATTAGGTCCCCTGAGGCCGCTGCACCAACTCCCAATCTTTGCTGCCATGACTGCACCTTCCGAGCAACTCACCGTTGCGACCGAAGGGCTCCCCTTCCCGCAGGGGAGAAGCCACTCACACAAGAAGACCGCCATGCCGCCCCTGTCGACTGAAGGTCTCCGACCACCGACGTCCTCTGTACGTCGATCATGGGGGAGACGATCAAGGAGGGTCTCGAAGAAGCAACCGCTATGGTTTTTGTTTGGATTCGTCCACGGATCAATCACATGAAACTAGACGAATACATGTGAACACAAAATTTATCGCCAAGGCGTGTTGCACCCTCTAAACTTTTCTCTTTATTGATTTTCTGATTTTGTCAACTCACTATTTACAAAACTCACGCAAACCCTATGTGTATATATAAAGAACCAAACTAACCGACCTAGCAGACCTACTTCAACTAGTACTCGCATGCCACCATACCACTACATGGGATATATATCAAATCAACTAGCTATTAGAAGGACTACTACACGCACACTGACACCACATTTCCTAATCAACTCAACTAGGACACGTTCAGCTAGTACATACCGACTATGTTTACTACTTGGAAACTTGATGATTTCCAAAACGACACGACTAACACAATCTAACTACACTCAAGCTTGATTAGGCAAGATTATTTCTAACAATCTCTCCTTAATCTTGACTTGCCATCTCCTCGTGCTCCTCCCATCTTGACTCCTTGCACATCTGCGTCTTGTCTAGGTCTCGCTCCACGACAAGTTTAATTGGCTCTCCCCAATTTTGACTTGGCGAATTTACGGAACAACTCAAGCATTATCCGGACTACCCAGCCACGCTAGCAACCGTGGAACACACCGTCCACCCTAACGCAATACATGCCGACTACCTCGTGGACTACACCATCCACTCCAGCCTCATGTAGAGACAGGTCCTCATTAAAGAGACTCCCCTTCACTGGTTTACCGCCCCCTTCACACTTGACATCGATCCTCTCGTCGAGACACATAGACGACTTGGTTGAGGCACGCTGACAGCTACCGCTATCCTCTTGTTGCGTCTTCGCCCATGGTGATATCCCTCACCGGACAGTCCCTCAACCTCCACACGCTTCAACTGCAACAGATCCTCACAGAGACAAGCACTTGGACACAACGACGACTCGCAGACTCGACGCTGACTCGAGGTGCCAACTTGCACGACCACGACTCCTTGACTCATCGGACTCCTCCGAAGATGACCTTGACGAAAACCCGCGGACGACGATCTTGATGAGACTCCCGGTACCACACCTCGGCACCAACTCTCCCATCAACGATCATCCACCACCTCGCCTCGCCAACGACAACACCCTATTGTCACCTCCTTGTCGCTCAACCAAGCGACGATCACCCGCTGCCTCGCTGACGACAGCTTGCTCGCCGTCTCCACCCTGCCGCTCCACCGAGAAACGGTCACCCGCCCCGAGGCGCTAGTAGGGTTGCCTCCCCGGGGCAAGCGTAGCTTCAAATCTTCGACCTCGCTCTGATACCAATTGTTGGGATTCGCCCACGGATCAATCACATGAAACTAGACGAATACACGTGAACACAAAATTTATCGCCAGGGTGCGTGTCACACCCTCTAAACTTTTCTCTTTATTGATTTTCTGATTTTGTCAACTCACTATTACAAAACTCACGCAAACCCTATGTGTATATATAAAGAACCAAACTAACCAGACCTAGCAGACCTACTTCAACTACAACTAGTACTCGTATGCCACCATACCACTACATGGGACATACAGGCCCGGCCCTGGGGAGGGTCCGGCGGGGCGGCCGCCCCGGGCCCAAAAAAATTAGGGGCCTAAATTTTTTATATAGGCTTACTATAAATTGCAAGAAAAAAATAACGTTTTTTTAAATGGGCTTCGATCTATACTTTTAGCCTTTTCTTTTACTTTTAGTTTCCGATCCGATCCGGCCGGCCGGCCAGAAATTTACGTACGAGTAGTATACTAGATACCAAAGGTTGCATCGATTGATGAATTGATCGATAGTTGGTTCCATTCGGCGGAACAGAAACGTCGCGCCTCGCACCCTCGCCTAGGCTGTTTCCTGCCGGCAATCTGGCTCTCCCGATCGTGAGTTCAGGACCCTGCCGCCCCTGCGTGAGTTCGTGACTGCTGACCACCGACCACGCGCGATGCTGCGACGATCTGTTGCCCTGCCTGATCCGCTGGCCGCCGCAGTCCCAATCCTCCCGGTAAGAAAAGAACGCCCGCCGACCGCCGCCATTCTCTTGAAATTCTACTATCTGCTCCAATTCGTGTTCTAAATTTTGATTAGTAGTTCTTGTTCTTATTTGTTATCCTAATATTTCTATCGCTTATCGGCTCTTATTTACTATGCCCGTGACTGTTGCATCAGCTGAAAGAAGCTTTTCAAAGTTGAAATTATTGAAGAACTATTTGAGATATGTAATGTCTTAAATGGTTTGGAAACTCTATGCATCTAGAAGAAGTTAGTGGACAAGATTGATATTGATTCCATCATCACTGATTTTGGTTCTAGAAATTGGCGTAGAAAATTTTAAGGTATCATGTAAACATTGTTATTTTTATATGAATATTGCTATTGGATATATTTAAAGTATTTATTTTTCATCATCTGATACATGCGGGCAAAAAAATTATAGTAATTAGTAAGAGGGGCCCACAATTTTAGTTCCGCCCCGGGCCTTCGAAATCTCAGGACCGGCCCTGGGGACATACCAAGTCAACTAGCTATTAGGACTACTACACGCACACGGACACCACCTTTCCTAATCAACTCAACTAGGACACGGTCAGCTAGTACATACCGACTATGTTTACTACTTGGAAACTTGATGATTTCCAAAACGACACAACTAACACAATCTAACTAGACTCAAACTTGATTTAGGCAAGATTATTTCTAACAGTTTTGTCACGGGCTGCCCCTGGAGAGCGACCCGGGGTTCTTGCCGTGACATCTCAGGACGCCTGTTAGACGACAAGATGCAATACTAGCAGGGTATGTATGTGTTCCACATTATTTTGTAGACTTGCAGAGGATGCAGGAGAGATGGAGCATCCTGTGCCCGCGGAACAGATGTCGCCCCATGCATCAATAATGCAGCAGCGTGCAACAAAGGAAGCACACTATCCGAATGGATCTCCCCCAGTCAACAGAGCTATGCCTGCTACGCCATCAATAATGCGTGCGATGCTGCTTCTGCAATCTGCACTGCACTGGCAGCGAGGTGACAAGGGAAAGAATCAGCGCGCAGAGATCATTCAGTCCGTCAGTACTTTATGTCACGCACCACCACATAGTCGATGGACGTGCAGAGATTCAGAGAAACACATGGCGCGTGCCATGCCATCCATCATCCATGTGATCACCAAGGACGACTGGCCGACTCCATGCCAGCGCGCCGTCTGGCCGGATACGCACGTGCACGCCATTTTTCTTTCTCCCGTGTGTATCTTTTGATGCAAGAAGAAGATAAGCACGAATGATCATTTGTTCGCGACGAAATGGTGGATTCAACTCACCGTGGGCATGCGAGAACCGGCCTATAGCCGGATGGCTTGTGACTCCGTCGTGAGCACAGCCTGCCCAGGTTCGATCCCCCGAGGGGACGAATATTGGGTATTCTCACCGCTACACTGTTCCTGTGCCACAGGCGAGGTCGACGTGCCCGTCGGTCCCGGAGCGCTGGACTTCGGAGAAGACTCTCAGGACGCTTCTTGGATATAGGTTGTAGGTCTAGTTTAGGTGCATAGTTGGGGTGTGCGTGTGGTGTGCGTCTGTGTGGTGTGAGTATCTGTGCGTCTGAACAAGATACTACATCTTGTATTCTCAGGAGAGGCAATCAAAAAAAAAAACTCACCGTGGGCATGCATAAAACCCCGAACCCAAATTTACCGGACCTGGATTACCTGAAACCTGTAAAATCGTTTTAGTAAATCGGGTGGCACCTACAAAAGAAAACCTGATTTAAATTCGGAAAGTTTCGGTTTATGCTTGCAGGCCCGAACAACCCATTCAAACGAAATAGGTATGAAATCCTAGCCCGATTCAGCGAAATAAGCTCCCACTCCCGCATTGCCCGATGCCCATGAACTAATCCCAGCAGCCCAAAACTCCAAAAGCCCACTCCACCGCACACCTACCTCCTCTCCTCATGAAGTGACCTCCTCTCCTCATGAAGTGATGGTCAACCCTGACTCCCTCGCTGCCTCGGACACTCCCTAAGACCAAGAAATTTTCTTTCTGGTATTCAATTAATTTGCAAAAAAATATTTATTATTGGATGAATTTTGAACGGAGTAGCAAACTGGTTTGAGAAATCTCGGCCGGTATTTTGCCAGAAATAACGCTGCCCACCGGTACTTTTTGCGGAAGAGGAAAAAAAAAACCTTGGTGGCCAATGATTTTGTACACGTACTTTGAATCCTAAAACTCTGCAATAAGAAGGCTGAGTGCATCAATGATGCATAGGACACACTAGTTTCCCCTTTTCGTAAGAAAGAGGCATGAGCAATGCATCACAACCACTCCACAGATTTGCCAAAGATGGAACAGATCCAAGTATCTCAGTTGAATATATAGGCAATAGGATTGAACATATAGCATGAGACCACGCGACAGATCTGGGCTGACAGATTGATTTATTTTGAAGCTAACCCCCTCCCGACCCGCACCCCCTCCCGACCCCAAACCCTAGACGCGCCTTCTGCCGCCGCCGGGCAAAGACCGTGGGGCGTGGCGGCGGCGGCGGCCTTCCCTCGTGACGAGGCGGGGACGACGGCCAGGGAGTCTCTCACGCGCGGCGGCGGCAGCCCTCCCGCCTCCCGGGGTGGCGGCGGTCTGACGGGGATGGAGGGGCGACGGCAGCCCTCCCGCCATGGATGGACGGGGACGGTGGCCAGAGTCTGTGCTGCGGCCTCCCCGCCTGATACGTCTCAAACATATCTATAATTTCTTATGTTCCATGCTAGTTTTATGACAATACTCACATATTTTATACATACTTTACATCATTATTATGCATTTTCCGGCACTAACCTATTAGCGAGATGCCGACACTTTTTCTGTTGTTTTGGTTTCAGAAATCCTACAAAGGAAATATTCTGGAATTGGACGAAATCAACGGGTCTTATTTTTCCACGGAGCTTCAGAAGACCGAAGAGCATAAAAAGTGGGGCCACGAGGAGCCGTAACCATAGGGCGGCGCGGCCAGCATGGGCCCGCGCCGGCCTATGGTGTGGGGCCCTGCGCCGCCTCCAACTCGCCCCGCCTACTTAAACTCTCCGTCGCAAAAACCCTATTGAGAGCCACGATACGGAAATACTTCCGAAACGCCGCTGCCAATCCCATCTCGGGGGATTCAGGAGATCGCCTCCGGCACCCTGCCGGAGAGGGGAATCATCTCCCGGAGGAATCTTCATCACCATGATCACCTCCGGATTGATGTGTGAGTAGTTCATCCTTGGACTATGGGTCCATAGCAGTAGCTAGATGGTTGTCTTCTCCTCATGTGCTATCATGTTAGATCTTGTGAGCTGCCTATCATGATCAAGATCATCTATTTGTAATGCTACATGTTGTATTTGTTGGGATCCTATGAATATGGAATACTATGTCAAGTTGATTATCAATCTATCATATATGTGTTGTTTATGATCTTGCATGCTCTCTATTGCTAGAGGCTCTGGCCAAGTTGATACTTGTGACTCTAAGAGGGAGTATTCATGCTCGATAGTGGGTTCATGCCTCCATTTAATCTGGGACCAGAAAGTTCTAAGGTTGTGGATGTCTTGTTGCCACTAGGGATAAAACATCGATGCTATGTCTAAGGATATTTGTGTTGATTACATTACGCACCATACTTAATGCAATTGTCATTGTTTGCAACTTAATACTGGAAGGGGTGCGGATGCTAACCTGAAGGTGGACTTTTAGGCATAGATGCATGCTGGATAGCGGTACTTTGTCGTAATGCCCTGATTAAATCTCATAGTAGTCATCATGATATGTATGTGCATTGTTATGCCCTCTTTATTTGTCAATTGCCCAAGCTGTAATTTGTTCACCCAACATGCTATTTCTTATTGGAGAGACACCACTAGTGAATTGTGGACCCCGGTCCATTCTTTTATATCTGAAATACAATCTACTGCAAACTGTTTTTACTGTTCTATGCAAACAAACATCATTTTCCACACCATACGTTTAATCCTTTGTTTCTCAAGCCGGTGAGATTGACAACCTCACTGTTAAGTTGGGGCAAAGTATTTTGATTGTGTTGTGCGGGTTCCACATTGGTGCCGGATCCAGGTGTTGCGCCGCTACACTCCTCCGCCAACAACCTTCACGTGGCCCTTGACTCCTACTGTTTCGATAACCTTGGTTTCTTACTGAGGGAAAACTTGCTGCTGTACGCATCACACCTTCCTCTTGGGGTTCCCAACATACGTGTGTCTCACGCGCCATCAAGCAATTTTTCTGGCGCCGTTGCGGGAGATCAAGACACGCTGCAAGGGAGTCTCTCACATCCAATCTCTTTACTTTGTTTTTGTCTTGTTTTATTTTCTGCTTTGTTTGCTCTTTATATCAAAAATACAAAAAATTAGTTACTTGCATTACTTTATTTACTGTCTTGTTTGCGTTCTCTATATAAAAAACACACAAAAAATTAGTTACATTTTACTTTATTTACCTTTTGTTTATTTCATCATGTTTCCTCCTAAGTTCACTCTGAAAAGATATACCGGTAGGGCAAGGGTCTATCGTTGGAAGAGATAATATAGAAGAATTTTTCACTCATGTTAGTATGGTTGAAGATTTTGAAGATAGACACTTGGTAGAACTTGCTCCTACTTATGAAATTGCTACCCGCTCTTTAGTGCACATGTTGGAAGCTAGATTTGTTAATCTTAATCCTATAATGCAACATATGTTTCTTACACTCTCTGATATGGAGGAAGGAGAAAAGAAATATTTTGTTTTAGAAACTCTTCTTAAAGAATTTGGTGATGTAGCTAGAGAGGCTAGAAAAGTCTTCATTCAATATAAGATGCTTGGCTTTTATACTAATTTTGCAAATATTCTTGAAAAGATGGAAAAAGATAGACTAAAGTACACTAATAAAACCAATTGTGAGGGGGAGACTAAAGTACCAATACCTTATAAGCTCATAGGAATGCATGAGGCACTAGAAAAGAATTTTGATTGGATTGTTCCTGAAAATTTATTTGAGGAGGATAGTAAGCCTAAAAGTAATGAAAGAGGAGCCTCTGAAACTTACATAGATAAGATACAATGCATTGTTGAGAAAACCCCCAACTCTGATAATGATGATGTTACTTGAGTCACACTTTCTGCGCCTAGCTGAAAGGCGTTAAAGAAAAGCGCTTATGGGAGACAACCCATTATTTTACTACAGCACTTTTGTTTTATATTTGAGTTTTGGAAGTTGTTACTACTGTAGCAACCTCTCCTTATCTTTATTTTATTGCATTGTTGTGCCAAGTAAAGTCTTTGATAGTAAGGTTAATAATAGATTTGGATTACTGCGCAGAAACAGATTTCTTGCTGTCACGAATTTGAGTAGATCCCTCTGTAGGTAACTCATAAAAATCTGCCTATTTACGTGCGTGATCCTCAGATATGTACGCAACATTCATTCAATTTGAGAATTTTCATCTGAGCCAGTTAAGTGCCTCTGAAAAATCCGTCTTTACGTACTGTTCTGTTTTGACAGATTCTGCCTTTTATTTCGCATTGCCTCTTTTGCTATGTTGAATGGATTTCTTTGTTCCATTAACTTTTAGTAGCTTTGTGCAATGTCCAGAAGTGTTAAGAATGATTATGTCACCTCTGAACATGTGAATTTTGTTGGAGATATGCCCAAGAGGCAATAATAAATGATTATTATATATCTTTGTGTTTATGATAATGTTTACATACCATGCTATAATTGTATTAACCGAAATATTGATACATGTGTGTTATGTGAACAAACAAGGAGTCCCTAGTAAGCCTCTTGTATAACTAGCTTGTTGATTAATAGATGATCATAGTTTCATGATCATGAACATTGGATGTTATTAATAACAAGGTTATGTCATTATATGAATGATGTAATGGACACACCAATTAAGCGTAGCATAAGATCACGTCATTAAGTTATTTGCTATAAGCTTTCGATACATAGTTACCTAGTCCTTTCGACCATGAGATCATGTAAATCACTTATACCGAAAAGGTACTTTGATTACATCAAACGCCACTGCATAAATGGGTGGTTATAAAGGTGGGATTAAGTATCGGAAAGTATGAGTTGAGGCATATGGATCAACAGTGGGATTTGTCCATCCCGATGACGGATAGATATACTCCGGGCCCTCTCGGTGGAATGTCGTCTAATAGCTTGCAAGCATATGAATGGTTCATAAGAGACCACATACCACGGTACGAGTAAAGAGTACTTGTCATGGGAGGCAGGTTGAGCGGTATAGAGATACCGATGATCAAACCTCGGACAAGTAAAATATCGCGTGACAAAGGAATCGGTATCGTATGTAAATGGTTCAGTCGATCACTAAAGTCATCGTTGAATATGTGGGAGCCATTATGGATCTCCAGATCCCGCTATTGGTTATTAGTCGGAGAGAAGTCTCAACCATGTCTACATAGTTCACGAACCGTAGGGTGACACACTTAAGGTTTGATGTCGTTTAAGTAGATATGGAATATGGAATGGTGTTCGAAGTTTTGTTCGGAGTCTCGGATGGGGTCCAGACATCATGAGGAGGTCCTAATGGTCCGAAGAATAAGATTCATATATAGGAAGTCATTTTCTAGGTTTGAAAATGATCCGGTATTTTTCTGGAAGGTTCTAGAAGAATCCGGAAGAAATCAGCATGGAAGGGAAGGGACTCCACCCACCTTGGCCAGCCAGCCTAAGGGAGGAGGAGTCCCAAGTGGACTCCTCCCCATGGTGGCCGGCCACCCCACCAAAGGAAAGGGGGGAGTCCCACTCCCCCTAGGTTTGGACATATGGAAGGTTTATGTTGGGGTCTTATTCGGAAACTTTTGACCTAATCCTTGGGGCTTCCACCTATATAAAGAGGGAGGGGAGGGGCTGGCCGGCCACACCAAGACCACCATGGCCGCACCCCCCCCCCAAGGCCCCCTTCTCCCGAAACCCTAGCGGTTCCCTCCTCCCTCTCTCTCCCACATAAGCGAGGCTCGCCCGGATCTCCACCACCACCGCCACCCCGCCGTCGTGCTGCCGGGATTCGGAGGAGGATCTACTACCTCCGCTGCCCGCTGGAACGGGGAGAAGGACGTCGTCTTCATCAACACCGAACGTGTGACCGAGTACGGAGGTGCTGCCCGATTGTGGCACCGTCAAGATCTTCTACGAGCTTTTGAAAGCGGCAAGTGATCGTCTACCGCAGCAACGAGAGCCTCCTCTTGTAGGCTTTGGAAATCTTCAAGGGTTAGTCTCGTTCATCCCTCGTTGCTCCCATCTTCTAGATTGCATCTTGGCTTGGATTGCGTTCTCGCGGTAGAAATTTTTTGTTTTCTATGCTACGAATCCCAACAGTGGTATCAGAGCCGTGTCTATGCATAGATGGTTGCACGAGTAGAACACAATTGTTTTGGGCGTTGATGCTTATGTTGTCTTTAGTTTGAGTAATTTGCATCTTTGTGGCATGGTGGGATGAAGCGGCTCAGGCTAACTTTACATGACCGCGTTCATGAGACTTGCTCCACGTTCGACATGCAACTTGTATTGCATAAGTGGCTTTTCGGGGGTGTCTGTCTCTCCCACCATAGTGAAGATTCAATTTATGCTTTATTGACAACACTAGTATCACCGTTGTGGTTCATGTTCGTAGGTAGATTGGATTTATCGAAAACCCTAAACCATGTAAAATATGCAAACCAAATTATAGACGTCTAACTTGTTTTTGCAGGGTTTGGTGATGTGATATGGCCATAATGTGATGATGAATATGTATGAGATGAATATGTATTGTGGCAACCGGCAGGAGCCTTATGGTTGTCTTTAAATTTCATGTTGAGTAGTATTTCAAAGTAGTTGTAATAGTTGCTACATGAGGTGAATAACCATGAAGACGGCGCCATGGACCTTGACGACGCCGACGATGATGGAGATCATGCCCGTTGATGATGGAGATGTCCGTGCTTTGAGATGAAGATCAAGGCGCAAAGACTAAAGGGCCATATCATATCACATATGAATTGCATGTGATGTTAATCCTTATGCATCTTATTTTGCTTAGAACGCGATTGTAGCATTATAAGATGATCCCGCACATTAATATCAAGATAATAAAGTGTTCTCCCTCGTATGCACCGTTGCTAAGCTCGTCGTTTTGAAGCATCTCGTGATGATCGGGTGTGATAAACTCAACATACAATGGGTAAGCCATGTTGCACACGCGAATACTAGGGTTTGCTTGACGAGCCTAGCATGTACGACATGGCCTCGGAACAAGGAAACCTGTTTGAACACGAGTTATATGGATGATATGATCAACATGTTGATGTTCATCATTGAAGCTACATCATCTCACGTGATGATCAATTTTGGTGTAGTGGATTTGATCGTGTACCACTTAACAACTATGAGGGATGTTGTATTAAGTGGGAGTTCATTAGTAATTAGAATAAAACATGAACTAATTATCATAAACATAGTCTGAGTAGTATTTTGAATTAATTTTGTAGTATTGGCATCCGTTTTCTACCATGCGCTAGTCTTGTAATTGAGATAGAAATACTGTTAAAGTCTGACAAGAAACTTTACGGACTGGTACCGTATTGTTAAAGAATCAAGAAATGATTAAGTCTTATTGCAAACTTTTAGTAAACCTCACATTGTTGATTAAAAGAGTTGTGGTTTCAATTAGTACCTAAAGTTATCTTGTTCCTGAAACTTGAAGTTCAAATCTGTTTGAAAAGTAAGGAGCTGAAAATTTAGTTTTCAGAAATAATCAAGGTATGAGATATATGTGATATCTAAGACCTTATTGCAAGATGATAGAATATAATTTGGTGAGACTACAAAAACTCATAAGTTTTATGGGAATGTATGTATTGAAGACGCAAGGCGTCCCAATCCTCCAACTATTGGGGCACTAACAATATATATCCATGAAGTGATTGTCCTTAGTATGCACCGTTGCTAAGACGTGTTTGAAGCATCACGTGATGATCGGGTGTTATAGATTCTACGTGTGCTTACAACGGGTGCAAGCCAGATTTGCACATGCGAATACTAAGGTTAAACTTTACAGCCTAGCATGTACAGACATGGTCTCGGAAAGTCTTCATGATATAATGGATAAAATTATGAGTGAAATTGTTCATCATATTACAAAGTTACTAATAGTGAAATCTAGAACACTTGTCATATGATGATCAAACTTCAAATTAAAAACCTCAAAGTTATTGGTATTTGACCAATGGACCTAGAAGTTATTGAAGGTGAAGTGTTTTCTGAGAATGAGGAAAGCTAAAAGAGAAATTACAAAAGATATTTTGGGAAAGAAAGAAAAGACTAGAAAGTCTAGCTCAGGTGTATATAAATGATATACATGTTATGGATATATTCCTTGTTTGGTCACATAAAATTCTTGGGTATTTGTACCAGATTAGTTGTTATGAGATGTCATACAATACAACGCAATACAAGAATACGATGGCCTAAGTGACTGATAAGGAATATAATAATGCACGTCTTGAACATAATAAAGTGTTATTATGTTTGTCGTTGGCATTCTACCTAGCCCTTAGAATTTATAATAAAGAACTTAATAATTGTTATTTTGCTCGTCAAATAAAAACAATGAGTTGTTCAAGTTACATTACTCCATGTATGATGGATAAGTTATTATAAATCTTAATGGTGAAAACACACATACATAACAGACGCTAAAATGCCATAAGGCAAATGATTTGAATTCCACTTATTTGTGAACCCCATTTAGGTCATGTTAGAGAGGAACTGAAGGAACTCCATGCAAATGTATTTTTGGAGTCATTTGATTTTTGAATCATTTGGCGCTTGCAAATCTTTTCTAAAAAGAGAATGACTAAAATACCGTTCATAGGCCAAGAGTTGAACGGGCAACTAACTTAGTGGAAACATACATGATGATGTATGTGGTTCACTGGACATAGTTGTGTGCGGGAGATTCTTCTATTTCATGAAAACTTCCAACAATGAATTGAGTATATATATGTGGATATATTCATAAGGAGAAGTTTGAAACATTTGAATGGATTCAAATAAATTTCAGCATGAAGTGGAAATCATCGTAATAGAAAAATCAAATATCTATGATTGGATCATGGTGGAAATATTTGAATTACGAGTTTTTAGAACATCTAAGAGAGTTATGAAATTGTTCTACAACTCACGTTTCTTGGAGTATCATAGTGATGATGGAGTATCCGAGAGATGTATCCAAACCTTGTTGGGTCAATGATGAGATAAAATAATGATGCCATTATATTTTTGTGGATTATGCTTAGAGATTACGCTTTTACACCGAATAGAGCATCATCATGATCCCGTTGAAATGACACCATACGAGTTATGGCATGGGTATAAACCCTAATAGTCCTTTCTTTAAATTTTGTTCTAAGAGTTTACAACCAAAATCGGATAAATGTCTTTGTTGGTTATCCCAAAGAATTGATTGGGAATTCTTTCCACTATGGAGACAAAGACAAAGTGTTTGTCAATGTTTATTACTTATTTCCAAGAAATTGTTTCTAGCGAAGTATTTAAGTGGGAGGACAATAGAACTTGATAAGGTTTATGAACCTGAGCATAATGATCAGAGTAACGAGTAACGGAATTGGTTCCTGCGGCCACATGATCATGGCTCCCATGTCTACAAAATGTTATAGTCATGGAGATCGAAGTACTTATTGAACCTTGTAGGTATGGTTTACTTTGTGATCAAATAAATGATTTGTGAACAAAGGATTGATTTTGAACAATGATAAACCAACTACAAACAAAGAAGTTATGATGGCCCCTGACTCCGTTAAAATGACTATACGACATGAAATCCAAGATAGATGAATACTTATTGAAAGTAAATGGATCTATAAAATTGATAAAGCTTGACTTGTCGAAAGGTTGTTTACAACAAAGTTCAAAGAGTTGACTACGATAAGATTAGATTTTCCGTAGCAATGCTTATAGTCTATGGATTATTCTAGTAATCACTACATATTTCTTTTATGAGATATGCTAGTAGGATGGCAAAATACATTACTTATCAAGTGTATTAAAGGTGTATACAAGATACAACCAAGAGTTTTATTGGTCCATGGAATACTAGATAGGTATACAAACTTCAATTGGATGAAGTGAGTATCGCGGAGTTTGAATCTTCACCGGATGAAATAGTCAAAGAGTTTTTGATTTCATCAACGATGAAGAGGCTACACTTGCAAGAAATTAAGTGGGAGCGCTAAGACATATTTATAATACTTTATGTAGATGACATATAGTTGATTATAAATGATGTAATTATATATTTGATTAAAAGATTTCATTGAAAATCAACTTCAATGAAAGGATATGGACTGAAACATATTTAGTGTCAAGATCTATGAAGATAGATTGAAACACATAATAAGTTTAAGTCAAAGTACATAGAATGGATATTGAAGTAGTTCAATATATAAATATTAAGAAGGTGTTTTTTTTCATGCGAAGGTTTAACAAGACTTGAGTGTAATTGACACTCGATGAGTAAAACACATGAGTGATTTTAAATCACGAATAATATGTACAAAATCAGATGTCCTATGCTCTAAAAAGTTAGGAGCATATACCAGAATGATTCATGTGATGATCATTGAACGACAGTAAGAATATCCTTGAGTACTTTAGAAGAACTAAGGATATATATAGTTTTTATGGAGAAATGACAAACAAATCGCTGTAAGATGTTGCACCGATATTGGTTTTGCCGCATATAAATTTCAAATCTCAAATTAGGCTAAGTGTTGTTATAAAAGGTAGCACAATCAGCTAGAAGTTGTCTATGCTAGATTTAGATGAATTCTAAATATTGTGACGGATTCTACAAATGAAGGCAGAGTATGTCATTGTTTTGACAATGACTGAGGATGTTAAGTCAAGAGGTTCTTTGAGAACTTGGTGTAGTTCCGATAGTGTCAGAACTTTGAAGCTATATTGTATGTGACAATATTAGTAACATATTTCAGATCGCGGAATTAAGGTTCCACCAGAAGTCCAAACATATTTAATGCCGACTCATTTGGAAAATGAGTAATGCGTGAAGACGCAAATGAATTGCAAAATACATACGTTTCTGAGCGTGTCAGATCCGTTGACTAAAACCTCTCCAGTGAGCAAAACATGATAAACTAGATTATTGACTCTAGTGCAAGTGGGAGACTATGGAGATATGCCCAAGAGGCAATAATAAATGGTTATTATATATCTTTGTGTTTATGATAATGTTTACATACCATGCTATAATTGTATTAACCGAAACATTGATACATGTGTGTTATGTGAACAAACAAGGAGTCCCTAGTAAGCCTCTTGTATAACTAGCTTGTTGATTAATAGATGATCATAGTTTCATGATCATGAACATTGGATGTTATTAATAACAAGGTTATGTCATTATATGAATGATGTAATGACACACCCAATTAAGCGTAGCATAAGATCACGTCATTAAGTTATTTGCTATAAGCTGTCACATAGTTACCTAGTCCTTTCGACCATGAGATCATGTAAATCACTTATACCGAAAGGTACTTTGATTACATCAAACGCCACTGCGTAAATGGGTGGTTATAAAGGTGGTATTAAGTATCCGGAAAGTATGAGTTGAGGCATATGGATCAACGGATTGGTTTCCATCTCGATGACGGATATATATACTCCGGCCCTCTCTCGGTGGAATGTCGTCTAATAGCTTGCAAGCATATGAATGGTTCATAAGAGACCACATACCACGGTACGAGTAAAGAGTACTTGTCATGAGACGAGGTTGAACGAGGTATAGAGATACCGATGATCAAACCTCGGACAAGTAAAATATCGCGTGACAAAGGGAATCGGTATCATATGTAAATGGTTCAACCGATCACTAAGTCGTTGAATATGTGGGAGCCATTATGGATCTCCAGATCCCGCTATTGGTTATTGGTCGGAGAGAGTCTCAACCATGTCTACATAGTTCACAACTGTAGGGTGACACACTTAAGGTTTGATGTTGTTTAAGTAGATATGGAATATGGAATGGAGTTCAAGTTTGTTCGGAGTCTCGGATGGGATCCGGACATCACGAGGAGGTCCGGAATGGTCCCGGAGAATAAGATTCATATATAGGAAGTCATTTCCAGGTTTGAAAATGATCCGGTATTTTTCCAGGAAGGTTCTAGAACTTCTAGAAGAATCCGGAAGAAATCGCATGGAAGGTGGAGTCCCAGAGGGACTCCACCCACCTTGGCCGGCCAGCCTAAGGGAGGAGGAGTCCCAAGTGGACTCCTCCCGTGGTGGCCGGCCACCCCACCAAAGGAAAGGGGGGAGTCCCACTCCCCCTAGGTTTGGTCATATGGAAGGTTTATGTTGGGGTCTTATTCGGAGACTTTGACCTAATCCCGGGCTTCCACCTATATAAAGAGGGAGGGGAGGGGCTGGCCGGCCACACCAAGACCACCATGGCCGCACCCCCAAGAGCCCCCTCTCCCAGAAACCCTAGCGGTTCCTCCTCCCTCTCTCTCCCACATAGCTTAGGTGAAGCCCTGCCGGAGTTCTCCACCACCACCGCCACCACGCCGTCGTGCGCCGGGATTCGAGGAGGATCTACTACTTCCGCTGCCCGCTGGAACGGGGAGAAGGACGTCGTCATCAACACCGAACGTGGGACCGAGTACGGAGGTGCCCCATTGTGGCACCGTCAAGATCTTCTACGAGCTTTTGAAAGCGGCAAGTGATGCTTCTTCGCAGGAGAGCCTCCTTGTAGGCTTTGGAAATCTTCAAGGGTTAGTCTGTTCATCCCCTCGTTGCTCTATCTTCTAGATTGCATCTTGGCTTGGATTGGGTTCTCGCGGTAGGAAATTTTTGTTTTCTATGCTACGAATCCCAACAAATTTTTGATTATGCACTAACCTCTAATGAGTTTGTTTTGAGTTTGGTGTGGAGGAAGTTCAAGGATCAAGAGAGGAGGATGATACAATATGATCAAGAAGTGTGAAAATTCTAAGCTTGGGATGCCTCGTGGTTCATCCCGCATATTTGAAGAAGACTCAAGCTGTCTAAGCTTGGGGATGCCCAAGGCATCCTTCTTCATCGACAACTTATCAGGTCACCTCTAGTGAAACTATATTTTTATTCCGTCACATCTTATGTGCTTTACTTGGAGCGTCTATATGTTCTTGTTATTTTTTTTGTTTGAATAAAATCGGATCCTAGCATTCTTTGTGTGGGAGAGAGACACGCTCCGCTGTTTCATATGAACACTGGTGTTCTTAGATTACTTTTAATGTTCATGGCGAAGGTTGAAAACTGCTTCATTGCTATTTGGTTGGAAACAGAAATGCTTCATGTGGTAAATGGTATATTGTCTTGAATAATTTGATACTTGGCAATTGTTTTGCTCAAATAGATCATGTTTAAGCTCTTGCATCATGTACTTTGCACCTATTAATGAAGAACTACCATAGAGCTTGTTGAAATTTGGTTTGCATGATTGGTCTCTCTAAGTCTAGCTATTTTCTGGTGAGGTATTTGAACAACAAGGAAGACAGGTGTAGAGTCTTATAATGCTTGCAATATGTTCTTATGTAAGTTTTGTTGTACCGGTTCATACTTGTGTTTGCTTCCAATAACCTTGCTAGCCCAAAGCCTTGTACTGAGATGGAATACTTCTCGTGCATCCAAATCCTTGAGCCAAAAACTATGCCACTTGTGTCGACCATAACTACCTACTACATGGTATTTTGCTGCCATTCCAAAGTAAATTACTTGAGTGCTACCTTTAAAATTTCATTCCATGTCTTTACAATACATAGCTCATGGGAAAATAGCCTTAAAAACTATTCTGGTATTGAATATGTAGCTTATGTATCTTATTTCTTATAAGTTGCTTGTTGAGCGATACCCATGTTTCTGGGGACGCCATCAACTATTACACCTTTGTTGAATATCATGTGAGTTGCTATGCATGTTCGTCTTGTCTAAAATAAGGGTGATTTATCATGATCAAATGGTTTGAGTATGCATATTGTTAGAGAAGAACATTGGGCGCTAACTAAAGCCATGTATCATGGTGGAAGTTTCAGTTTTGGACATCAATCCTCAATCTCTTATGAGAATATTATCTGTTGTGAATGCTTAAGCATTAAAGAGGAGTCCATTATCTCTGTTCATGTTGTCCCGTATGAATGTCTCAAGTTGAGATCTATCAAAACGAGAAATCAAATGCGATCTATCTCCTTGGACCTTGTACAGGTGGCATAGAGTACCCCTTTGTGTACTTGGTTGAAACATATGTTATGCAATGATAATCCATAAATCCAAGCTAATTAGGACAAGGTGCGGGTACTATTGGTATTCTATGCATGAGGCTTGCAACTTATAAGATGTAATGTATAGCACATATGAATTATTACTGCCGTTGACAAAATTGTTTCTATGTTTTCAAAATAAAAGCTCTAGCACAAAAATAGTAATCCATGCTTTCCTCTGTGAAGGACCTATCTTTTACTTTATGTTGAGTCAGTTTACCTACTTCTTTCTATCTTAGAAGCAAACACTTGTGTCAACCGTGTGCATTGATTCCTACATACTTGCTTATTTGCATTCATCATATTACTTTGTGTTGACAATTATCCATGAGATATACATGTTGAAGTTGAAAGCAACCGCTGAAACTTATATCTTCCTTTGTGTTGCTTCAAAACTTTCTACTAAGAATCTATTGCTTCATGAGTTAACTCTTATGCAAGTCTTATTGATGCTTGTCTTGAAAGTACTATTCATGAAAAGTCTTTTTATATGATTCAGTTGTTTAAATCATTGTCTTTACCATTGCTTCAATCACTTCATTCACCTCATATGCTTTACAATAGTATTGATCAAGATTATGATAGCATTCAGAAATTATCCTTGTTATCGTTTACCTACTCGAGGGCGTGTAGGAAGCTTGGGGATGGATACGTCTCAAACGTATCTATAATTTCTTATGTTCCATGCTAGTTTTATGACAATACTACATGTTTTATACATACTTTACATCATTATTATGCATTTTCCGGCACTAACCTATTAACGAGATGCCGAAAAGCCAGCTGTTTTCTATGTTTTTGGTTTCAGAAATCCTACAAAGGATATATTCTCGGAATTGACGAAATCAACGCCCAGGGTCTTATTTTTCCACGGAGCTTCCAAGACCGAAGAGCATACGGGTGGGGCCACGAGGGGCCGTAGTCCATAGGGCGGCGCGACCAACATGGGGCCCGCGCCGCCTATGGTGTGGGGCCCCGCGCCGCCTCCAACTCTGCCCTTCCGCCTACTTAAACTCTCCGTCGCGAAAACCCTATTACCAAGAGCCACGATACGGAAAACTTGACGCCGCCGCCGCCAATCCCATCTCTGGGATTCAGGAGATCGCCTCCGGCACCTGCCGGAGAGGGAATCATCTCCTGGAGGACTCTTCATCACCATGATCGCCTCCGATTGATGTGTGAGTAGTTCATCCTTGGACCATGGGTCCAGCAGTAGCTAGATGGTTGTCTTCTCCTCGTGCTATCATGTTAGATCATGTGAGCTGCCTATCATGATCAAGATCATCTATTTGTAATGCTACATGTTGTGTTTGTTGGGATCCATGAATATGGAATACTATGTCAAGTTGATTATCAATCTATCATATATGTGTTGTTTATGATCTTGCATGCTCTCCGCTGCTAGTAGAGGCTCGGCCAAGTTGATACTTGTGACTCCAAGAGGGAGTATTTATGCTCGATAGTGGGTCATGCCTCCATTTAATCTGGGACAGGGATGTAAAGTTCTAAGGTTGTGGATGTCTGGTTGCCAGGGATAAAACATCGATGCTATGTCTAAGGATATTTGTGTTGATTACATTACGCACCATGCTTAATGCAATTGTCTGTTGTTTGCAACTTAATACTGGAAGGGGTGCGGATGCTAACCCGAAGGTGGACTTTTAGGCATAGATGCATGTTGGATAGCGGTCTATGTACTTTGTCGTAATGCCCTGATTAAATCTCATAGTAGTCATCATGATATGTATGTGCATTGTTATGCCTTCTTTATTTGTCAATTGCCCAACTGTAATTTGTTCACCCAACATGCTATTTCTTATTGGAGAGACACCACTAGTGAACTGTGGACCCCGGTCCATTCTTTTATATCTGAAATACAATCTACTGCAAACTCTGTTCTTTACTGTTCTATGCAAACAAACATGATTTTCCACACCATACGTTTAATCCTTTGTTTACAGCAAGCCGGTGAGATTGACAACCTCACTGTTAAGTTGGGGCAAAGTATTTTGATTGTGTTGTGCAGGTTCCACGTTGGCGCCGGAATCCCTGGTGTTGCGCCGCACCACTCCTACCAACAACCTTCACGTGGCCCTTGACTCCTACTGGTTCGATAACCTTGGTTCTACTGAGGGAAAACTTGCTGCTGTACGCATCGCACCTTCCTCTTGGGGTTCTGTTGCCTACCAAACCCACGGGGCGAGCAACGGACGGCAACACGGAGCCGGAGGCTCCCAGACTGTCGGTGGGTCTCCGGTCCTCGGTAACGGCCCGCAATGCTCGGCACACGTCCTAGCTAATGCAAGTGCCACCTGACCTATACCTGGTCGAAGGTGATGGATTGCTTCGACTGGTTTCCTGATGGCAAACACCGTAAACATTAAATACGAGCCCCGATCGGCTCTTAGGTTGCCATGTGGATCGGCTCAAAGAGCCGATACCCCATGGTTCACGTTGGATTTACGATAACATGGGGGTCCTGCTTTAATCAATATAAAGTTAAACCACTCGACAGTCTAGGGTTTTCACCGCATAACCGGAACATCCTACACGTAATTGAGCCTAGCAGATACGTAAGATGATGGAAAACCAGTCCTAAAGAGGCCTAAAACCAACACGAAGTCGATCCCCGAACAATCCCTCTAGAACTAGTAAACCATACCTACGCACTACCGGATCGTTCAACCCGTTTGCAAGGCCTAACCATGCGGATATCAAACCAATCCTTGGAGAACAAGGAACAACTATAACGGATCAGGTCTACTAAATAAAGAACAAGCAAGATGCTGCCCTTACACCCAAGATAGGTGCAAAGGCAGCTGGATATTGAGGGGTAGCGTAGCTAAGCAAGCATATCATGAAAGTATCGACGTCAACCCCAAAACATCCACGATAAGGGTGTTGCTCGCCATCAAAAAGGCTTCAGCACGAGCAACACCAACAACGAATAATGATACTGCCTAGATCGCAAGATGCGATCTAGGCAGCATGTTGCTACCCGGGAGAAACCCTCGAAACAAGGGGTGGCGATGCGCCTAGATTGGTTTGTTGTGAACGTGATCGTTCTCCTTTCTCAATAACCCTAGGTACATATTTATAGTCCGTAGACTTTCTATCTTGGGAATAAACCTAGCTGTGTACGACTAAACTCTATCTCTTAATTCTAAATAAATAATCTACCATAATATACAAATACACAGGCAGTCTAGCCCAAATTCTCGTACGAGGCCGATTCAGAGACACTTCTATATGCATGTCCCCTAAGCCCATCTTCGATCACGGCCCATCTCCTGCTCTGGCGAAATTCTGGTGATAACACATGCCCCCCTGGTTTTGGCAATAATAATTCCAAAACCACTCTGTTTTTTCTTCATTGGGTCATGCGTCGCAGAGCAGAGCCGCTTCAGTGTCTTTCCATCATGATGCCCTGTCTTTTCAACTTCTGCACGATTGACAATCCTGGCACCGCGTCCTCGAAAACTGCCCAAGCATTGAATCATCTCTACTATATCCCCTTTATTTAATCTCACCCGAGCAGCTCGCCTCTTCATCCTCCTGTTCCGCATTAGCCATCGACAAAAAACCCTCCTCTGCACCATGGACTCCTCCTCCTCCTCTGCCTCCTCAGGCCTATCTTTCCAATCCTCCTCCTCCAGCGAGCTGGAGCCGGAATTCGACCTGATGGCGGCATACGAGGCCCTCGCCCCAGAGCACTGGGACGAGAGGGATTGGGACTTCTCCGTCTGGTCAGAGGATGACGCCTCCTTGACCGACGGGGAGGACAACCTCCAGTTCCTTGTGGATGGGGGGTTGGAGGAGGAGAGCGACGACGACGCCTTCTCCTGGGACGGCTTCTCCTCTTCCGACGAGGAGGAGGAAGCGGAGGATGACTCCTCCTCCAACGAGTACCCGCCGATGAAGCGCTTCCGCGCCGGGTAGGAGGATGACGACGACGACGATGACGACGAGGAGGAGTACGGAGCGCCTGCCGCCGGCTGCAGCAGCGACGAGGACTTCGCCGGCAGCAGTGCCGATGAAAGCTACGACGGCGACGACGAGGGCAGCCGGCCCTTAGATTAGGGACTACTAGATAGGACTAGTAGTAGTAGTGCATTAGGCAGCAAATCCTCCTTTTGTGAGCAATCGGCTCTTCTTGTAAAAATCCCCTTTTAATCAATGAAGAAGGATTCCATGTTTGATTTGTCCGATTATCAAAATAGATCAATGCTCAAAGAGCCGATGGCAACGCATCGGTCTTTACCAAAAACGCCAGCAAGGCCAGCCCCAAAATTCACACGGTGACCTGATGCTTGCTTGTGACAGTTGTTCCTCTATAGTCGATGGCTCACATCGGCTTTTTAGTTCTAAAGTCGATGTCAGTGCATCGGCTGTGCTTTGCATATAATTACTGGCCGATTTCGATCGCTCCCATATTTCACTGTCCATCATCCCACATACTTGGGAAATATTTCTTGAGATGTCGACCATTGACAGCCACTGGAAACTTCGCACCACTCAGTTCCTCGAGCATGTATGCGTTGCCTTTTAAAACTTGGTCGACTCTGTACGGCCCGTGCCAATTTGGAGACCATTTACCATACACATTATCCTTAGTCCCCAATGGCAACACAGCTTCCCATACCAGATCACCGACGTGGAACTCCTTTGGCCTCACCTTCTTATTATATGCGCGAGCTACTTTGGCCTTGTTCTCTTTAATTTTCTCAAGCGACCAAAATCTAAGTTCCGTCAGATCCTCAATGCTATCACTCATCAGAGCTGCATATTCTCCAGTTGTTAAGTCATTCTGAAATGTAACACGTCTCGACCCAACCGTGATTTCCCAGGGCAACACGGCTTCTTGTCCATAGACCAGATGGTATGGCGAGGTTTTTATCGCTCCATGACATGACATACGATAAGCCCACAAAGCCTCTGACAATACCTCGTGCCAACGTCTAGGGTGCTCGTCGACTTTCCTCTTGATTAGCTTAATAAGGCTCGGTTGGACGCTTCAGCTTGCCCATTTGCTTGAGCATAGTATGGGGACGATCGGATCAACTTAATTCCCATGTCCTCCCAGAACTCTCTAAACTCGCGAGAAACGAAAACCGAACCTCCATCGGTCGTGATAGTCGGGAATCCCGTGAATGACATGCTCTTTCACAAAATTGATAACATCGGCCGATGCTACTGACTTCATAGGAACGGCCTCCACCCATTTAGTAAAATAACCTGTAATGGCCAGAACCACATGGCCTTTGCTCGATGGAGGATTGATTTTGCCGATCATATCCATACCCCAACCTCGAAATGGCTAAGGCTTGATGATGGGGTTCATTGCTGATGCAGGTGCCAATGTTCCCAAACTTCTGACATGTTGACACCCTTTATAGTAATTAAAACAGACCTCAAGCATGGTGGGCCAATAAAACCCCGATCGCCTCGATCAACCATTTCATCTTATGAGCCGATTGATGAGTTCCACGTGCGCCTTCGTGTACCTCGGTAAGAGCCATTTGACTCACGTCCCAAACATCTGAGAAGTAACCTCTTCTAAAGTCCTCAGAGAACATGTCATCCCCAATAAGGACACTTCATGGCCTTGTACCTATCCGTTTAGGTGCCCCCGAGCCGAATCTTCAAGTAATTGAAGATATCGGCTCTCCAGTCATCCGGTTCCATGAACTGTACCTGGACGCCATCTGTGCGAGATCGTTCGCCTCGATATTCTGCGACCTCGGGACCCAATTGAAGTTTATGTACCTAAATTGTGCCATCAGCTCACGGCATTGCATCCATAATGGGAAGAGCGCTCTCACATTTATATTCTTCCGTGAGCTGGGAAATCACCAACTTTGAGTCTCCAAAAGATCTCCGCTTCTGCCCCGGCTTCAATAAGCAACTCCATCCCTTACGTATTGCTTCACTCAGCACATTGTTGGTGCAAGGGGTAGATAGCCCTGATGGAGAAGGAGTAGGTTGCCCCCCCCGGGGCGACACGAGTAGAATGCCGATGCCGCAACCATCATCACAAACCGATCCATCGAAAAACATGGCCTATGCACATCACAGACAGTGCTGCTATATCGTTGTTGATTCGAAGAATAAGATCGGCCAATGCTGTCCCTTGACTGCTTTCGCAGTTGATACCGGAGATCAAATTCCGATAATGCAAACATCCACTTACCGAGTCGGCCTTTCAACACAGGAGCCGACAGCATGTGTTTGATGACGTCTGATTTGCATATGATGACGATTTCTGCTGTCTGAAAGATGTGACGAAGCTTGGTGCAGGTAAAAAATAGGCAGAGGCACAACTTCTCGATCTCAGGGTACCTAGTTTCTGCATCCAACATCCTTCTGCTGAGGTAGAAAGCGACTCTTTCCAGACCATCATAGACTTGCACCACCACTGAGGCGATGGAAGTGTCAGCTACTGACAGTAAATATAAAATGGCCTGTCTTGCTGGGGCGGAACCAACAGGGGTGGCTTCGTTAGATATTCTTTAATCTCATCAAACGCTCGTTGTTGCTCTGCCCCCTGAAACTCCTCATCAAGTTTAATTTTTACTAATCCCATGAACGCTCGATTCGCCTTGACGATTAGAGATGAACCTTCGACGTAGTTAATCTTAGCGATGACATTGGAGTTCCTTCTTCGTGGTAGGTGGCTTCATTGTTCGTACGCCTCTGACTTTTCAGGCCGATCTCAATTCCACGTTCATGAACCAAGAAGCCCAGGGAATTGACCGGCCGTCACCCCAAAAGCACACTTCTTGATTCATTCTTAGTCCGAATTTTCTAGTTCGGTCCAGGATGTGTCGCAAATCCTCCAAGTGTCCTTCTACAGAAGACTTGACCACCACGTCATCAATGTAAATCTCCACCAACTTGCCGATCAGATCATGAAAGATGTAATTCACGGCTCGTTGGTACGTTGCGCCGGCATTTTTCGGTCCAAATGTCATGACTACATACTCAAACAAGCTCACCGAACCTGGTACTCTGAATGCAGTCTTGTGTATATCTTAAGGAGCCATAAAAATTTGGTTGTAACCGCATTGCCATCCATGAAGCTTAAAACCTTATGACCAACAGCTGCATTGATCAATGTCTCGGCTACCGCCATTGGATACTCATCCTTTGGAGTGGCTCCGTGAGATCCCGAAAATCTATGGCGCGCCATCGGCCGTCCTTTTTCTCTGGTACGATACTAGATATCCACTCAGCATACTGCATGGCCTGATGAACCCGGCGCTCAACATCTTCTCGATCTCTTTCTTGACTTCTTCTAGTTTCGGCCTTCATTTGTCGTGCTCGCTGGAACGGCCGAAATCCTTTCTTAAGAGGGAGCCGATGCTCAATGATGCTCCTGTCTAAACCAGGCATTTCTGTGTAATCCCGGGCAAAACAATCTGGGTATTCTTTCAACAAAGCTATCATCGAGCCCCTCAGATGGGATCTAACTTTTTGCTTGATAAATGTTGGTCGTGGCTTATCCCCAGGACCAATGTCAATCTCTTCTAGCTCATCGGCCGATGTAAACCCATATCCTAGCTTTCCGTCGCCTGCTAGATCGATGCTGAACACAGGCAGAACGTATGGCGAGGATAATTTTGGCTGATTGCTGGAATCGGCCTCCTTGTTTATCGTATTGCTCAATGAAGGTTTACAACTTGTTTGTGCTCCCCCACGGGAGGGAGTCTCCCTACTACGACTACGTGACGTGCTTGAAGTGAGATCATCGCTTTCTATTTTTTGGGGCCGATCGCAGGGATCGGCCTTGCCACGTATGTCGATGGATGTTGCTCTTGCTACTCTATCAGGCCGGTGGATAAGACCAGCCTCACCCCGTTTTTTGTAACTTCGATGCGATCACAGCCATCCAAACTGACTCCAGAGAGCGGCTCTTGGTCTTCCGAGTCCCAAATATTCATGCCGGCTATTGAGACCTCGATCGAGTCATCTGCATGAACGACTTCTACTTCATCTCCATCCCATTGTATCAGCATTGGTGCATTGTAGATGGAATGCAGCGAATGGCGTGAATCCAATCCCTCCCTAGCAGACAGTGGTAGGTGCTTTTGGCTGTCGAAGATGAAGAATCTGTTGGGATGGTTTTTCGGCTACGGTTAGATCCACGTTCAACGCCTGCGTCCCCGATGCTTGGCCGTTGAAGTCGTTTAGTGTGACGTTGGTCTTGATCAGATCTGGCTAGAGCGTCCCAAACGCCGTAGCATGGAATATGGCATTATATTGACTGCCGCTCCGTGTCAACCAACATCTTGCCGACGGGCTGCCCATTGATATAACCTTTTAGGTCAGGCCTTCATATGTTTGTAGCCCTTCTCGTGGCTTTTCAAAGATAACTCGCCGTGGACCGCAGTCAAACTGTGCTATCGGCACTTCTTCGGTTCCCGGAGCACTCTGATGGAAGTATGAACACCATGTTTGTGCCAGCCGATGTACTCGCATCGGCTTTTACTTGCTTGGGGCGCCATTCTTTCTTCTATGGACGACTCTCCTCGTCCAAAGTTTGCTGAATTTTCACGGCCGATCGGGCCGCGCTTCTCAACGTGTGCAGTATTGCGCCTCGGCTTGCTCCAAGCTACGTAGTCGCGAACCCTACGCTTTTGGGAGTGGCTGAGTCCATCAGACACCACCTTGGCCGGTGTACCTATCTTCTTCTTCTCCCTCCTCAAAGTCTTCCTCTTGAGATGACTCAGCTCGCCTGTTCTGAGATGGGAGAGGCCCTAGACGCTTGAAAACTGAAACTTCTCCGTCCTTCGCTGTCTACACTCCGGGCAGTTGTCGATTGTAGGCAATCGGCTCATTCCTGAATCCCAGCAGTGCTTGAAAAAAGGACAGTCCCAGTGTCTATCCATGTCCTCCTGCTCTCTTGATCTCCCTTTAGCGCGGTGCTCATATCCTTCGTCGTCTACATCATACCGATGATACTTTCCATTATCTACGTCAGACCGACGATGTCTTTCGTCTTCTTTGTCGTACCGCCGACGTCGGTCATACTGACGCTCATATTTGTTAAGGAGATGCGCAGAGAGTGGTCGTTGATATCGCACGCTTCTCACTTGTTCCTCGGTGAGGTATCGTCTGTCATCATATCGGGGCGGTCGCGTGGACCGTCTCCTCCTTTTCCTTACCACGAGAACCGCTTTCTTCTTTATCCTTGCCATGGTGGTATACAGGCCCCGCCATGTTAACATCGAACGAGAAATCTAGCCACGCCTCGGAATGATTGAGTTCCACCATGTTGACGCCAGGAAACGGATGTGTGTCCACTTTCATGGCAAACTGCCCAAAGATCAATCGGCCTTGTTCTATCGCTGCGTTTGGATCTGCCGACGAAACTCTTTGCAGTCATTGGTGGTATGGGTGAACGATTGATGCCACTTGCAGTACGGTCTCCCGTTCATTTCTTGCGCCGTAGATTTTATGGCCTTCGGTAACTTCACTGGTTCCTTAAGCAATAAATCAAATATCTGCTCCTTTGCTCACATCGACGTCAAACCCTTTTGCAGGCCTTTGTTGTTTCACCCATTTGCAGGACACGGGCTGCCCCCGAGCCCATTCAGCCACGGCTACTTCCGGGTCTTCTGCGTCTCCTTCTTCTGTCTCGACCAAGCCACGGACGCTTAAACTTGTCCCGGTACAATTCAGCAGGCGCTGCTCATACGATGTTAGTTTACGGGACCATGTGCGCGTGAATCAGCTTCTACTTGGAAAGCCAGATCCTTGATCGGCGTTGCGAGGCCCAATGCTGCCAAATCGACTGCTTCTTACTCAGTTAAACGAACCAAATAACATCGGTTCCTGACGCTCTTAAACGTTGAATGTATTCCGACACCGTTTCCCCGCTTCGCCGCACTGCGTTAGATCGGCAATGCCAGCTCGGTAATTCTGAGTGATATTGAACATGAACTGTTCTTCCAGTTGCTTCCACGTCCGGACTGAGTTTGGTGGCAACGAGGTGTACCACCCAAAGGCTGATCCCGTGAGAGATTGTGCAAAAAACCTTACACGTAACAGGTCTGATGCTGAAATCATGCCCAATTGGCCAAATATCGGCTCACGTGCTCAATTGAGCTAGACCCTTCTGATCCATTGAATTTTGAGAATTCAGAGCCGATACTTGGGTGGCGGCGATTTTCAACTATTGGGGTACGGCTTGAATAGCCGATTAGTCTTCTCTTCGGCGGGATGCCGAACTGATCTCTCAAGATTGTACTGATTTGTTCCATGGTATGAGCTGCAGGGACCGAGCTCTCATGACTCGTTCCAGTGGCATATTTAGCTAGCCATGCCTGTTTATCGGCGTCTGCTCTAGAAATCCCTGCTGGTGCAATCTGGTTCGTGCGTGCCAAGGTATTGCAGTCCGGCATGTATGTGCACACGTATCCATGTGGGATCTCTTTAGGCGGCTCATACAATTGGCAATCGCAGGATCGCCTCCAACCTTGTAGACGACGTACGCCGGTGAACCCTGTGGCTCTGGTGCTGCAAGCGCGAATGGCAGCGGCGGCCTGGTCAGAACGGTATTTCTCCCCGGTGAGTCCCTGTAGTCCCGACTGAGAGTAATGATGCTCATGATTTCCCCATGCACGCGAACCTATGCGCTCGAAAGCGTTCACCAAGCTCTCAGAATGACGGTGTAGAGAATGAGCCACCATGTAATTAACTTCCCGGCGCAGAGCCCCGTGCCTCCGAAGGGGTAGACAGTCTACTTCGTCAAGAACCGCCGGGAGAACCCTTTCCACCGATGCCATGTGAACGGGTTCGCGAAGGAGCCAATGAGATCAGCTTCTAAGAAGGCTTTAATCTCATCATATTTCTTCTTGTGCTCCTCAGGCAGATCTGCGTACGTGACTGGTTCGTCCGCCACCTCATCTGCAGATTTTGACATAGTTGCTGCGGATGTCGACGTAGTTGTTGTTGTAGAGTGTCCCACCGGGCGTGCCAGAATGTGTTGCCTACCAAACCCACCGACGCGACGGGCAGCACGGAGAGCCGGAGGCTCCAGGACTGCTGGGTCTGGTCCCTGAACGGCCCGCAATGCTCCGCACACGTCCCGGCTAATGCAGGGGCACCTGACCTATACCTGGTCGAAGGTGATGGATTACTTCGATTAGTTTCTGCATGGCAAACACGTAAACATTAAATACGAGCCCCGATCGGCTCTTAGGTTGCTGTGGATCGGCAAAGAGCCGATTACCCCATGGTTCACGATTTACGATAACATGGGGGTCCTGCTTTAATCAATATAAAGTTAAACCAATCTACGACACCTAGGGTTTCACCGCATAACCGGAACATCCTACACGTAGTTGAGCCTAGCAGATACGTAAGATGATGGAAAACCAGTCCTAAAGAGGCCTAAAACCAACACGAAGTCGACCCCGGAACAATCCCTCTAGAACTAGTAAACCATACCTTACGCACTACCGGATCGTTCAACCCGTTTGCAAGGCCTAACCATGCGGATATCAAACCAATCCTTGGAGAACAAGGAACAACTATAACGGATCTGGTCTACTAAATAAAGAACAAGCAAGATGCTGCCCTTACACCCAAGATAGGTGCAAAGGCAGCTGGATATTGAGGGGTAGCGTAGCTAAGCAAGCATATCATGAAAGTATCGACGTCAACCCCAAAACATCCACGATAAGGGTGTTGCTCGCCATCAAAAAGGCTTCAGCACGAGCAACACCAACAACGAATAAACTGATACTGCCTAGATCGCAAGATGCGATCTAGGGCAGCATGTTACCCGGGAGAAACCCTCGAAACAAGGGTGGCGATGCGCCTAGATTGGTTTGTTGTGAACGTGATCGTCCTCCTTTCTCAATAACCCTATGTACATATTTATAGTTCGTAGACTTTCTATCTTGGGAATAAACCCAGCTGTGTACGACTAAACTCTATCTCTTAATTCTAAATCTACCATAATATACAAATACACGGCAGTCTAGCCCAAATTCTCACGAGTAATTCAGAGACACTTTATACGCTGTCCCCTAAGCCCATCTTCGATCACGGCCCACCCCGCTCCATGGTGATAACAGTTCCCCGGACGTGTGTCTCACGCGCCATCACCGCCTCCCATCGGCGGCACGCCGGTGGTGGCTGGTGGTGGCGGACAGCGCCATTCTCTCCGCCTCTCGCCAGTGAGGGCGATGATCTTGGGCTTCTTTCGCGGTACGAGGTCGCCCAGGGAAGTAGCCTTGGGTTCGACGGTGGAGGCGGCCTTCTTCTTCGCCGGAGGAGGTCGGCCGGTTGCTGGAGCTAGCGGGGAAGGGGCCACCGGTGAACACCGCGCCTTGACTTCGTTCTTGGCGGATGATGGCGGCGGCTATTGGCGTCGTTCCCCTGCGAAGGCATCATCTTTCCTGGCGTCTCCGTTTGTTCTCGCCGAGTTGGGGACTCGCGACTGTCGGTGAAAACCGTGTCAAGATTGGTGGGCGATGGCGGCGTTAAGCGTCGCTTCCTTCTTGAAGGGATCATCGTCGCAGTCCGCGGGAACTCACTCGTGCTGCTCCGGGGGAAACCCTAGATCCAGCCAGGATCGAATGATGACGGCGCTCCCTGCGTCGTGTTACCTCTTGGGGCATCGTTTTTGGAGCGGCAGCTGGATGGAGGTGGTTTTTTGGTGGAGTGGTGTTCATCTACCACGTTGTCGTCGATGATTCTCAGAGGCGTGGAGCTGCGGGGTATCGAAGACGGGCGAGAACTGCTGGACGCGCAAGATGGTGGAGTTGTCTGGCGTCATGGATATCGACAGCAGGTCTGGCAAGGTCTATGCGATGATCCCTCTTGAAGATGGGTGCCAGGAAGACGGCGGTAGCGATTTTTGTGGCGTGTGTACTGGCGTGCGCTCTGGTCCGCTTGACTGGTTGTGCTTCTCACCCGCCAATGGGCGGCTTGGGAAGGCATTCAGTTTTAGATGAAGTGTGTTGGTGTATTGTCAGGGTAATGGCCATGTTCATGGTCAACCCCTTCATCGCTCTTGTAGGCATAGCGAGTTATCACTGGAAAGGTGGCTTCGAGTTGATCTTTGTATCTCTATTGTAAAGCTTTACGAATAATTTAATAAAGAAAAGTTGTGTGAATCCTTTAAATGCAGAGGCTTGAGCGATGCTCCCATTTTGAAAAAAAAAATTCTTGTTGCATCTATGAGCATGGTGACTGAAACCAGTTTACCATCCATGAAAATACGCAATTGACAGAAGGATACGCCACCTGCGCTTGCAGTACGTCGCAGAAGATGAGGCCGGGGAGGCGAGGGCAAGCCCGGTGAGCGCGGCGAGGATCTGGAAGAGCATGCCATCGGGGAGCGCGGTTATGCGGTCATCTCGTGCTACGCCGACTTGATCTGGACCACGAGCTCCATGCATGCTACGGCTGCGGCGGCGCCGAGGTCGTGCTACCGACTCGATCGCGATTCCATCGACAAGCAAAAAACGAAGACCCTCCCCCGGCAGCTACCTCTGGGTCCGAAAACATCAGCAGCTCATCTCTTACACGGCCCAGCATACGGTTAAGCTGGCCCGGACATGACGGCCCACGAAGCAGCATTATCTTGCTTCTGTGAGCAAAGACTTCTTTGTTCAACTCCACCTAAGGGTGTGATGGAGAAAAATCCTATGAGACCGGGTCTATTGCCCCAACAGGATAGACCCATCCCGGAAGATGACACCTGTACGTTATAATCTCAAAGCACTCTCCAATTAATTTTAATTACGGATCTGTTATTCCTGATTCTTAGCCTTTATTTCCATCTAATAATCTAGCATTACATGGAACGGTTGCTCAATATCAGAGATAACTACGAGCTTAGGGATTCTCTTGTTGACCTCGTCTCTCGTCCATGGCGGCCCCACGGCAAGACCTCGTTGGCAGTGCCGGCGTAGGACAGTACAGCTCTTTCTCGTCGACGATGGCGACGCGAGAAGATGCACCGAGCTGCTCAATAAGGCCGCTGCCGGTCATGGCCGCAAATCCAACACCGGTCATGGCGGCAAACTCCACACAGGCCATGCAAATGCCGATCACAGGGCCCTGCCCGTCAAGGACTACTCCTCTTATGGTCAGTATGAAAGAATACATATGATACGTATCTATGCATCTCCATAGTCTGTTGCTAAGTTGGTGATTGGTTTTAGTAATCTGATGCTAGATTAAACTCTCGTAGCATCAGTTCTCTGATGAAATAAGTCATTTGTTCAGGCTATGCAGTTTCAAAGTCAAGAAGAACATATGGCATTTGTTCAGACTATGCATATGAATCACACAACTGGACATGGGCTGGAGGCGACCAGACATGCTGACATTGTGAATCATGAATTGCCAAATACGACGATGGGTGAGTGCAGCAGTGAGCCTATGGCACCGAGGAAAGACAATGGCACGAGCAACATGCTGAATCATGATCCCGACTTAGAGTTCGTCGATGGTTATACAAGAGATGGAAATTGTCCGACTAAGGTAAGACATTCAGTGTAGAGGTATAGAAAAAATGTATTGAATTTTATGAAGTAACTATGCTAGTTGGATGATGACATTGGTGTATTCCATGTGTTTAGCAGGATCATCCAAATGCATCTTCATGTCAGAATGTGCCAGTAGAAGGAATGTGTTTTCAGTCTGAAGAAGAGGCATACAAGTTCTATAATGCATATGCCAAAACGAAAGGATTTAGTATCAGGTGGACACACAAAAAAACTAGAGCAGATGATACTATATCTGCCAGATATTTAGTTTGCAGTAAGGATGGTGTGAAGGATAAACATTGCACACATGAGACCAGGAAAGAACAAGCTGTTACTAGGACGTCTTGCAAGGCTCGTGTTCAGTTCCGTATCACTCGAGAGGGCATTTGGAATATTCAGAAAGTTATCCTTGAACATAACCATCCTATGGTAACTCCAGATAAGTCACACATGCTAAGGTCCCAACGACAACTAATAGATGCTGATAAGCATATGATCAACCAAATGCGGACTGCTGGAATTCGACCATCTGAAATATACAACTTTTATGAAGAATGGTGTGGTGGAGCTGAAAATGTGCCTTTCTTAGAAATGGATTCCAATAATTACATAAGAACTGAGCGCATGAAGTATTTAGAAACCAAAGATGCACAAACTCTTTTGGAGTATTTGAAGAACAAACAAGCTGAAGACCCTTCATTGTTTTATGCAGTGGATTTAGATAAAGAGGATGGTAGGATAGCTAATTTCTTCTGGGCTGATGGACAATCAATAATGGATTATTCTTCCTTCGGAGATGTTGTTTCTTTTGATACCACATTTTCAACAAATAAGTTTAATATGCCCTTTGCTCCGCTTCTCGGTGTTAACCATCACAAGCAGACCATTCTTTTTGGTGCAGCACTGCTATTCAACGAAAGTACAGAGTCTTTTGAGTGGCTTTTTAGGACCTTCCTGCAAGCAATGTCCGGCAAGGAGCCAGAAACCATTTTTACTGATCAGTGTGCTGCAATTATAAAAGCAATTGGAAATGTATTTGCAATCACAATCCATCGTCTTTGCTTATGGCATTTATACCAGAATGTACTCGACACATTCCACTTCTATACTGACAATGAATATTGAGCACTTAAGATGATTTGATATACTTGAGAGTACATCCTGATATACATTATCTGAACGTCTCTACTTTTCCATCAATGCAAGCATTCAGAAACGTATCCAATTCATGAACACAAGCATTCAGAAAATGGCGTCGCCTAGCTGCCGGCGTGCAGCCACCGCGCCGGCCAGCTGCTCCACCGCCATCAGGTACATCGCCGACTAGCCGATTTGCCTCGCCGTTGCCTCCGTTGTCACCACAGGGAAGTATGGCTTTGCCTGTCTGCGCACTCGCACGGCCGCCGGCAACTCAACCAAGCTCTATGTTATATATTTGGCATGGTTAGAATACTGGAACCAACACGGGAATGAAGAAGTGTGTGGGCGTCGAAATAAAGGCTGATATTGATCGAGCAACCGTTCCATGTAATGCTAGATTAGTAGACGGAAATAAAGGCTGAGAATCAGGAATAACACACCTGGAATTAAAACTAATTGGAGAGTGCTTTGAGATTATAAAGTACAGGTGTCAGTTTCCGGGATGGGTCTATCCTTTTGGGGTGATAGACCTGGTCTCATAGGATTTTTCTCCGGGTGTGATAGACTGCTTTCTCAAGATAAGAGACCGTAGAGGACAAAAAAGAAAATAGAAAGTTAGTTATTTTTGTAGTCCAACTTCATTTTGATATGGTATGTTGAAAATTATTCTCTTATTTATTCGAGTTTGCTAGAATATACATTATAGAATCTTTTACTACTGCTATTAGGTTTCAATGCGACCGTACGTCGTACGTCCTGCCTGATTGCTGCCGCGAGTGAAAAACGGTACGGCCCCGCGATCAAAATTAAAACGCGAACGCCAGGTAGATAGGAAATAAAACGCGAACGCACACAAAGGCTGGGCCCATCCGAGGGACTTACAGGTTCGCAGGCCAAGTCCAACTAAATTGTTAACTGGGGCTGCTAATCGGTTGCAAATTAACCGGCGGCGCACACCTGTCTGCCTGCGGCCGAACCGCGGAAGCCTCGTCGCCCTCCTCGTCGAATACCGCCGGCGACCACCTGCTCGGTTGTCGCCCTTCACGCGATTTATTCATCCCGGTGCAGGTAGGGGACGGTTCGATCTAGATTCTGGGTGACCTTCCCTGTCCAGCAAGAGGCAAAATTGGCCAAATTGAATCGACCTGAACGTGCATGATATATTTAGGCGATTTCAGACGGGGATTTGGATGATGTCCGTCACAGTGAAGGCACCGTCATCTCAGTACTCTAACAGGAAACACATAACTGATCAGCGGTTTTATCCTAGCAGACTTGAGCCGCTGGCTATAATCATACCTGCCGAACGCTGGAAAAGTGGAACCCGGCGGCGCTGGGTTGAGCGAGGAAGGAGAGGAAGGGTTGCTGCCTGGCAGTGGCATGGTATTGCTGTAGGTTGTGCTGCTACGAGAAAGTGCAGAGTTTGACTGCCGTTTAGAGGAATTGAGAGAGACCACAGAGATTGTTTTAGATAAATTCAGAGGAAGTGTCTTCGATGCTGCTTGCTATCGCACTGATGAATTTGGTCAACATGGCTAAACTGATAGGTGCTCCGTAACTAATTTACTCACGTTGCATATAAAACATAATTCACATTGTTATGCATATATTATCATTTGTATGGCTGAATTATACAGACGATTAATATAGTTTTGCTAATCAGATACGAAGCAGCTGTGGTTTATATTCAGAGGACATCAACTTATAACTTTTGTCGAATTGCACTCCGCCGAATTGGAATCTTAACATTTTTAGGACAAGTTTCACACGTGAACATCCACGTACATCAGGTTGACATGTGCTGCGGGGTATTCTACTTTTTTTTTTGTACGTGTCGTCTTCCATTGCTCTTCTGCTTCAAACCTTCATCTCTTTTATTATTGGTTATCTTCCCCTATACAAGGCCTTGCTCCTCATTCTATAAACAAGATCGAAAGAATATCTTTAAGGCATCACTTATTAGTAAACTGAGTGTGTTATCGGCCTTCTTCTAGCGGACATCCAAAAAAGAAGGGGCACTAGAAAACATCTTGAATTGCACTCCAACAAATTTAAATCTTAATATTTTCTGAAATAATTGTAAACATGAACATTCACATGTATTGGGTTGACATGTGGTGCGAGCACATAAATTTAAGCTACCGTGGCAACGCACGGGCATTCAACTAGTTAATATCATATGTGCATCTAGCCATGCAAGTTATACAAACATACATTAGTGTGGTACGTTTTATTGGCACATATTCTTCTTACTTGTTGGTGTTGACCTGGCGACCTTTTTTCCTGGCTTCGCCCCTGAATATACATGTCAACAAGAATATGACTCATCATGTAAAAAAATAGGACTCATCACTATACGAACTCTGTCCTTAAAATATCCTACCAAAACGTTTATAGTTAGGAATAGAGGTAAACTCTTCACATATGTTCATTTCTATTGCAAAAAAATTCTTACAGATGTCCACATCACATTAACAATAAAACAATGGTCCAGTTACCATTCATATGAAACCTAGCTACAACTGAAGCTAAAAGGAAAAAATGAATAAGTGCCAACAACTCATTCACTCTCATTACACGTTCTTAGGAAGGAATTATTTACAAAGAAAAATACTACGTCTATCCATAAAAGGATGTCGCAAATTTATCTACACCTAAGTTTCGACAAATCTCCAACATCCTTTTATGGATGGAGGGAGTACAAAGTATGAATCATATCAAGCTTCTCCCTTGCTGGTCGATTGGAAACCCCTTTAGTTCGGGTGACCTGTAAACTTAGCATAGATAGATTGCAAACAAATATTCGTGCTTACAGTGATCCTTTTCAAGGATTGTTCGATGGCCAAACATAATGAGTGAATACAAAAAGTATTTCGTGAAGGGCAAACATGATATGGATAACTGCAAGCACCACAATAATTCTGAAATCACGTCTTCATTTCTCGGATACGATCAGCCGGGTACAAATTTATTTGATAATCTATTACATGCATCATATTCCAACGGCTCCATTTTTCTTCATGGGCAGTTGACTTCGCATTGTGTGCGGTCTTCGTAACATGGACCAGTATAGTTGAAGTATTGACAACACCATGTCGCTGGTTGTGGCCATGTCAACTTCTTTTTCTTACAACCAGTATCATAATCGTTCGGTTGCACAACAGTTGTGTTGCTCTCGGTATTGTCAATGTTGTCAATGCTCCGTCCTATAGTGAAAATAAAATAGATATATGACCTCTAAAAATGAAGGTGATTTCATATATGTGTATGTAAAAGTGGATATAATGTCTAAGTGGAAAACCACCTTCAACTTTCCAAGATACTCAACATTATGAAACAAAGTTAAGCATAAGAATGAACATTGTAATTTCATGAAAGTATTATGAATTAATGTTAATTACCTTGTATGAGTGCAGGAATTTCCAAGCAACTCAAAAGAACCAAGGAAAGTAGGAGGAGTACTTGGCCATTGTACTTTACCTGATTTGCCATAGTTTGAGAAATTTGGTGGGTTTTGATATCTATCCTCTACTTGCTCACCTTCATATATAAACACATATGGAATTAATACCCTACTTAGTTATCATTAATAAAGAATAATGATGTGGGTTATCCACATTGTTGTATTTATTGTCATTGCCAAATAATGATGTGGAGTACTATCTTATCATCCAGCTGTAAATGTGGTAGATATTAATGAACGAGTAGATTTAAATGTGCAGCAATACTTGGGGAGTTTTAAATGTCATAGCTAAAAATAGGCTAGTTTTGAATGTCCTGGATAAATAGTGGCATCTGTTCCGGTGTATAGGTCATGCGTATATCCTTAGATCATCAATTTAATCAACATAATACAAGGTACATATTAAAAACATATATCATTAGAAATTCTAGATGTTATACATTCAACTAGCATAAGTTTTGTGTTATACAATTTGTTTTTTATATTTTTCGAACTAACGACCTAGAAATACGCGCAGGACCTATACACCGCTGGGTGTAGTGTTTAGTGCCATAGGTAATTATAACGGCTTGTCCATTCTATATTTTACTTACATGGTTAGAAAAGTATAAAATATAGGGTTCCAAACTAATATTTTTGAGAAATGCCTTTGTAGGAATACATATCGTACTGGGAAATATCTAAATGTTGGTACTTTGCTGCAAAATATAATGATTAGCCTCTTCATGTTCTATTACTAGAACTACCACTTTATCTTTATTTCATTTATGCTAACAACTAATCCCTCCTTTTTTATTTACTTCATGTTCTGGGTTTAGTCAAAGTCCAAGTTTGCAAAGTTTGACCAAAGATATAAGAAAAATATCAATATCCATAATATCAATTATATATAATGTATAAAAGTATAATTTACAATAATTCTAATAAGATAGCTTTTTTATTTTAGATGTTGATATTTTTCGTAAATAGTTAGTTAAATAATACGAAATTTGACTTAAATCAAATCTAAAATATGAAGTAATTGTGAATAGACGGAGTAAAGCGCATGGGCTATTCCATTGGACATTCTGGTCTAAGTTACCCTCCATTTCGTGGTATGTTGTGATTCGTGTGGTATGTTGCGACCCGCTAGCATGATTGGTATGGAAGTGATGGGCTTAAACCGTGAAATTTGCAGAGGTTCTATTCAGGACCATGGAGCAATAGCCCAATTCGTGGATGGGTGCTCCTATATGCTGCTTTAAGAACTGCATCTGCTAGGGACTGTGTCGGCACACATACGGCTGACAACGATGGACTCGACCCATACTTCTTTTAAGTATTGTGTCGGGATTGCTTCGGTGTGCACTGTTTATGCTGCACGTTGTCCATAGCCGTGTTGTTTCTCTTGTTCTTATTTTTAGTATTTGCTTCAGTGTTTCTTCCGGCTACCATTGCTCTTCCTAGGTACAAAATTATCTGCCATAATATTTTTTAAAATAAATCATTATAAATGTATTTACTTTCTATTTATTTGTAATTACAAGCTTGTTGATTAGAAAAATTATTTAAAGCCGTGAAACATTTCAGAAACCCGGTGAAACATTTTTAAACCAGTCATTTTTTTTTACCACAGAAATATTTTTCTACCTTGCGAATTCGTTTTGAACCAATTTAACATTAGTTTTTGAAAAGTTTTTTAATGCTACGAAAATCTTTTTTAAACTCATTGAACTTGTTTTTCAAAACACCATGAGCCTTTCGTGCATCAGTGAACATTTCTGGATCCCGCGAAAGCATTTGTTGCATGTGAACATTTATTAACCCCCCCCCCCCCGAACATTATTTTGAACCCATCAATTTTCTATATTTCCATTTTTTATTTTTTAGTAGTTAATATTTTTCACGTGGTTGTGTACCTAAAAAACATTTTCCTTATTTGAACGGATTTTCAAAGAAAGAACATTTATATTCTTTGAACATTATGCCAATAATAACATTTACCTCGTTTGAAAGAGTTTGCATTATGAAGATTTATGGTTTTTGATCAATTTTTAATTAAGAACATTTATCATATTTGAGCAAGAAAATCCTAGACCTTTTGAACTTTTCTTTATTCTGTAAAATTTGCGATTTTGAATCTGCTGAGCTTGGCCTCCGTGGATTATGTTTGCATGTGAACTTTTATCATAATCTAGCAATCATGTGGCAGTGACAATTACTGATAAAAAGCATGCATATATGAGATTTAGTTTCGAAGATCTCACCACGAGGAAGCTAACGATGAAAACGGACCAACCGGGTTAACCGTTTAAGTGAAAAAACGTTTCTACATTCAAATTCAAGAGGATAGTTGGGCCCACGTTGCATGCAAGAGAAAGAGGGTGAGCCGCATTACTAGAAATGCTTTCATGCGGCGCCACCGGATAGCACTGTTTGTTTTTAAGTTGTAAATTTACATGAACCAGCAAAGAAAAACAAAATAAAATGGAAGATCCCATTGGGTAAAAAAAAGACTAATTAAACTAGACGTCTCCCTTGGGTCTCTAATTGGTCCATGTCCTGAGAAGGCCCATTTTTCCTTCAGGAATTGTATCATGGGCCAATATAAAGTTAAGAACCATTTTCGCAATGTTTTGTTCTGACCCAGCCTTTAGTAAAGTGAAGCCTTTCGGATCATTACTTGTTTTTATTTTTTCAAATCATTTGACGGTAGTGGTTCTTTTAGTTCAAAGGAAAAAATGATTACACCATGCTAACCTAGAAAGTAAAACAGACTTAATCAAGATCTTTAAGAGTACCATGTAAGACAGGCTACTAGTACCGATGTTTCATCTTTGACCGAAGTCCACCCATGCTTCGTGCTCCTTTCTCTTATGGCAAGAAACATCCCTGGCCACAGAAACCACTCGCGCCTTCAGGCAATGGCGAGCAAGTGAGGGCATCTCCAGCGGCGCGACGCATTTTAGCGTCCGCGCGCGTCCGTTTGCGTCGGCCCTTTTGGTCGAAAACGACCGCGCGTCCGTTTGCGTCGGGGGTGGCTCCAGCGGCATGACGCATTTTTTTAGGACGAATCATTTTTTTGAACTGAAACATAATTTACAAAAACTGAAACATAACTTACATACTTGAAAACATAAAAAAAAAACATAAACGCCTACTGTGCCGTCGTGGCCTGCTTGCTCCTCGTCGTCGAGCACGATGACCTCGGTATGTCCCACGCCGCCATCCGGGAGCGCACGCGGCGCGATCGCGGTGCTCGAGGTTGAGGAGGCTGCGGCAGGCGGCGGTGGAGGCGCCGCTGGCGTGGCGGATGAGGAGGCCCACCATAAGGCTGGCGGCGGGGAGGCGCCAAGGCTGTGGGCGGTGGAGGCGCCAAGGCGTGGCGGCGGAGGAGGCGCCGCCGAGTCCGGAGCGCGTCGAAGGGCTTCATCCGCGGACAGGCCCGGCGGCATGACAGCGTGGCGTAGCGGGGCAACGGCGGCTGCACAGCGCGTCGTACTCGGAGACGAGGAGGCCGAGGTTGGCCATCTCGTCGTCGTCATGTTGTCGGGGAACTCGGTTCCGGCCCTCCGCCATGGCTGCCATTCGTGGAAGACGAGGCCGACGTAGTCCTCGCGTCGTCCTTCACCTCCTCGCTATGGTACGCGAGCGCCTCGATGTACTCGTCGTCGTCGTCGTACACGGCGTAGGCTTCGTCGTCGTCGTCCCGTCCTCGCGGTCGTTGTGCTGCGGCTGCTCACGTCGCGTCGGCGCCTGCTGACGACGAGCCGGCGGTGCAGGGCCGAAGGGATAATCCCTGTCGCCCATGATGTTGGATAACGTAGCATAGAAAACAAAAAATTTCCTACCGCGAACACGAAATCCAAGCCAAGATGCAATCTAGAAGACGGTAGCAACGAGGGGATTATCGAGTCTCACCCTTGAAGAGATTCCAAAGCCTACAAGATGAGGCTCTTGTTGCTGCGTAGACGATCACTTGCCGCTTGCAAGCGCGTAGAAGATCTTGATCACGGCGCCACGAACGGGCAGCACCTCCATACTCGGTCACACGTTCGGTTGTTGATGAAGACGACGTCCACCTCCCCGTTCCAGCGGCAGCGGAAGTAGTAGCTCCTCTTGAATCCGACAGCACGACGGCGTGGTGTCGGTGGTGGTGAGAAATCCGGCGGAGCTTCGCTAAGCGTGCGATGTGGTGGAGGAGAGAGGGCCGCTAGGGTTTGGGAGAGGGGGCGCGGCCACTAAGGGGCGGCCACCTTGTGGTCTTTAGGTGGCCGGCCTCCCCTTGGCCCCTCATTATATAGGTGGAAGCCCCAAGTGTTGGACTACAAGTCTCCGAATAAGACCCGAACCAAAACCTTCCATGTGATAGGAAACCTACCCAAGGTGGGAATCCCACTTGGGTGGATTCCCTTCCATGTGGGGGTGTGGCCCCCATAGGGGAGTCCACTTGGGACTCCTCCCCTTAGGGTTGGCCGGCCATGGAGGTGGAGTCCCTCCGGGACTCCGCCTTCCTTAGTGGTTTCTTCCGGACTTTTCTAGAACCTTCTAGAACCTTCCATAGAACCTTCCGGATCATTTTAAATCACATAAAATGACTTCCTATATATGAATCTTATTCTCCGGACCATTCCGGAACTCCTCGTGATGTCCGGGATCTCATCCGGGACTTGAACAAATATTCAAACTCCATTCCATATTCAAGTTCTACCATTTCAACATCCAACTTTAAGTGTGTCACCCTACGGTTCGCGAACTATGCGGACATGGTTGAGTACTCACTCCGACCAATAACCAATAGCGGGATCTGGAGATCCATAATGGCTCCCACATATTCAACGATGACTTAGTGATCGAATGAACCATTCACATATGATACCAATTCCCTTTGTCACGCGATATTTTACTTGTCCGAGGTTTGATCATCGGTATCACTCTATACCTTGTTCAACCTCGTCTCCTGACAAGTACTCTTTACTCGTACCATGGTATGTGGTCTCTTATGAACTTATTCATATGCTTGCAAGACATTTAGACGACATTCCACCGAGAGGGCCAAGAGTATATCTATCCGTCATCGGGATGGACAAATCCCACTGTTGATCCATATGCCTCAACTCATACTTTCCGGATACTTAATCCCACCTTTATAACCACCCATTTACGTGCGGCGTTTGATGTAATCAAAGTACCTTTCGGTATAAGTGATTTACATGATCTCATGGTCGAAAGGACTAGGTAACTATGTAAAAGCTTATAGCAAATAACTTAATGACGTGATCTTATGCTACGCTTAATTGGGTGTGTCCATTACATCATTCATATAATGATATAATCTTGTTTATTAATAACATCCAATGTTCATGATTATGAAACTAATCATCTATTAATCAACAAGCTAGTTAAGAGGCTTACTAGGGACTCTTTGTTGTTTACATATCACACATGTATCAATGTTTCGGTTAATACAATTATAGCATGGTATATAAACATTTATCATAAACATAAAGATATATAATAACCACTTTTATTATTGCCTCTTGGGCATATCTCCAACAGTCTCCCACTTGCACTAGAGTCAATAATCTAGATTACATTGTAAGGTACCTAACACCCATGGCATTCTGGTGTTGGTCATGCTTTGCCCTAGGGAGAGCTTTAGTCAACGGATCTGCTACATTCAGATCGTTGTGTACTTTGCAAATCTTTACTTCTCCATCTTCGATGTACTCGCGAATCGAATGATAACGCAGCTTGATATGCTTCAGCTTCTTGTGTGACCTTGGTTCTTGTGCATTGGCGATGGCACCCATGTTGTCACAGAGATGACTAGTGGGTCCAATGCACTAGGAACCACACCGAGCTCTATAATGAACCTCTTCATCCATACCGCTTGAGCCTCGCCGCTATGTACTCGATTCGTTGAGGATTTCGCCACCGTGCACCGCTTCGAGCTTGCCCAGCTTACAAGACCATTCAATATAAACACGTACCCATTGTGACTTAGAGTCATGATCGGTGTTCCAACTTGCATCGGTGTAACTTGTTACAACGAGCTCTTGGTCACCTCCATAACAAAGAAACATATCCTTAGTTCTTTTCAAGTACTTCAGGATATTTTGACCGCTGTCCAGTTGTTCCATTCTGGATCACTTTGATATCTGCTAGTCAAACTAACAGCATGTGCTATATCCGGTCTTGTACATAGCATGGCATACATGATAGAGCCTGCCGAGGCATAGGGGATTTGACTCCTTCTTTCTCCGTAGCCGGACCTTGAGTCTTACTCAAGACCTTGCCTGGTAACATAGGTAAGAATCCTTTCTTACTTTCGTCCATTCTAAACTTCTTTAGAATCTTGTCCAGGTATGTACTGTGATAGCCCTATTAGACGTCTTGATCTATCTCTATAAATCTTGATGCCTAATATATATGATGCTTCACCAAGGTCTTTCATTGAAAAACTATTATTCAAATAACCCTTTACACTTCTTAATAGTTCTATATCATTCCCAATCAATAATATGTCATCTACATATAATATCGGAATGCTATAGAGCTCCCACTCACTTGTAAATACCTCTCCATGACACTGTATAAACCCGAAGTCTTTGATCACCTTATCAAACGTCGGTTCCAACTTCTCGATGCTTGCTTCGGTCCATAGATTGAACGCTGAAGTTTGCATACTTTGTCAGCATTTTTAGGATCGACAAAACCTTTGGGTTGTACCATATACAACTCTTCCTCAATGTCTCCATTAAGGAACGCCGTTTTGACATCCATCTGCCAAATCTCATAATCTAAAAATGCAGCTATTGCTAACAAAATCCTCACAGATTTTAGCTTCGCTACAGGTGAGAAAGTCTCATCGTAGTCAACACCTTGAATTTGTCGGAAACCCTTTGCGACAAGTCGAGCTTTATAGACAAGTAATATTACCATCAGATCTGTTTTCTCTTGAAGATCCATTTATTCTCGTCAGCCTTCCGGCTAGGTAAGTCTACCAAAGTCCATACTTTGTTATCATACATGGATCCCATTTCGGATTTCATGGCTTCTTGCCATTTGTTGGAATCTGGGCTCATCATCGCTTCTTCATACGTCCAGGGTCTTCATCATTGTTATCCACAATCATGACATTTAGACAAGGATCATACCAATCAGGAGTGGCACGTTACCTTGTCGATCTGCGAGGTTCAGTAGTTGTCTCATTTGAAGTTTCATGATCATTATCATTAGCTTCCTCTGTTGCCGGTGCAGGCACATCTTCCGGCACTGCGCTACTCTGATCAACGAGCAGAGATTCTTCAATCTCATCGAGTTCTACTTTTCTTCCAATCACTTCTTTAGTGAGAAATTCTTTCTCAAGAAAGGTTCTGTTCTTAGCAACAAAGATCTTGCCTTCGGATCTGTGATAGAAAGTGTACCCTATAGTTTCCTTAGGGTATCCTATGAAGACGCATTTCTCCGCTTTGGGTTCTAGCTTGTCCGGTTGTAACTTTTTTACATAGGCTTCGCAACCCCAAACTTTCAGGAACGACAGCTTAGGTTTCTTATTAAACCATAATTCATACGGTGTCGTTTCAACGGATTTTGATGGTGCTCTATTTAAAGTGAATGCGGCTGTCTCTAATGCATAACTCCAAAATGATAACGGCAAATCGTAAGAGACATCATAGAACGAACCATATCTAAGAGAGTTCGATTACGACTTCGGACACACCGTTTCGTTGTGGTGTTCCCGGCGGTGTCAATTGTGAAAGTATTCCGCATTTCTTTAAATGCATGCCAAACTCATAACTCAGATATTCACCTCCGCGATCAGATCGTAGAAATTTAATCTTCTTGTTACGTTGATTTTCTACTTCACTTTGGAATTTCTTAAACTTCTCAAAAGTTTCGGATTTATGTTTCATGAAATAGATATACCCATATCTACTCAGATCATCTGTGAAGGTTAGAACATAACGATAACCACCGCGCGATGCTACACTCATTGGTCCGCACACATCGGTATGTATGATTTCCAATAAGTCAGTAGCTCGCTAATACCAGAAAATGGAGTCTTAGTCATTTTTCCATTAGACATGCTTCGCATCTATCAAGTGACTCAAAGTCAAGTGATTCAAGTAATCCATCGGTATGGAGTTTCTTCATGCTTTCACTCCAATATGACCAAGACGACAGTGCCACATATAAGTAGAATTATCATTCAATTTAATTCGCTTAGCATCAATGTTATGTATATGTGTATCACTTATCGAAATCTAAGAAATAAGCCATTCTTTCGGTGCTCGACCATAAAAAATATTATTCATAAAAATAGAACAACCATTATTCTCAGACTTGAATGAATAACCGTCTTGCATTAAACAAGATCCAGATATAATGTTCATGCTCAACGCGGGTACAAAATAACAATTATTGAGGCTTAAAACTAATCCCGAAGGTAGATGTAGAGGAAGTGTGCCGACAGCGATCACATCGACTTTGGATCCATTTCCAACGCGCATGGTCACTTCATCCTTTAGTAGTCTTCGTTTATTCTTTAGTTCTGTTTCGAGTTACAAATATGAGCAACCGAACCAGTATCAAATACCAGGTACTAGTACGAGAACCGGTAAGATAAACATCTATAACATGTATATCAGATATACCTTCTTTCTTTTTCTTGACAAGGCCGCTCTTCAGATCCGCCAAATACTTGGAGCAATTACGCTTCCGGTGTCCCTTCTCCTTGCGTAATAACACTCGGCATCAGGCTTAGGGCCGGTCTTGGGTTTCACAGGAGGCGTGGCAGCTTTCTTGCCACCCTTCTTGAATTTTCCCTTAGACTTGCCTTGTTTCTTGAAACTGGTGGTCTTGTTGACCATCAACACTTGGTGCTCTTTCTTGATCTCAATCTCAGCAGATTTCAGCATGGAGAAGAGTTCGTAACTCTTTGTTCATATTCCATATTGTAGTTCATCACAAAGTTCTTGTAACTAGGTGGTGATTGAAGGACACGATTAATCCCGAGTGTTAGGAATCACTATTCCCAAATCATGAGTTTCTTCGCATGCCCGGTCATGGCGAGCATGTGCTCACGGTTGCCTTCTTCCATCATGCAACGAAGAAGTGTTTCGATGCTTCATAGCATTCCACGGCCGCATGAGTTTCAAAGATAGTCTTCAACTCATTGATTAACTCATGTGGATCGTGGTGCTCAAAACGTTTTTGAAGATCGGCTTCCAGACTGCATAGGATGGCACACTGAACTTGAGAGTACTGATACGTCCCCGACGTATCCATAATTTCTGTCGTTCCATGCTTGTTTATGACAATACTTACATGTTTTGCTTGCACTTTATGATGATTTCATGCATTTTCCGGAACTAACCTATTAACGAGATGCCACAGTGCCAGTTCTCTGTTTTCTGCCGGTAAAGGCTGTTCGGTATTCTCGGAATTGGACGAAATCAACGCCAAACCTCCTATTTTTCCCGGAAGGCTCCAGAATACCGAAGAAGAGTCGGAGAGGGGCGAGAGGGCCACCACACCATAGGCGGCGCGCCTGGCCCGGCCCGCTCCAGCCTATGGTGAGGCGCCCCCAGTGCCCTCTTGCGCCGCCTTCACCTATAAAACCCCTTTCGACCTAAAACGCAGTACCACTGGCGAAACTCAGAAAGACTCCAGGCGCCGCCACCGTCGCGAAACTCCAATACGGGGGACGAACTCTATTCTGGCACCCTGCCGGGACGGGGAAGTGCCCCGGAAGCCATCTCCATCAACGCCATCGCCTCCATCATGCTCCGTGAGTAGTTCCCCCATGGACTACGGTTCTGGCAGTAGCTAGTTGGTATTCTCTCCCCCATGTACTTCAATACAATGATCTCATGAGCTGCCTTACATGATTGAGATTCATCTGATGTAATCGGTGTTGTGTTTGTCGGGATCCGATGGATTGTTACATTATGATTGTCTATCTACAAAGTTTATGAAGTTATTGTTGTTGCAATCTTGTTATGCTTAATGCTTGTCACTAGGGCCCGAGTGGCATGATCTTAGATTTGAGCTCTATACTTATTGCTTAGATTGTATCTACAAGTTGTATGCATATGTCACTGTCCAGAACCAATGGCCTGAGGGGAAATCGGGACAACGGAGGGATGGTAGTGATGAGGATCACATGTTTTCACGGAGTGTTAATGCTTTGCTTGGTGCTCTATTAAAAGGAGTACCTTAATTTCAGTAGATTCCCTAGAGGGGCTGCCAAGCACGGGTTGGTAGGACAAAGATGTTGTGCAAGTTTCTCATTGCGAGCACGTACGACTATAATTGGAAAACATGCCTACAATTAATGATCTTGATGTTCTGTCTTAATGCTATTTCAATCCTATCAATTGCCCGACTGTAATTTGTTACCCAACACTTGTTATTGGAGAGTTGCCACTAGTGTAGATAGCTGGGAACCCCGGTCCATCTTTCATCATCATATACTTGTTCTACATGTCATTGGAAGTAGTATCAACTATCTTCTGGTGCCATTGCTCTTGTGTTACTATTACTGCTGCTGTGTTAGTGTTACTACTGCTCTCATATCATCTTCTTTCACATCACCCCCTGTTACTAGTGCTTTTCAGGTAGCTGAATTGACAACTCAGTTGTTAAGGCTATAAGTATTCTTTACCTCCCCCTTGTGTCAATCAATAAATTTGGGTTTTACTTCCCTCGAAGCGATCCCCCTATACTTGTGGGTTATCAAGACTATTTTTAGCGCCGTTGCCGGGGAGGCATAGCTCTACTCATAAGTTCACACGGGAGTACACTCTACCTCTTTTCTGTTTTATTTTGTTTTATTTTGTTTTGCTTAGTTTACTTTTGTCTAGTTTATTTGTGTTTAGTTTACTTTTGTCTAGTTTATTTTTGTCTTGTTTTATTTGTCTCATATACCCAAAAATCCATAAAAATTTGAAAAACCAAAAATTAAAAACTGCTGTTATGGGAGAACCAACAACCTACTTGGAGCTTATGGAATGTTATAATTGTTATAGAGAATCAAGAACTGGTAAAATAATGAGTGCTATGATAGAAAAATTGAATACAATTGCTAAAATCTTGCTCAAACGCCATGATATAAATTGCTCTCAACAGGACACTAAACATCTTAAATTTCAATGTGGCTTTAGTGAGGAATTTTTTATTAAGAGCTATAATCGGAATTGCTATATTCATTATGGGTTCGAAGAGGTAGAACAATTTGTCTTATTTATGGGAGCCTCCGAGATAGAATCCTTCATGGTTGAGAATTATGAAACTTGTGTTGTTTGTAAGGACCTTAAAGATTATGTCTCTACTATCCTTAATTCTTGCATAGAATGCTACGGTAGGAATCCTTATATCCTTGATTATAAAGAGAGACACATTAATGCACAAGAATGCACTCACAATTTGCAGGAACCGTGGAAGAAGGAATTGATGAACCTGAAAGCTCATTGGATGAAAAGAGAGGAGAGTGACGAACAAAAGGAGGAAGAATGGATTAGCTACCCATGTCAACCTTCTAATGAGAGTAACTCTTTATCTCTTACACTATTTGATTGTCCTCCATGCTTACCGGAAGAGGTTGAATGTTATGTTCCTATGGATTCTCTTGAAATAGTACCTATGAGTAATACTTGTGAGAATGATTATGCTACTGTTATCTATGATAATCCATGCTACTTTGATAAATCTTATGATAATGCTTTGTTTGTGCCTGATGATCGAAATGCATGGTACTAAAGAATTTTGTTTGGCAAATGTCTATGATAAAGCTCTTGATGATGGTCCTATGTTACTTGATAATATTAATTGTACTACTAATGAAAATGGGATTGGAGAGTTCTTGACTTATTCTATGAGTCCCATATCTATTGAGATTGATCAACTACCTTGTTATATTATTAATAAAAGTAAGTTTGAAAGTTTTAATTCCACTATTCTTGAACTTGATAAAAATTATGTGTTTAAAATCATGAAAAGTATGCTGCATGTGATAGTTATATTGTTGAGTTTGTTCATGAAGCTACTGAAAATTATTATGAGAGAGGAAAATATGGTTGTAGAAATTTTCATGGTACTAATACACCTCTCTATATGCTGAAATTGCTGAAGTTATACTTGTTCTATCTTCTTATGCTTGTCACTTTGTTCTTCATGAATTTATTTGTGTACAAGATTCCTATGCATAGGAAGCATGTGAGACTTAAATGTGTTTTGAATTTTCTTTTTGATGCTCTCTTTTGCTTCAAATACTATTTCTTGGGAGTGCATCATTAAAACTGCTGAGCCCATCTTAACGGCTATAAAGAAAGCAACTTTTTGGGAGATAACCCATGTGTTATTTTGCTACAGTACTTTGTTTTATATTTGTGTCTTGGAAGTTGTTTACTACTGTAGCAACCTTTCCTTATCTTAGTTTTGTGTTTGGTTGTGCCAAGTGAAGCCTCTAATCGAAGGTTGATACTAGATTTGGATTTCTGCGTAGAAACAGATTTCTATCTGTCACAAATCTGGGTCTAATTCTCTGCAAGAAACTCAGAAAATTATGCCAATTTACATTTATGTGTTCCTCAGATATGTGCAACTTTCATTAGTTTTGAGTTTTCTGATTTGAGCAACAAGTATTTTATTAAAATTCGTCTTTACTGGCTGTTCTGTTTTGGCAGATTCTGTCTCTGTTTTTTGCATTGTCTCTTGTGGACTTTAAGCAAGGCTTTCTAGACATAGAGGGCTGTAGCTAATGTTTTATTGAGTTCTTGAAATGTGCCACTACAGGACCAAGGTGGATTCAAAATTTTTGAGTACTAACCCCTCTAATGAAGTTTATGAGAAGTTTGGTGTGAAGGAAGTTTCCAAGGGTCAAGAGAGGAGGATGATATATGATCAAGAAGAGTGAAAAAGTCAAAGCTTGGGGATGCCCGGTGGTTCATCCTGCATATTTCAAGAAGACTAAGCTTGGGGATGATGCCCAAGGCATCCCCTTCTTCATCAACTTATCGGGTTCCTCCCCTGAAACTATATTTTTATTTGGTCACATCATATGTGCTTTACTTGGAGCGTCTGTGTTTATTTTCGTTTTGTTTGTTTGAATAAGATCGGATCCTAGCAATCCTTGTTTGGGAGAGAGACACGCTCCGCTTTTTCATATGAACACTTGTTCTTCGTTTTACTTTTAATGTTCAATGATAAAAGTTGGAAGCTACAATACTTATTGTTTGGTTGGAAACAGAAAATGCCTCATATGTTGTGGATAATTTGACACTTGGCAATTGTTTTGAGCTCTCAAGTAGATCATGATTAAGTTTTTTCATGTGGTTTAAACCTATTAGTGAGAACTACCGTAAAGCTTGTTGAAATTGGTTTGCATAATTGATCTCTCTTAAGGTCTAGATATTTTTTGGTAAAGTGTTTGAGCAACAAGGAGACAGGGTAGAGTATTATAATGCTTGCAATATGTTCTTATGTAAGTTTTGCTGTTACGGTTCATACTTGTGTTTGCTTCAAACAACCTTGCTAGCTCAAAGCCTTGTACTGAGAGGAAATGCTTCTCGTGCATCCAAATACTTGAGCCAAAACCTATGCCATATGTGTCCACCATACCTACCTACTATGTGGTATTTCTGCCATTCCAAAGTAAATTGCTTGAGTGCTACCTTTAAACAATTCAAAATGCTTCTCAATTTGTGTTAATGTTTTATAGCTCATGAGGAAGTATGTGGTGTTTATCTTTCAATCTTGTTGGGCAACTTTCACCAATGGACTAGTGGCTTCATCCGCTTATCCAATAACTTTGCAAAAAGAGCTGGCAATGGGATTCCCAGTCCCAAATTAATTAACCTAAATAGACACTCCTCCATGGTATGTGATTGTTGGACGGCACCCGAAGGATTCGGTTAGCCATGGCTTGAGAAAGCAAAGGTGGGGAGGAGTGTCATCATAATAAAACTAAAATAAAAGGCACTCCTTCATGGTATGAGATTGTTGGCCGGCACCCGAGGATTCGGTTAGCCATGGTTTGTGAAAGCAAGGTTGGAAGGAGTGCCACCCAAAAATAAAATAAAATGGGAGCCGCTCTTTGAAGGTTTGTCTGGCAAGGGGGTTAGAGTGCCCACTACCATTCGTTGACAACAACAAACACCTCTCAAAACTTTACTTTTATGCTCTCTTTATGTTTTCAAAACCAAAGCTCTAGCACAAATATAGCAATCAATGCTTCCTTCTGCGAAGGGTCATTCTTTTACTTTATGTTGAGTCGGTTTACCTACTTCCTTCCATCTTAGAAGCAAACACTTGTGTCAATGTGCATTGATTCTTACATACTTGCTTATTTGCATTCATCATATTACTTTGTGTTGACTATTATCCATGAGATATGCATGTTGAAAGTTGAAAGCAACCGCTGAAACTTAAATCTTCCTTTGCTTTGATGCCTTACTTTGAATCTATTGCTTTATGAGTTAACTCTTGTGCAAGACTTTTGATGCTTGTCTTGAAAGTACTCTTCATGAAAAGTTTTGCTATATGTTATCTACTTGTTAGCAACTATAGATTATTGCCTTGAGTCACTTCATTCATTTCTTATGCTTTGTAACAGTATGATCAAGGTTATGTAAGTAGCATATCACTACAGAAATTATTCTTTTATCGTTTACCTACTCGAGGACGAGTAGGAACTAAGCTTGGGGATGCTGATACGTCCCCGACGTATCCATAATTTCTGTCGTTCCATGCTTGTTTATGACAATACTTACATGTTTTGCTTGCACTTTATGATGATTTCATGCATTTTCCGAACTAACCTATTAACGAGATGCCACAGTGCCAGTTCCTGTTTTCTGCTGTCTTTGGTTCCAGAAAGGCTGTTCGGGCAATATTCTCGGAATTGGACGAAATCAACGCCAAACCTCCTATTTTTCCCGGAAGGCTCCAGAACACCGAAGAAGAGTCGGAGAGGGGGCCACAGGCCCACCAAACCATAGGCCGGCGCGGCCTGGGCACGGGGCCGCGCAATGAGGCGCCCCCAGTGTGCCCTCTTGCGCCGCCGCCTATAAAACCCCTTTCGACCTAAAAACGCAGTACCACTTGGACGAAACTCCAGAAGACTCCAGGGGCGCCGCCACCGTCGCAAACTCCAATACGGGGGAACTCTGTTCCGGCACCTGTCGACGGGGGAAGTGCCCCTGGCCATCTCCATCAACGCCATCGCCTCCATCATGCTCCGTGAGTAGTTCCCATGGACTACGGGTTCTAGCCGTAGCTAGTTGGTATTCTCTCCCCATGTACTTCAATACAATGATCTCATGAGCTACCTTACATGATTGAGATTCATCTGATGTAATCGGTGTTGTGTTTGTCGGGATCCGATGGATTGTTACATTATGATTGTCTATCTACAAAGTTTATGAAGTTATTGTTGCTGCAATCTTGTTATGCTTAATGCTTGTCACTAGGGCCCGAGTGGCATGATCTTAGATTTGAGCTCTATACTTATTGCTTAGATTGTATCTACAAGTTGTATGCGCATGTCATCGTCCGGAACCAATGGCCCTGACAGAAATCGGGACAACCGGTGGGGATGGTAGTGATGTGAGGATCACATGTTTTCACGGAGTGTTAATGCTTTGCTCCGGTGCTCTATTAAAAGGAGTACCCAATTGTAGATTCCCTAGAGGCCGCCTGCCACCGGTTGGTAGGACAAAAGATGTTGTGCAAGTTTCTCATTGCGAGCACGTACGACTATAATTGGAAAACATGCCTACATAATTAATGATCTTGATGTTCTGTCTTAATGCTATTTCAATCCTATCAATTGCCCGACTGTAATTTGTTCACCCAACACTTGTTATTGGAGAGTTGCCACTAGTGTAGATAGCTGGGAACCCCGGTCCATCTTTCATCATCATATACTTGTTCTACATGTCATTGGAAGTAGTATCAACTATCTTCTGGTGCCATTGCTCTTGTGTTACTATTACTGCTGCTGTGTTACTGTTACTACTGCTCTCATATCACTGCTACTTTCACATCACCTGTTATTAGTGCTTTTCAGTGCAGCTGAATTGACAACTCAGTTGTTAAGGCTTATAAGTATTCTTTACCTCCCCTTGTGTCGAATCAATAAATTTGGGTTTTACTTCCCTCGAAGACTGTTGCGATCCCTTATACTTGTGGGTTATCAAGTACCGAGTTTTCCGAGTTGCGTAAACATTCTTTACTTCATCGGTTTCAGGAGGGCCACCTAGCGGTGCATCAAGCACATATTGCAGATTTCCGCCATTGAGGAAGATCCTCACATGACGGAACCAGTCGGTGAAGTTGCTACCGTTGCTCTTAAGCTTTTCTTTCTCTAGGAACTGGTTAAAATTGATTGAGGACGCCATATCTACAACATATTTGCAATAGTTTAGACTAATGTTTATGACAAATTGAGTTCAAATTTTAATTCAACATAATTAAAAACTAGGTGAACTCCCACTCAAAACAATATCCCTCGCATTGTCTTAGTGATCACACGAACCAAATCCACCACACCAAGTCCGATCATCACGAGACAAGATGTAACTTCAATGGCGAACACTCAAAGTGTTCATCATATCAATCATATGATTCATGCTCTACCTTTCGGTATCACGTGTTCCGAGACCATGTCTGTACATGCTAGGCTCGTCAAGGCCACCTTAGTATCCGCATGTGCAAAACTGGCTTACACCCATTGTATGCACTTGTTGAATCTATCACACCCGATCATCACGAGATGCTTCGAAACGACAAGTCTTGCAACGGTGCTACTAAGGATGAACACTTTATTATCTTGATATTTTAGTGAGAGGGATCATCTTATAATGCTACCGTCGCGATCTAAGCAAAATAAGATGCATAAAGGATTAACATCACATGCAGTTCATATGTGATATGATATGGCCCTTTGTCTTTGCGCCTTTGATCTTCATCTCAAAGCACGGACATGATCTCCATCAACAACGGGCATGATCTCCATCATCGTCGGCGAAGCACCAAGGTCAATGGCGCCGTCTTCATGATTGTCCTCCATGTAGCAACTATTACAACTACTTTGAAATACTACTCAACATGAAATTTAAAGACAACCATAAGGCTCCTGCCGGTTGCCACAATACAATAATGATCATCTCATACATAGTCATCATCACATTATGGCCATATCACATCACCAAACCCTGCAAAAACAAGTTAGACGTTCTCTAATTTGGTTTGCATATTTTACGTGGTTTAGGGTTTCGAGTAAGATCCAATCTACCTACGAACATGAACCACAACGGTGATACTAGTGTTGTCAATAGAAGAGTAAATTGAATCTTCACTATAGTAGGAGAGACAGACACCCGCAAAGCCACTTATGCAATACAAGTTGCATGTCGAGCGTGGAGCAAATCTCATGAACGCGGTCATGTAAAGTTAGCCCAAGCCGCTTCATCCCACTATGCCACAAAGATGCAAAGTACTCAAACTAAAGATAACAAAAGCATCAACGCCCACAAAACCATTGTGTTCTACTCATGCAACCATCTATGCATAGACACGGCTCTGATACCACTGTTGGATAACGTAGCATAGAAAACAAAAATTTCCTACCGCGAACACGAAATCCAAGCCAAGATGCAATCTAGAAGACGGTAGCAACGAGGGATTATCGAGTCTCACCCTTGAAGAGATTCCAAAGCCTACAAGATGAGGCTCTTGTTGATGCGGTAGACGATCACTTGCCGCTTGCAAAAGCGCGTAGAAGATCTTGATCACGGCGCCACGAACGGGCAGCACCTCCGTACTCGGTCACACATTCGGTTGTTGATGAAGACGACGTCCACCTCCCGTTCCACGGCGGAAGTAGTAGCTCCTCTTGAATCCGACACGACGGCGTGGTGTCGGTGGTGGTGGAGAAATCCGGTGGAGCTTCGCTAAGCGTGCGGGATGTGGTGGAGGAGAGAGGGCCGCTAGGGTTTGGGAGAGGGGGCGCCGGCCACTAAGGGGCGCCACCTTGTGGTCTTTAGGTGGCCGCCCCCTCCCCTGCCCCTCATTATATAGTGGAAGCCCCAAGTTGGACTACAAGTCTCCGAATAAGACCCAAACCAAAACCTTCCATGTGATAGGGAACCCTACCCAAGGTGGGAATCCCACTTGGGTGGGATTCCCCCTTCCATGTGGGGGGTGGCCCCCATAGGGGAGTCCACTTGGGACTCCTCCCTTAGGGTTGGCCGGCCATGGGAGGTCCCCTCCGGACTCCGCCTTCCTTAGTGGTTTCTTCCGGACTTTTCTAGAACCTTCTAGAACCTTCCATAGAACCTTCCGATCATTTTAAATCACATAAAATGACTTCCTATATTTGAATCTTATTCTCGGACCATTCGGAACTCCTCGTGATGTCCGGGATCTCATCCGGGACTTCGAACAAATATTCGAACACCATTCCATATTCAAGTTCTACCATTTCAACATCCAACTTTAAGTGTGTCACCCTACGGTTCGCGAACTATGCGGACATGGTTGAGTACTCACTCCGACCAATAACCAATAGCGGGATCTGGAGATCCATAATGGCTCCCACATATTCAACGATGACTTAGTGATCGAATGAACCATTCACATATGATACCAATTCCCTTTGTCACGCGATATTTTACTTGTCCGAGGTTTGATCATCGGTATCACTCTATACCTTGTTCAACCTCGTCTCCTGACAAGCACTACAAGAAATATGTTGACTTACGACCCTCTATTTTCGTCCCTAGATCGTCATGACTTTTCATCTATGACGATTTCGTGACGAAAAAGGGATTGTCAAAAACGGAGCGTCAGAAATCAACTACAACGACGTTTTGTTTGAAATCGTCATAGTCGTCTATGACGATAATGAATCGTCGTAACCTTTATGACGATCCAATATCGTCACTCGCGATCTGGCCATGCCACATCACATCCTACGTGGACACTCCGACGTGGCAAAATTATGACGAAATCAGATCATCATACATCAAAATCAGCCCAGTCCATTTCATGGTGTATGTGGGCTAAGCCCACTAAGTCCAACATGTTTTTCCCTGTCAATTCTGGTAAACTACATGGGCCGTGGCCTTTCTATTTTCTGGGCCATGGCAATTTTATTCTGGGCTGTGACATTTTTTTTTCTAGGTTGTGGCCTTTTTACGTAAGATTTATTTTTCTACTTGTACGATGGGAACCTGTAATGTTTTATTCTCAGTCATTTCACAGTAATTGAACAACTAAAAAATTATGAAATTCTTTTGATAACATCCATAGTCTATTACAACATCTCCACAGTTCAAATCACGTATGTACAGATAATATCCCAGATATCAAAAATATAACCTGCTCTCTACACTAACTAGCTACTGTTTTCTTCCTGGGTGGTGCTTCACGTGTTGGAACTTCTTCAGCCTGGTGCACTACACAGGAAAATAAACGTCAAATTTTCCCCAGTCAAGTTCCTATATTTCACTCAAGTAATCTCGGCACAAGTGCACATGTAATGAAGATATATAAATAAGGGATAACAAGAGTATCAAACATAATTATTTCCAGCCCCGTGACATCCCTAAAATATGCATCAGGTGTTGGAATAGTGAAGCAACGAAAAAATATGTGTTCAGAAAAGATAGAATTGTCTTACTTTGCCTGGAAATGGTGCAAGCTAATCTTTAACATAGCATAGTACTCGATTTTGACTTCCTAAGCGAGAGCAGTTGTTTGCAAGGATAATCAGCTTCCTAGAACATAGAAATAGAATTCTGACATCAGTACTCGGAATAACATGTAGAAGGACTAAAGGTGATCAGTATAGCAGTTATCCAAATATCTGATGGATCTATGGAAGCAAATAATGACAATAAACAATATAGAGATTACAAAATCTTTTAGAACAACAAATGTAGGTATCTGTTATAGCAACGTCCAGCTACTACCTATGTTAACCGTTTGGAAATTACAGGCATGAAAAAAATGACATGGTAACTACGCAACTGAGACTGATATTGACATCAAGAAGTCACTGAAAATACTAATGTGGCGCAACATAGCTGAAAAAACCAGAACATGTGTTACATGCAAATAAGAGGAAACAGACCAAGATCAACGCATATATGGGAGTGTATATCTTGGTCATATTGCAATGAGCATAACAGCAACAAAATGAGCAAAATTTTATTTATATAGATTTGTGATGTAGCAGATTGTTCAAGGAGGTTTCGAGGGTATGAAAACAATATTATCTCAAGATAGTTCAATTCTTGTATGTACAGGCCAGTAGGTGCAATAACTTCCAACCTATTGACATTAAGGACTAGTACTCATTGCTATCTTCAAATTAGCTTACACAACATTTACGAAGCGTAAGTGTTTTCACCTAGTTACAACAGACCTTAACTTATTATTTTTTATCAATGCAATTAAGATGGGACTCTACCACAAGAAGCACAAACAGGACTCTACATCAAGCAGCACAAATAGAACAAGTGAAAGAAAAAGGATGAAAAAGGCAGACATACCTGCCAAGAAGATGATGAAAAAGGCAGTGTAAAAGAAGAACGGACCGAGGACGTCAACCTCCGATCCAATCCAGACGAGCAGCACCTGTGGGTCAAGGAAAACCGGGCCGAGGACATCATTCTCCTGTCCAATCCGGATCAGCAACAGCTGTGGACCGTCCTAGCGCTGCCACCGCTCCCCGGTGTCGACGCCGAGGTTTAAAAGTCACACAAACAATGTCAAAATAATGTACAAACGTACATACAGTGGAGAATGTGATGGATTCATGTCACAGCTCCAAAACAAGCCAAAAAAACAAGAATGCAATCGCTAACCTTTGGGATTGAAGCAAAGTTGTGAATGTCCTCTGTCCTGGTCAACTTTCCACTAGAAAAGAGCTGATAAATCAAGCACCCTGCAATGGGTAACATATTGTATCGTGTTAGCAGAAATTAACTAGAGTCCTATGCTCTTACTATTTAATTATTTAGGATATAATACAATCTGAGTCTATTAGTTTAGACTTGACATGTTTTTCATTTGGTGACTCCCTCACCGTTGACTTTATCTACAATCCAAAATGAGCAGCATTCACTATGAAAGATTTAAACAACTATGCATACATGCACACAGAGAAATACACCATTACAGAATGTTTCAAAATTTTGATCAAACATGTAAACACCAATTAGTTGTGAAGAAGGAAAAGTGATATATCCTGTAGTTATACTAGGACATATCATGTAAAAGCTGCACTTCCGCTGTTCTACTAGCTAACAATTGTTCAGATAGCTAACAGACTATTTGCTTATGTTATCACCAAAGGCTGCCTCCAAGCGAACCATGAAACGTGACACGGTTCAATGATGTGCAGTCCACTATATTAATTCGTAAAGATATATCATAAAACCTACCAGATCGAGCAATAACTAGGCAAAAGCTACATACTGTTAGTCCTACACATACATCTACACAAAGGGCATGGCGATGCAAGAGATACCCCTAGATCTGGTTGTGGAAGGGATATCACGTACTGTGGGTGCTGTCGGCGGAGGCGAGCGTGACGGTGGAGGCCGGCCTGATGGCGAACGCGAGGAGGAGGGCTGGCCTTAGCTTGGGCCGTCTGCAGCGCCCGAGCGCGGTTGTCGGCGGTCCTGCGGGTCAGTTAACGCCGTCGTCGGTGAAGGCCAGGGCTCGTAGCCCCATGCGGTGAATCCTGTCGCCGAGCATGCTCACCACCTCATGCTCCCTGGGAGCCGCCGTCACCATGGACCTCCTGCTCCTCTGTGTTCATGCGGGATCTGGGGCTAGGGTTTCTGTTGGAGTTGCGATTTGGTGGTTCCACGAGGTGGGATAGAAACCGGCGGGAGAGGAGGTCCGGGGAGATAATCGGCGGGGCAGGGAGTGGCCGGAGTTGGCCGGGATCTAGGCCGGCGGCGGAGGTAGAGGAAAGGGGAGGAGGGAAGAGGCGTTCTGAGGGTAGTACACGATGGCTGGGGCTCGGGCTGGGGCTCGGGATAGCTCAAATTGCATCTCCCGCGTGGAGGGCTCAAATTCTCATCTCGGCCCGCTCGGGCCAATTTTAGATGCCTTTCGCGCCTCAGCCAAAATCCAGCGCGGGATCAGATCAACAAGAAAAATTCCAGCGTGGGACTAGCTGAAATTTGGGCCGTTTGATAAAGGTCAGTGGATGGAGCAGATCTGCTTGGTGGAGTGATCCGTGGTAGTCTGGTTCTCTCTTATGGTTGGCAGAAAACATTGAGTTTTGTACAATTAAAGTAAGTAGTCGAAACAACTAGTGCATATAAATATCAGTAGGTAACAACGATTATTAGGGATTCCAGTAGTTGCTTAACAATGTTTATTTGGGGGGTTTCGTTTCCTTTGCAAAAAAACATTTTTTGAGTGCTAAAAGTGTTATTTTGTGAAGCACTTGCCTAGAAACCATCCATGTCAGCGCTCTTATTCGTGCAAATACATAAGCGAAAAATAACACAGGGACATGCCATGTAGGTGAAACAGTTGAGGTGGCAGACACACAGACACGACACATAGGAGAAATAGCTGAGGTGGCCGCTTAGTCATTTGAACGCATCATAGAAACAATTACGACGATCAAACTTGGTCATAATTGCATAGAAATAATGTCGTAGACCGCACGGCTCGGGCTATGACGATTTCATGATAGAAAATAATGACGTTTTTAACTCAAACTGTCGTGATTTTTTAGGGTTTTGATACTTCCAAATAGCCAACGACCATTCAGTGCGAAATCGTCATAGAATCATGACGGTTTTACATAGAGTCACTGAGAAAATGTCATAAGTCAACACATTTCTTGTAGCGTACTCTTTACTCGTACCATGGTATGTGGTCTCTTATGAACTTATTCATATGCTTGCAAGACATTTAGACGACATTCCACCGAGAGGGCCCGAGTATATCTATCCGTCATCGGGATGGACAAATCCCATGTTGATCAATATGCCTCAACTCATACTTTCCGAATACTTAATCCCACCTTTATAACCACCCATTTACGCAGTGGAGTTTGATGTAATCAAAGTACATTTCCGGTATAAGTGATTTACATGATCTCATGGTCGAAAGGACTAGGTAACTATGTATCGAAAGCTTATAGCAAATAACTTAATGACGTGATCTTATGCTACGCTTAATTGGGTGTGTCCATTACATCATTCATATAATGATATAATCTTGTTTATTAATAACATCCAATGTTCATGATTATGAAACTAATATCCTATTAATCAACAAGCTAGTTAAGAGGCTTACTAGGGACTCTTTGTTGTTTACATATCACACATGTATCAATGTTTCGGTTAATACAATTATAGCATGGTATATAAACATTTATCATAAACATAAAGATATATAATAACCACTTTTATTATTGCCTCTTGGGCATATCTCCAACACATGAAGCCAGCCCTTCGTCGTCTGTCTCTGGACAGGTACGTACGCCAACTCTCCGAGTCGATGGCGTACCGGATCGCGCGGAGGTCCGCCGCAGATATCGCCTCCCGGGATCTCCTTGGTCCGCCAGGCTCGCGCACGGAGGATGGGCACCGGCTGTGAGCCGCCATCGTCAGTCAGACGCCGGACCAGGCGACGCACGGCACCCATTTGCCGTGCATGAGCCTCCCCACCGTGGGGAGCGCCACCTTCTTGCGCCGCTGCCGAGGCCTTTCTTCTTCCCATGGCGCAGCGGCGGTTGTGGTGCGAGCGGAGCTGTGGGCGAAGGAGCAACGCGGCCGCGGACTTTAAGGGCGGCCGCGCACGGGATACGATGCCATTGAAGGCGGCGCGAAGCCGGCCGCCGCCGCCGTGAACGCGAACGTAGTCGCGCATTCATGGCGAGGCTGCGGCGCACGCGAAGCGCGACCGCTAAGCGATGGGCGGGAGCGATGCCCTCCATGCAGGCTCGTGCCGCGGGCCTGGAGACCGCGGACACTTTGCGCGTCCGCGTCCGCCGAGACGCATATTTGGGCCAGGTTTGCGTCTCGCGACGACCGGCCACTCGTCGTGCGGGAGAGGTGCCAGACGCATTTACGACCAAAGCGGACGCAACGCGCGCTGGAGATGCCCTGAGCGTGAGCTGCCAAGATTCACTCATCAGCATCGGCATAAATGGAATAGGGGGGCGGAATGTCATATAATAGCAGCCATATGACCCATAATAGTCGTTTACTACATTTTTTTCAACAATTAACACAATTTTCATGACAAGCAACAGTATCTATCCGTGACAGAATTTTCAATGTTTCATAGTCGGGAAGCACCGCACAATCCATATGTACTGTGCTCAGACGGCTGGAGAGGCTGCTTGAACAAAGTCGGAGTCAAAGTCGAAGCCAGTTCGTCCTACAACATTCTATTCCATTACATTATACTACTCTCTTGCTTAATTTGCGTTTACTCGTCTTTTCAGCTCCACCACACAAATGCAACAGCTATGCTGCTAGTGCTGGCGCGAGTCATAGTGCAGGTGACACTCACAAACACAGGCGAGCAGACGTACACGCTTTGCTAGCTTTCACCAAACTTTTAGCGTTTTTTTTTTTTGACCCATTCCACATACATGAGTGTATTTTTTGAGGAGCCCATGCCCGAATGTTATGGGAGTCGGGTAGAGTAACGGGCCTGCTTAAGTTAGAAGTGTTGAGATGGAATTCGTCTGAATATTTTCAAATCTCCAAAAAAAAAATCAATATTTTCACCCTTATGTAACCCAGAGCATGAAAAAATTGCATTGAAATTTTACATACTTGTACGTTACATTATGGACTATGTCAATTTTGAAAAACTCATAAATACGACTTTTGTTTTTTTAAAGGATCGCTGCTCAGAAGCCAAAAACAATTTCCAGTTTCATAAACAAAACATGGTAGCATATCTTTTCCACACTTTTAGGTCACCTTATGTACTATTGCCATATCTTTTCCATGATTTTTAGAAACTAATAAATATGACTTTTGAAAATTCAAAAGAAAAAAAGGACCACCGCTTAGAAGCCAGTAACACTTTCCGGTGTAAGAAGCCACATCATGAAGAAATCAGAAGAACATGGGGAAATGCTTGGCTACGCAAGGCAGCAAACTACTTCCCCCATTCCAATGGATAAGGCATATATTTGTTTTTTTTTCTGAAAAGTCAAGTTGAATAAAGTTTGATCAAACTCTTAGAAAAACCTATGAAAAACCGTGATCTTATATAGATATATCGTATGAAAAATATATTTTATGAGGTATCTACAGGTATTGATTTTTGTATTTTACATGTTAATGATTCTTTTCTAAAAACTTCATCAAACTTTTCGTAGTTTGATTTTCCAAAAAAGATATAGATCTTATTTATTGAGATGTACTGGTTTCGGAAACGTGGCATGCCAAGTCACCGTTGCCGGAGGGGTGGGGACCAGAGGCGCCACGTAGGACAGCCCTCCAGCAGGGATCGTGCGCGCATCCGTCCCTTTCCAGGTGTCACCACTGAGCGCCCTCCAAGGCACGCACCCTCGGCGCTCCCATGTGAATATGCGATAACCCTATCCTCTCGCTCACTCCTTCTGGCCCGGCCTGGCCGGCCCTTGTCTTCTCCACGTCTCTCTCTCTCTAGACTCTAGAGCAAGCAAAACAAGACACTACACAACGACACACGACTTTGTCCCAGCATGACATGATATGCAACCTGCTTAGTAAGTAGCATAACAGATCTGTCTGTACATGTGTGTGTATGTATGTGCAAGCAAGCAAGAATAAGGAAAGACAACTTTTTTTTTTGTAGCTGCTTGATGGTGATTTGGTGCTGGTGCAGGTGCAGGCATATGCTGTGATCCTGGAGAGTGGTCTGAGTGGTGTTGATAAGAGGTGAGTGGCCTAAGCTGTCCTCTCTCTAACCGAAAGCCCTTTTGCCCAACCGGAATTGTCACTGAAATACGTGTGTGTGTGCAGGCGAGCGAGTGGTCGGTAGTGCGGCCACCACTCTCGGCGGGCCTCCCTCACAGCGCGCGCGCGTGCATTTCCAACTTTCTTCACGCCACAGTGGTGAATCCATTCGCCACGCAGTACGTGCCGGAATTCCATCTCTCGGCAGGTCTGAGAGATTGAGTAGAGAGCTCAGTTCTTCTGCTCTGATTCTGCGGCCACGAGCTCCGTGATGGCCACCGCTGTCACGCTGCTCCGGGCTGCGTCCCCTGGCATCGCCGGTGACGCCGGCCGGGACGGCGGCGGCAGCTTCCAGTGCCCCCGCCTGCCGCCCAAGAAGAAACTGCCCAAGAAGATCCTCTGCTCGCTCAAGTACGGCTGCCTCGGCGGCGTCGACCCGGCGGACGCGGCCCGGACGGCCGCCTCGCCGGTCTACTCCAGCCTCACCGTCAGCCCCGCCGGCGACGCGGCCGTCGCCGTCGTCTCCTCGGAGCAGAAGGTGTACGACGTCGTGCTCAAGCAGGCCGCATTGCTGAGGCGGCAGCTGCGCCCGCAGCAGCCGACGGCCACGCCGGCCAGGGAGATGGTGGAGGCGATGCCGCGGGGCGGGCTGAACGAGGCCTACGCGCGGTGCGGCGAGATCTGCGAGGAGTACGCCAAGACCTTCTACCTCGGTAAGCACGGAGCCTCTGCTCCTCCTTCACGCTCTGCTTTGACTGAGCCATGGTTGCAGCTTCAGTTACATGAAGTTGATGTCCTGATGATGATCATCGAGTTTGTTTGCTCATGCGTGTCTGGTCGTGGCAGGGACGTTGCTGATGACGGAGGAGCGGCGGCGCGCCATCTGGGCCATCTACGGTACCTGAAAATTCACCATGCCACCTACATAGTGTGTCTGTCACAGTGTCAGTTAGTTTCAGTAAGGTTTCAAGAAAACAGAGCTAGTTCATTTTTCTCTGTAGATCATCAGGCACTCCCACATTTTGCATGAGCTGTAGGTCCTCAATTAAAATTCTAGTAGTAGTCCTCGACATAACCTTGCAAGTTGTAAGAACTTTTTTACACATCAAAGGCCCAAAGGAAATTGACCAACTATCCAAGTATAGTCGTGTAAACTAGTTCTCGGATGCAGCTTACAGCTGTACATGCATGCTATTATAATAGTTAGTGAAGAATAAAGGTCCCCTGTTCATACTCTTTATATACTCCAATTATATATGGAAGCATCGAATTAGGCTTTCTGTTGCCTAGGCAATTGCCTCAATAGTTTCAAACTATGTGGGAAAATTTGCATGAACATATTCCTCAAATTACTAAAGGAACATGAACCAGAGGGACTGTCGATATCAAATGACACACACTAGGCGGTGCTTAAAAGAATCTGATGTGCATCATTTGTGCAGTGTGGTGTAGGAGGACTGACGAGCTTGTGGACGGGCCCAACGCCTCGCACATCACACCGCAAGCGCTGGACCGGTGGGAGAGGAGGCTGGAGGATCTCTTCGCGGGGCGCCCTTACGACATGCTGGATGCCGCGCTCTCCGACACCATCACCAAGTTCCCTATAGATATCCAGGTACGTACTACTAGCTGGTGTATGCCATTCTTCAGCACTGCATGTTTCAGTATCTATCTAGTGAGTGCAGACTATTCCCTGTCATTGCTGGATTTCCTAGACCTCACAATTTTAGTGCGGGATGACTACGGAAATTCGTCTTGGCTCCCGGGAGCATTTGCTCCCGGATTTTTGGGGAGCAAATTTTGTTTTTCAAAACTTTTCAAAAAAATCTGAAAAAAATCATGCACGTACCTGACCATGACACGCACCACCTCGTGAAATGTCGCTGCGAAATGTCATCGTATGCGTCCTGGGCCAAAATGACAAATTTCCAGATCTGAGATTCATATTTTTGGATCTCATTTCATGTCAGAAATTTGTCATTTTTGTCCAGGGCGCATACAATGACATTTTGCAACGAAATTTTACACGGTGGTGCGTGCCATGGTCAGGTACATGCATGATTTTTTTCGGAATTTTTTGACAAGTTTACGATTTGTTTTAATTTTTCACTGTTCTAAAAATCATCCGAGATGCCGATTTATCGTCCGATTTATCGTGAATCGGGTGGTAACCGATAAGATTTTGGCATATCGGCCAGTTTATCGCTCCACCGATATTTTGGCCGATTTTCTGTATAAGAGCCGATATTTCACCCGATTTTCACTCTCATGGCCGATATTTCGGCTGATTGTCAGTGAAATTTCAATGACATTTGGTATGGCAGTCGATATTTTCATCCTATGGTTTTGTAGTATTGTGCATTAGCTCAAATTTTCCAATATTATTGATTCAAATGCAAGGAATCAAGGTAATACTTATGTGCAATGCTTAAATATTATTTTTTGCATAGCATATTATAGAAAATTTAGTGTAAAAAATTAGGATTTACAAAAAATAAGCCGATAAATGGCTGACCGATAAAATCGATTAATCGGCCGATAAGCGATTAATCTTCATTTTAGGGCCGACCGATAAGTTAAGATTAACGATTTCTTGAACATTGTAATTTTTCGAAAAAACCGGGAGCAAATGCTCCCGGGAGCCAAATCGCCGCTCCCGGGATGACTAGGTCTACTAAGTTGGCGAGCAAGTCATTGGTTCAAATTGTTCGATTTCTCAGCCTTTAGTCTCTGATGCTATTATTGAGTTCTAGTAACTTTTCGCACATTGTAGTGGGCTAATCCGGTTGACTAGACAAGGGGGATCATTTGGTCAAAGATGCTTCATAAAATGGGGAGACTTATTAGAAGAACTTTTGAGAATAAACAGTTGCTTGCACCTCTCAAAACCTAACTAAAAAAACAGGAGATGGAGGCAAAGAGTCTATCCAGTTTATGAAGAATGAGCCGCCGCCTCCTCCTCTCCCGCCTCCCTCCCGGGCGGCAGCGGAGGTTCTACCTGCCCCGCTCCGAGCAGCCGCCCCCGGATCGCCGCACCTCAGCCGCCGCCCCGGCCTTGCCCCGGCTTCGGCCCCCCGGCCACAGCCCCGGCCCCGGCCTCGGCCACGGTGGCGGTGGCGGCGCCCCTTTCGTCGAACGACGAGGGGGAGGAGAGGGTTTCCACGGTGGCGTTCCATGGGAGGTGATGAAGTGCCGGTGGAGGAAGCCGGGCGGCACGGCTACTTGGCCGGGGCCTGATGCTCTCCGTCGGTAGCCATGGAGGATTCGATGGAGCGGTGGCGGCCTCCGCCCGCGGTGTTCAGCAGCGGTGGTACGCATGATTCGCGCCGTCTTCCCCGGGTGATCCGGGAGGGACTGGCGGCGTGGGGGCTGCTAGTCTTGCTTTGTTTTTAGTGGCGGTCCTCGGGTTTCTCGCAAGCGAAGATGAAGATCTACCGGATGTCAGTTTGCTTTGATCTGGCTGGAGAGATGAGTTCCGGAAAGCTCCGCTGGCGAATGGAACAATGCATATTTTGCCTGCAGGTTTGTTGGATCGGGTGGTATTGTCGCGCGCACCCATGTTTTTATTCCGGCCGTTTGGTTCCGGAGGGAGCGCCGTGAAGCTATATTCTGTGTTGAGATCTGGTGACGTTTTGGTCCATGGTGAAGTCAGAAGAAGGAATATCATGAAGTCCGGATTGGTGGACTGACTAAAGGAGGTTCGAGTCAACGTGATGCTGAGGGATCTGCTTGGCGTTCCGGGCTTGCAGCAGTGGTATGCATGTGGGGGCGGCAGCACAGGGAAAGTTCGGAGTCTTACCTCTCAGGGTGAAAACCCAAGGTCTAGCCTTAACTGGTTGTGCCTGGCAATGTTCTTGTTGGAGGCATTGTTTTGAGAGTTGAGACTATCTCCAGGGAGAAATCCTAAGACCTTTGGTCGGGCGACGACGGCGCTGGTGCACTGTTTCCTTCTTGGAGGCGTTGCTTTTGGAGAGTCTGTAGGTGTTGTCACGGTGGTGGTTGTATTGCTGTTGCTAGGTCTAGAAGGCTGTAGCGGGACTTTTATTTCTTAGTTTTCTTTTCTCTTTTTTGGCTGTGTGCATCCGTACTGTCATTAGGGTGGGGCGTTGTTGCAGAGGCTGGATGTAATTGGTATCTTTTGATATTAATATATTCCCTTTATCGAAAATATGAAGAACAGAAATCAAGTGGGTTTTTGCCTCTTTTCGGAAGAAAATAAATAAGATCTGATAAATGATCTAGAAGATGTAAAAGAATCAGGACCACTAGAAATTATATTGCTGATATTCTAAGACGACTGACTTTTATGTGATACGCCTATGCCAGCCTTTCAAGGACATGATCGACGGGATGCGGACGGACCTCAAGAAGGCGAGATACAAAAACTTTGACGAGCTCTACATGTACTGCTACTACGTCGCGGGAACTGTCGGGCTAATGAGTGTTCCTGTGATGGGCATTGACCCCGAGTCCAAGGCGACAGCCGAGAGCGTGTACGGTGCTGCTTTGGCTCTCGGACTCGCGAACCAGCTGACCAACATACTCCGGGATGTCGGAGAAGAGTATGCCACCATCAGTGCAATAATTTTGTTTCTGCAGCTTCATCAGGATATATGAGCTTTTAAAATAGCATGGTCCTGAATACCTACATGTTTGGAACATTTTACCAGTGCAAGCAGAGGAAGGATATATCTGCCGCAGGACGAACTCGCAGAGGCAGGACTCTCCGATGAGGACATCTTTAGGGGAGTAGTCAGTGACAAATGGAGAAAATTCATGAAGAGGCAGATCAAGAGGGCCAGGATGTTCTTCGAAGAGGCGGAGAGAGGGGTGACAGAGCTCAGAAAGGAAAGCCGGTGGCCGGTAAGCTCCATGACTAAAAAGCAAAAGAGAAGCACATAATTCTCACTGTCAACTATCGACTATCGTGTAACAATATGGTTTTCTATTGCAGGTCTGGGCGTCTCTACTGTTGTACCGGCAAATTCTGGACGAGATCGAAGCGAACGACTACAACAACTTCACAAAGAGGGCCTATGTCGGGAAGGCGAAGAAAGTGCTGGCGCTTCCTGTCGCGTACGGGAGGTCGCTGCTCTTACCGTACTCACTGAGAAGTAGCCAGTCCTAAAAGAAACACTCCAGAAGACGATGATCAGGTTAGGCTAGATAGAAACAGGGAGATGTTGGAGCATCTGCCTTGGAGCCCTTCCTCCAGTGAAGACGATGCGGAGGATCGGTCAACTCGTCCGTGTGCTTGCAGAAGGGGGGAAAACACTGCAGCCAACCTTGAAAGAGATTGAATGATCTTCTCTGAAGATGGAGACTGGATGTTAGCATGTATATTATTATTAGAACATATATTCCTCTGAAGAGAGAACAGCATGTATACTGGTTATCAGTCCCAGATTCGGCGTAAAACAAGAGTGGCCTTGTGTAAATGTATATATTCAAAAAATATGGTTTGTCCATAGATCAGCGAAAATATGCAGTTTGTCTAACAGAACAGCACAAGCATGGGGCTCAGGGGAGACCATTGTTGCAATTAGCATGAAGAATATGTTCAAGTCCAGTGTTGCAGAAAGCATAAAGAAAGTTTTTTTTTTGTAGAGGCCGGGCTATGCTCCATTTCGAAAAAATGTATTCATTTTTTAGTAAATTTTGCCATATCGTATAATGTAGGATGAAGGTGGCAGCTAGCCTGGGTAGTCATAGAAAATGCTGGTTTGCTCGGCATATGCTGAAATGAGAAGCATTGAGGGAGAAAATTTACCAAAAGATCAAAAGTAGAAACGAATGCAATTGTATGGATTGCCAGGACTGGAACCATATATATGTATATATTGGTTGTCAATTCGATCACCAGTTTCGGGGGAAACAAGACTGGAATTCTGTAAGGGTATATTCAAAAAAATGGTTTGTCTGTAGAACCGAGAAAACATTATGCGGCATCTCCAGAAGAACAGGGAGCCAGATTACAGGGCAAGCGATAGAAACGTTGAAGAATTAGTAGTGGCCATGGTAAAACTACAATTTCCGCCCATTTTGCAAAGGAACAGCAAAGAAAACGATGTAATCTGCCTTTTTAGTAAGCAGTTATAACCCCAGGGGGTTCAGAACTTCTTTTACAGTAGCCCTACAGACTGGCTCTGCCTAACACTGTACTTTACGATGCTACACTTACTGGGAACATGCTTTGAACTTCTGACCTACTACTCCTATCTCGTTCTCATTCGATGTGGTAGCTATGGTTTGCTCATGCAGCTACTAACCTGAAATCATTCTTCCAAATATCCAGCATTGTATAACATTGTGCGATACAAGAGCGATGTGCTTGCTAAGGTGCTGGAATCTTCCTACCAAATGTGTCGTTCAAATGAAGTCTTATTGGCCCTAGAAAAACATCCTGGAATGACTTGTTATAGAGTTTGGATGTGGTCCATTTGACGCAGGGGGCGAAGTATTTCATTGAAATCTTACTGTGAGTGGCAAGTTCTGAGTCGCTTCCACATACAATATTTTAATTAAACCGGAGGTTCCAGCTCATAATAATAATTTTTTGAAAGATGAAGATCCAGCTTAAAACTAGGTTTTTGCGTGGTCTGTTCGTCGAGTGGTAATTCTTACGAAGATAACCTTACAAGACGCAATTGTTAGGGAAGTAAAACATGTGGATTTTTCACGATGACGAGACTATAAAACACTTATTCTTCTAGTGTAAATTTGCTAGATCTATATGGTCAGTCATCCAGATAGATTCTACCTTACACCCACCACGTGTTAGGGACATGGTCAGAAGTAGTCATAGCAAGGAGATGAGCCACTGCGTTAGGGACCACTGAGGAAAAGAAAATTCCACTCTTTGTAGTAAGGGAGTACTCTACATATAACTCCAAGTAAATTCCTAACTTTGAGAGGAATATCAGCCAACCCTAGGTGGCTAATGGCCTCATTGAACAACATCTCGTTGATATTGCCACCTGTCTTATTTCTACCTTGGAGTGATCTGATAAGATTAAATCACTAACTAATATACAATTTTCATCAGATGGAATATGGATATTATGCAACCACTGCAGAAATTCCAATTGCTCACTAAAAACACACGGGGCATAAATATTGGTCAAGGTCCAATAAGTATCTGACTTAGTAGCATGGAATTCAACAGAGAGGGCATAACCATTACTATAAAACATCATGCCCATAAATTACAGAATTGTTCCAAATAGTAACAATGCCCCCGATCGGCCAAGAGAGGGAAAAAAGCAAAATAATCAAAATTCCTAGGACAAAATTGTCTTAGGAAGGTAATATCCACATGTTATCTGTTTGATTCCTTGAAACTGATAACATGGCAGCCACTCCCACCAATTTTATTAAAATAATAGTCCATTTGGCTGGGTCATTGAGACCCATAATATTCTAGTTCAACAATATCAAAAATATTTTATGCATTGAAAACCAAACAAGATTGGACCTATAGTGGAAACATTAAGCCGATAGCACAAAAGAGTAAAAATCACAGCCAATTCATAGATCTCATTGAGCACACAAGCCAACACTGGATTACATAAAATATGTATTGGGGAGTAACATAAAATATCTTACAAGATTTTCTAGAGATACATTCACCCAACAAAGAGGGCCAAAAGAAACTAAAAGACTGTAGAAAGAGACAACTATCACTTCTTCTTGGGACTCTTCTTTGAGCTTGCATTAACATTCTTCTTGATGGATGTCTTTGTATTCTTTCCAGATCAGCATCCTCATCTGAATCCCCTGGCTCCAAAATACTGAATTTCTCACAAAGATTCCTAAAAATAGATTTCTTCATAGGTGGTGTTATTGTAGCACAAGCATGACAATTCTTATCAAAACATGTCCTTGCACTATAGCCTTTGTGCATAACCTTGATTCTGTTACTCCTTGTCACTTCAGATAAAACAGGTGGAGTCTTCTTATCCCTCTTCTTGAGATGCAGAGCATAGGTGGAGGAGTGGAGATGTTCCTTGGACAGTTTCTTTGGGGCCTAGGGTGTCATAAATCCTTGAGTAGCTTCAAGACAATCCAAGGATAGAGTGCAAATAGGTGGAGCATGTGAGGGACAATGCCTTGGGAGAGCAAAGGAGAGTGGACTGGTGTCATAAGGAACATCAACTTCACTCAAAATTTTCCAAACTTTGGACTGAAGAAGGGACTTAGCCCAATCAAAATCCTCGGGAGTCGGGAGCTTAGGAGTGAAGAAATATGCCCACTGTGTTGGGCCAATCATAGTGTTGACAATAGATCCATCAAGCTTGGAATTAGTTGACCAAGCAGAGGTACCCTCTTTAGAGAAAAAAATTCAATCTGTGAGGCATACTTTTGCGACATAACTGCAACAAGATCCACATGAATATGAGGAAGGAGAGCCATGCCAATATGCAGATTCTGGTGTTGTAAATGCTGGGAAGCACCATTAACTAAGCCATCTGATTCAGTTGAAAGAGTATTAGCAGAACTGATAGTAAGAGTGATATCACTATGGTCCTTGGGAGGTTGGGCCATATCCACATCTTCAGCAACTTGTGGAGGAATGACAGAGACTGGCAAGGCAAATACAACAGGCGACTCATCATGTTTACGGATAATTGGATTAATTAAATCATTGAGCTCAAGAAACTCCTCTTGGCAGAACAAAATTAGGCATTTACGAAAAAATTTGAGGGGTTGGGCAAAAAATCTGAGTGGAAAGTACAAAAAAGAAAAGGAACGTCTGTTAATGTTAATTGATTTTCTAGATATCAAAGCCGAAACTTGTCCCCAAACTGAGAGGGAGAGGCTGGATTTAAAACAAGCGAATGATCAATTAAATAAAATTCGACGAGCTGAAGATATTAAATGGGCACAGAGGGCTAAAGTTAAACACATACAGGAGGGAGGTAACAATACAAAGTACTTCCATTTGATTGCAAATGGCAAACATAGGAAGACAAAATATTTCAATTAGAGCAATAAGAAACTCTTTGGGCCACCTGAAGACAACTTTTTTGAAATGATAGAAAATCATAATGATGACATCCCTCAACTGTCTGAGGAAGAGAATGTCCTTTTAATGGATAATTTCACTGAGGAGGAAGTCTTTGAAGCCGTAGTTCAAATGGAACACAACAAATCACCGGGCCCTGATGGATTCCATGCGGAGTTTTATCAGCGGTTTTGGGAAGTAATTAAAAAAGATCTAATGGCTATGTTTGGTCACTTTCAGGATGGGGGTTTTCCTCTATTCAAGATAAATTTTGGGATCATAACATTGCTACCGAAAAAATATAATGCAGTATAGATCCAGCAATATAGACCTATATGTTTGCTTAACGTGAGCTTCAAAATATTCACTAAGGTGTCTACTAATCGAGGGTCGGTAGTGGCGCATAAGGTAGTAAAACCTACTCAGACGGCTTTCATGCCAGGGAGACACATTTTGGAAGGAGTGGTTGTTCTACATGAAACAATTCATGAATTACATCGTAAAAAGATGGATGGGGTTCTATTTAAAATAGACTTCGAGAAGGCATATGATAAGGTGAAATGGCCTTTTCTTCAACAAGTCTTGCGGATGAAGGGCTTTGATCCAGTTTGTTGCAATCGTGTTAAAAAAATTGTACAATGGGGTAGTGTAGGGATAAAAGTTAACGATGATATTGGGCACAATTTTCAGACTAAAAAGGGGCTGAGGCAAGGGGATCTATTATCTCCGATTTTATTCAACATTGTAGCTGATAGATTTTGGCCAAATCAGGAGATGGGCCGTAAGTGAAGATGGGCTTGAAGAATATACACGTGGAGCATCTTTGAAGCGGCCTTGTACGAAGAGTTTGGGCTTAATTGCCCGTGTATCTGTAATATAGTAGATCGCATCGTAGTTTAGATTAAAAGATAGAATTTAACTCGTGCACGGTTAGGTGCACGTCCAAATTAGAAAGTCCCTTGGACTATAAATATGTATCTAGGGTTATCGGAAAAGGAGGACAATCACGTTCACAACAAACACAAATCAGGCGCATCGCCACCCCTTCTTTCGAGGGTTTCTCCCGGGTAAGCATCATGTTGCCTAGATCGCATCTTGCGATCTAGGCAGCACAACGTTTATTCGTTTACCTTGTGTTGCTCGTGCTGAAGCGTTGTTGATGGCGAGTAGCACTATTTATCGTAGATGTTTTGGGGCTTGCATAGATGCTTTTCTTGCGTATATCTGCTTAGCTATGCCGTCCCTCAACATCTAGCTGCCCTTACACCTATCTAGGTGTAAGGGCAGCATCTTGCTTGTTCGTTACTTAGTAGATCCGATCTGTTATAGTTGCTCCTTGTTCTTCAAGGATTAGTTTAATATCGTATGGTTAGGCCTTGCAAACGGGTTGAACGATCCGGTAGTGCGTTAGGTATGGTTTGTTAGCCCTAAGAGGGATGTTCCGGGAATTAACGTAATGTTGGTTTTTAGGCCTCTTTTAGGGTTAGTTTTCCATTATCTTTCGTGTCTATTAGGCTCAACTACGCGTAGGATGTTCCGATCATACGGTGAAAACCCTAAACTGTCGTAGATTGGTTTAGCTTTGTTGTGATGCAAGATCCCCATGTCATTGAAAATCCAACGTGAACCATGGGGCGATCGGCTCTTTGAGCCGATCCACAGGGCAACTTGAGAGCCGATAGGGCTCGTATTTAATGTTTACGTGTCTGCCATGCAGGAACTAATCGAAGCAATCCACACCTTCCGGGCCAGGTATAGTCAGGTGGCACGCCCTTGCAGGGTCGTGTGCCGGAGCATTTGCGGGACGACGTCGAGGACCAGGGCCCAGCGCCGCCTTGGAGCCTCCCGGCTCTACGTGTTGCTTAACCACTGCTCGCCGGTGGGTTTTGGCAGCAACACATCTGGCACGCCCGGTGGGACATCGGGACAATCTTCCACAGCAACCATGTCGACATCTGCGGCGGGAGAACCAGTCAAGTATGAGGATCTGCCTCCTGAGCATAAGAAGAGATATGATGAGCTCAAGGCCATCCTGGAAGCCGATCTCATCGGCGCTTTTGAGAAAACCCGTTCGCACGGGATCAAGTTCAAAGGGTTCCAACCCGAAGGCGCGCTAGATGGCCTAGATCTATCTCTCCCTTCGGACGAACGTACCGAGCCCTGCGACGAAGTAAATTATGCTGTTGCTCACTCTCTTCATCGGCATCTGAGAGCACGGTGAATACTCTGGAGCGTGTCGCGCTCAATGTGGTGCAAGAAGTCACGAAGCACAAGTACTCTCCGTCAGGTCCTGCTCTAGGAACTCACCAAGGGGAGGTACCGCTCTACACAAGGCCACCACTGCAACACACGTTTGCAGCTCCACAGAACAAGGTTCACCGGCCACGTCGTCTACAAGGTTGGAGGTGATCCAGGCGACTACCAATTCCTGTATGAGCCGCCCAAGGAAATTCCACATGGATACGTGTGCACATACGTACCGGAATGCAACGACTGGATGACCCAGGTCACAGCAGGAAGGACTGCCACGACAGGAGGAGTCGCTGGAGCAGGAAGCAATTTTGGAGCAGATGCTGAGAAACAGGCGTGGCTAACTTAAATATGCCACCAGTACAAGTCATGAACGATCAGCTTCTGCAGCTCCTACGGTGGATGAGATCACCGCCATCATGAGAGACAAGTTCGGCATCCTGCGAAGAAGAGGATGATCGGCTATTCCAAGCCGTATCCCAACGACTACGACCTGATCCCGCTGCCACCTAAGTATCGGCTCCCGACTTCACAAAATTTAGTGGATCGAAGGAACCAGCTCGTTCGAGCACGTGAGCCGATACTTGGCACAGTTGGGCATGGTCTCAGCTTCAGACGAGCTACGTGTGAGGTTCTTCTTGCAGTCTCTCACGGGTCCAGCCTTTGGGTGGTACACCTCGTTGCTACCAGGCTCGGTTCGGACGTGGAAGCAGCTGGAAGAGCAATTCCATGAACAATACCATTCAGAAACCACGGAAGCTAGCCTTGCCGATCTGACCCAAGTTCGGTAGAGACGGGAGAGACGGTATCCAGTACATCCGAGGTTCGGGACCGTGAACCGATGTTATTCGGTTCGCCTATTTGAGAAGGAAGTCGAGGCGGTAGCAGGATTATCAACGCCGCTCAAAGATGTGACCTTCCAAGCAGAGTACAATTCACTGCGCACATGGTTCAAGTTGACGGATATGAACAGCGCCATCCAATTGTACCAGGACAAAGCGCCGCCCGATCGAGACAGACGAAGATGAAGATTCTGCAGGAGATCAGGAGGTCGCGTAGCTGAGTGGACTCGGGGGCAAAACCCGTGTCCTGCAAGTGGGTGAAGCAACCAGGGCCTATGAAGGGGTTCGACTTCGATTTGAGCAAAACGGAGCAAATTTTCGATCTGCTGCTGAAGGAGAAACAGCTGAAGTTACCCGAAGGCTACAAAATCCCCACGCCACAAGAGATGAACGGCAAGCCATACTGCAAATGGCATCACACGTTCACCCATACCACCAACGACTGCAAAGTCCTGCGCGGACAGATTCAGATGGCAATAGAACAAGGCCGATTGCTCTTCGGTCAGTTTGCCATGAGAGTTGACACGCAGCCGTTTCCGGAAGTCAACATGGTCGATCTCAGTCACTGCATAGGACGCGAGCCAGGTTTCTCGTTTGATATCAATATGGCAGGGCTCGCAGATCGCCATGGCGATGATAAGCCAGAGAGTAGTCGCTCTCGTGGCAAGGATAAGAAGGAGGCCGATCCACGCGACCGGCCCCAGCATGATGACAGACGGTATTTGACTGAAGAAGAGGTGATAAGCGTGCGGTATCAACGACCACTTTCCGCGCACCTCCTTAACAAATATGAACAGCAGACGACCGACGTCGGCGCTACGACGTAGATGATGATAGATATCGTCGGTCTGATGCGAGAAAATAGGAAATACCGTCGACACGAAGGGTATGAGCGTCACGCCGGAGGGAGATCAAGGGAGCAAGAGGACGTGGACAGACATTGGAATTGTCCTTTCTTCAAACACTGCTGGGACTCGGGAATGAGCCGATTGCCTACAATCGAGAACTGCCCAATGTAAGTGAAGAGGAAGGGAACAAATGAAGTTTCGGTGTTCAAGCGTCTAGGACCTCTCCCACCTCGAACAAACGAGCTGAGTCATCTCAAGATGAAGACTTTGAAGAATCAGAAGAAGAAGATAGATATCACCGACCAAGGTGGTGTCTGATGGACTCAGCCACTCCCAAAAGCGCAGAGCGCAACGGCTACGAAACTTGGAAGAAGCCGAGCGCCTGCACACGTTGAGGAAAGCACGGCCTGATCGGCCGTGAAGATTCAGCAACACTGGAAACAAGCTCGCCCAGAAGAAAGTGTGGCGACCCAGACGAAAGCCGATGCAGGGACATCGGCTGATACAAACATGGTGTTCGTTCTCCCGTCAGAGTTTTGTGCTCCAAAAGACGAGGAAGTATCGGTGGCACGGTTGATTGCGGGCCACGGCCGGTTATCTTTGAGAAGCGCGAGAAAGGAGCTATAGGCATCTTAAGGCCCTGTACCGAAGGGTTATATCAACGGACAGCCTATCGGCAAGATGTTGGTTGACACGGGAGCAGCATCCAACATAATGCCGTACTCCATGTTACGACGTTTGGGACGTTCTACGAAGATCTGATCAAGACCAACGTCACGCTAAGCGATTTCAACGGCCAATCGTCAGAAGCCAAGGGTGTTCTGAACGTAGACTTAACTGTCGGCCGAAAGACCATCCCCACGTCCTTCTTCATCGTCGACAGCAAGAGCACTTATGCTGTTCTACTAGGAAGGGATTGGATCCATGCTAACTGCGCATTCCATCCACAATGCATCGGTGCATCATACAATGGGATGGAGACGAAGTGGAGGTTGTTCATGCAGATGATTCAGTGATATCTCTTTGGCTGCCATGAACATCTGGGAAGCAAACGACCAAGAGCCGCTCTCTGGAATCAACTGGACGGCTGTGAGCGCATCGAAGCTACAAAAAACGGGGTGAGGCTAGTCTTATCCACTGGCCTGACAGAGTAGCAAGGTCCAAGCCTATGGACGTACGTGGCAAGGCCGATCCCTGCGATCGGCCCCAAAAATAAGAAACAAGGATCTCACTTCAAATAGGCCACGTTGTCGTAGCAGGGAGCCAAGAAGTTGTAAACCCACGTTCAACATTGCAATGGAAAAGGAGGCCGATTCTAGCAATCGGCCACAATTAGCCTCAACCTACCTTCTGCCTGTTCATCATTGATTTGGCAGGCAATGGAAAGCTGAGATATGGGTTTACAGCAGCTGATGGACTAGAAGAGATCGAAATTGGTCCTGGGGATAAGCCATGGCCAACATTTATCAGCAAATAAGTTGGATCACCAACTGCAAGGGAAGCCGATTCCAGCAATCGGCTAAAATTATTCACACCACCCGTGTTTACTGATGTGCTATTTCACATGGGGAGTGGCGAGAAAAGCTTGAATTGGCTGAAAAGCCGATATCTTCAATCACTTGAAGGATTCGGCTCGGGGGGCATACACACGGAGAGGTACAAGACACCATGAAGTATGTACCCAGGGAAAGCCGATTCATGAAATCGATCGGCTAATAAAATATCGAAAATACAAAAAAATTCGGCACAGCCGATGCTTAGCCATCGACTCAAGAAGTACAACAAGGTACAAGTTCAGTACGACATTTATTAGTCTACACAGAGAGGTTCTTCTGAAGAAATTCGTCAAGAGCGTGAAGGGCGTCAGCACGGATACGATCTACTTCGGCAATCTTAGCCTCGTCGTCCTCATCTTTGCCTGTCACCTGACTGCTCAGGGCACGAATTGCAGCTAGATCAGTTTTCAGATCGGCTGTGAGGCCTTGCGCTTCCTCCCGAGAGTGAGCAATGAGGGTTTCCTTCTCTTGGATAAGCCGCTTGGTCATCCTAACTCTCTCTTCAAGGTTCTCCAGTTCCTTTCGCAGGTCTCGAGTTAGCGCTATTGGCAGAAGAGTCAGTCTTGGTGTCCAGAGCAGCCTTTTTCTCATTGAGCCGTTGACACTTCTCTGCAATATCGGCTCTCATTGGGAGCTGGGCATGACGAAGGGTAATTCTTTGACGCGCCGACTGCACTCTTGACCTGAAGGCCGACAGGGTCACGGCTGGCCAGAGCTTCACCTGTAGTGTCACGGGAGATGGGACTGGATTTCTTCAAGGATGCCCGTGATCCTCGGGGTTTTCAACCAGGGTCTCAACTGAGGAGGATAGCAAAGCCTTGAGACGCTGGAGTGGACCATGGACTGTGCCAGGGCTCGGCTCTTCACCTTTGGAAGTAGCTGGCTCGATGGATTCAGGATCGAACGTCAGCAAGCTTGAAAGATCACATCCCTGACAGACGAACAAGAGCGGTATGAGTATACAACACAGGTATAGAGACAAGGAGGAGTGGAGTGTACAATCTCCCAAAGTAGGAGCGGCCGATGGTGTGACAATCGGCTTTTCCGGAGGCTTGGCTAGGCTAGCCACTTGGTCAGCCACTCCCGTCGAAGCAGCCAGATCTAGTGTGGCAGATGGCATCAATACCTCTTCAACGTCCCCGCTAGAAGTCTCATTAGTCTGCAAAGGAGATGGTGAGTCGACCCAAGTAGCAATGGGATGACATGAGGCATGGACTGGTGAGGTAGTTACATTTGAAACCTCCTGGCTTGGCGAGGAAACTTGTGAGTCTTTGCAAGCCCTTTTGACACAGCGACGTTTCACGCGTGACCCTGTTTTGGTCGGAGCTGGGGTGGCAGCAGGTTCGGGAGTGGACCTTTGCCTAGAAACCGACGTGGGCGAGTCCGTCTGGCTCTGTGTGGTGGATCTCTCGGAATTGCCCGGGTTCGTGTCCCTTTGTCTAGACTGTGCATCCTCGCTGGAGTTCTCTTCGGTGGAAGTCTGTGAAAAGAAACATAAGCATGTTGCGAAGGACTGGGAGGATGGATAAATGTAATCAAGGCACGGGTTAGCTTACGTGCAAGTTTTCTTGGACAGGAGCTTTGCGCTTCAGGGTCTTCCTGGCAGCTACTTTCCTCACCGCCTTCCTCGCTTGGGTGGAGGCTCGGGGGGCAACCGGCCCCGAGGATGCTTTACTCTTGGAGGCCGATTTTGGTGAAATCGGCTGGCCCTGCATTATAACTTGCTTCAGGGGTGGCGAGCTTCGGCAGAAGAGCACCACCGGGGCTGGGGAAGGAATGTGAAGGGAGAACCGTCGGTTTGCTTGGGCTCTGGGCCATCTTGTTCCTGCCAAGAGATAAAGCCAGGTTTTCAGACAACCATTATGGACGGTCGCAAGAAATTTATTATGCAATGGTACCTGATGTGTAGGAATGTCATATTCGGCATCAAGCTGCTTCAGCGACGGTCCGAGAGCTCTTCTGAAGTCATGGGTCTTCCACATGGTCCACCAAGTCTCGAAACCATCGGTGGTGGTGGTGAAGCAGAGGTTTTGGGGGATTGGGATTGCCAGAGCGTCAAAAAAGGTGTAGCACCTTTGGCCAGTAAGGATGTCAGGCAGTTCAGCTCTGCTTGCTGTCAGGTGATGAAGAAAGAGGTGTGGGGGCACTTGCCCGAGACCAAGTTGCCGAGCTACTACCACCGGTTGGTAGGACTCGTAGCCGGGCTTGATGATCCGGTTAGAGGTACTCATGCCGACCGGGAGAAAACAAGGGCGGATCATGATGGAGAACAAGTGCCGGGTGCTGGCGTCATCGGCAAAGCTGTCTAACCGGAAGGAGACTGGATTCTCAAAGTTTTCCGATTCGGTGTAAGGGAAGAACAGGGGGTTGCTCAAGCCTTGGAAGAAAATCTTGAACCACGCTGCTGCTTCCTTAGGGATTAGCCTGCTGCCTGGGAGGCCATACAGAGCTTGACCATAACTAGTGCATCGGATCTCCCTCCCGTTAGCATCTGGGAAGGTGCAGGTGGCCAAAGGTGGGAAGTTTGGGATTTGGTTCTGAAAGTACAGCTGAGCCCATAATTGAATAAACCACCAGGGACCTCCTGTTTTCACTGTCTTCTGAGAGAACAGTTTGACTGACATCAGTTGGAGAGATCGATAGACCTCCCCAAGGAATAGTTTGCCAAGGCCAAGATGAGTGCCTTTAGCAAGTTCGTAGGCCAGGGAAAGGTAATTCTTGGTTGGGGCGAGTGAGGGACCACAGAATATGAAGTGCTCCAGCCAGAAGTTCAAGAAGGCCGTGTGTTCTCTCTCGGTTACAGGGCCTTTGGTTTTCATATAACGCTTGAGGTAGGCGCCCCAGCTTGTACACTCTGTTTTAGAGGAGAGGGTGAAGGGGACCTTTGGCAATTTAAAGGCAGAGGGGCTTGGGGATGCAATATCCAGGCCTGTAATCATGGCTACATCCAGTAGAGTTGGCGTCATGGGGCCATGACCGAACATGAAGCAGTTCAGTGCATCAGACCAAAAGTAGCCGATGGTTTTCAGAATGTTCTCATTCTTTTCAAGAGGAGACAATGATAACGACAGCGCATCGGCTATCCCTATCGTTTCCCAGGTGGCATAATGGGTTTTGGACACTCGATTGTACCATGCCACCCAACCTTCAGGAGGATTAGGCCAGGCTCGCAGGCAGTCGGCCCAAGAAGTTAGATCTAAATCCTGGTTCACAAAGGGGATCCTATTGGCCTCGCATGAGATTAAGTGAGCGGGACTCTCGGAAGAACGGGGGCTGATGCGCGTAGATGTACACGTCCGTTGGGGAACCCCAAGAGGAAGGTATGATGCGCACAGTGGCAAGTTTTCCCTCAGTATGAAACCAAGGTTTAATCGAACCAGTAGGAGCCAAGAAGCACGTTGAAGGTTGATGGTCGCGAAATGTGATGCGGCGCAACACCAGGGATTCCGGCGCCAACTAGGAACCTGCACAACACAACCAAAGTACTTTGCCCCAACGAAACAGTGAGGTTGTCAATCTCACCGGCTTGCTGTAACAAAGGATTAAACGTATCGAGTGGAAGATGTTTGCAAAGAAAAGTAAAACAAGTAGATTGTATGCTATGGAAAGAATAGGACCGGGGTCCACAGTTCACTAGAGGTGTCTCTCCCATAAGATAAAGCATGTTGGGTGAACAAATTACGGTCGGGCAATTGACAAATAGAGAAAGGCATAATAATGCATATACATGACATGATAAATATAGTGAGATTTAATTGGGCATTACGACAAAGTACATAGACCGCCATCCAGCTGCATCTATGCCTAAAAAGTCCACCTTCAGTTATCGTCCGAACCCCCTCCAGTATTAAGTTGCAAAGCAACAGACAATTGCATTAAGTATTGTGCGTAATGTAATCAATAACTACATCCTTAGACATAGCATCAATGTTTTATCCCTAGTGGCAACAACATCACAACCTTAGAACTTTCTGTCACTGTCCCAGATTCAATGGAGGCATGAACCCACTATCGAGCATAAATACTCCCTCTTGGAGTTAAGAGTAAAAACTTGGCCAGAGCCTCTACTAATAACGGAGAGCATGCAAGATCATAAACAACACATGAACAATAGATTGATAATCACCATAATCATAGTACTCTCTATCCATCGGATCCCGACAAACACAACATATAGAATTACATATAGATGATCTTGATCATGTTAGGCAGCTCACAAGATCTAACAATGAAGCACAACAAGGAGAAGACGACCATCTAGCTACTGCTATGGACCCATGGTCCAGGGGTGGACTACTCACTCATCACTCCGGAGGCGATCATGGCGATGAAGAATCCTCCGGGAGATGAATCCCCTCTCCGCAGGGTGCGGAGCGATCTCGAGAATCCCAGAGATGGGATTCGCGGCGGCGTCTCTGGAAGGTTTTCCGTATCGTGGCTCTCTTTGGGGGTTTCGCGACGGAGGCTTTAAGTAGGCGGAAGGTCAACGGGGGCCACACGAGGGCCCGGGGGGCAGGTCGGCGCGGCCAGGGCCTGGGCCGCGCGGCCCACCTCTGGCCGCCGTGGCCCCAAGTTAGGTCTTCGGTCTTACGGAAGCTTCGTGCAAATAATAGGACTGGACGAAAGTTTCGTCCAATTCCGAGAATATTTCTTTACTAGGATTTCTGAAACCAAAAACAGCAAACAAGCGGCTCTTCGGCATCTTGTTAATAGGTTAGTTCCAGAAAATGCATAAATATGACATATAATGTGCATAAAACATGTAGGTATCATCAATAAAGTAGCATGGAACATAAGAAATTATCGATACGTTGGAGACGTATCAGCATCCCCAAGCTTAGTTCTGCTCGTCCCGAGCAGGTAAAACGATAACAAAGATAATTTCTGAAGTGACATGCCATCATAATCTTGATCATACTATTTGTAAACATATGTAATGAATGCGGCGATCAAAGCAAAGGTAATGACATGAGTAAACAACTGAATCATATAGCAAAGACTTTTCATGAATAGTACTTCAAGACAAGCATCAATAAGTCTTGCATAAAAGTTAACTCATAAAGCAATAATTCAAAGTAGAGTTATTGAAGCAACACAATGGAAGATTAAGTTTCAGCGGTTGCTTTCAACTTGTAACATGTATATCTCATGGATATTGTCAACATAAAGTAATATAACAAGTGCAATATGCAAGTATGTAGGAATCAATGCACAGTTCACACAAGTGTTTGCTTCTTAAGGTGGAAGGAGATAGGTAAACTGACTCAACAATAAAAGTAAAAGAATGGTCCTTCGCAGAGGAAAGCATCGATTGTTGTATTTGTGCTAGAGCTTTTATTTTGAAAACATGAAACAATTTTGTCAACGGTAGTAATAAAGCATATGAGTTATGAAAATTATATCTTACAAGTTGCAAGCCTCACGCATAGTATACTAATAGTGCCCGCACCTCGTCCTACTTAACTTGGACTACCGGATCTTTGCATGCCATGTTTCAACCAAGTGTCACAAAGGGGTACCTCCATGCCGCCTGTACAAAGGTCCAAGGAGAATGCTCGCATTTCGGATTTCTCGCTTTTGATTATTCTCAACTTAGACATCCATACCGGGACAACATGGACAACAGATAATGGACTCCTCTTTAATGCATAAGCATGTAGCAAAGTTATTATTCTCATATGAGATTGAGGATATATGTCCAAAACTGAAACTTCCACCATGATTCATGGCTTTAGTTAGCGGCCCAATGTTCTTCTCTAACAATTTTGCATGCTCCAACCACTAAAATGATAGACCTTCAGACAAGACGGACATGCATAGCAACTCACATGATATTCAACAATAGTTGATGGCGTTCCCCAGAAGCATGGTTATCGCACAACAGGCAACTTAATAAAATATAAAGTGCATAAGTACATATTCAATACTACGATAGTTTTTAAGGCTATTTTGTCCCATGAGCTATATATTGCAAAGGTGAATGATGGAATTTTAAAGGTAGCACTCAAGCAATTTACTTTGGAATGGCGGGTAAATACCATGTAGTAGGTAGGTATGGTGGACACAAATGGCATAGTAGTTGGCTCAAGGATTTTGGATGCATGAGAAGTATTCCCTCTCGATACAAGGTTTAGGCTAGCAAGGTTATTTGAAGCAAACTCAAGGATGAACAAGTGCAGCAAAACTCACATAAAAGACATATTGTAAACATTATAAGACTCTACACTGTCTTCCTTGTTGTTCAAAACTCAATACTAGATATTATCTAGACCTTAGAGAAACCAAATATGCAAATCAAATTTTAGCAAGCTCTATGTATTTCTTCATTAATGGGTGCAAAGCATATGATGCAAGAGCTTAAACATGAGCACAACAATTGCCAAGTATCACATTATCCAAGACATTTTTAGAATTACTACATGTAGCATTTTTCAATTCCAACCATATAACAAATTAACGAAGAAGAAACTTCGCCTTGAACATTATGAGTAAAGCCTAAGGACACATGTGTCCATATGCAACAGCGGAGCGTGTCTCTCTCCCACAAAGTGAATGCTAGGATCCATCTTATTCAAACAAAAACAAAAACGAAAACAAACCGACGCTCCAAGTAAAGAACACCAGATGTGACTGAATAAAAATATAGTTTCAGGGGAGGAACCTGATGATGTTGTCGATGAAGAAGGGGATGCCTTGGGCATCCCCAAGCTTAGACGCTTGAGTCTTCTTAAAATATGCAGGGATGAACCACGGGGGCATCCCCAAGCTTAGAGCTTTCACTCCTCTTGATCTTAGTATATCATTCTCCTCTCTTGACCCTTGAAAACTTCCTTCACACCAAACTTCAAGCAAACTCATTAGAGGGTTAGTGCATCATTAATAATTCACACATTCAGAGGTGACACAATCATTCTTTTCACTTCTGGACATTGCATAATGCTACTGGACATTAATGGATCAAAGAAATAAATCCAACATAGCAAAAGAGGCAATGCGAAATAAAAGGCAGAATCTGTCAAAAACAGAACAGTCCGTAAAGACGAATTTATAAATGGCACCAGACTTGCTCAAATGGAAAAACTCAAAACTAATGAAAGTTGCGTACATATCTGAGGATCACGCTCGTAAATTGGCAGATTTTTTCGAATTTCTACAGAGAATTATGCCCAGATTCGTGACAGACAGCAATGCTGTTTCTGCGCAGCGATCCCAAATATAACATCAACTTTGACATAGAAACTTTACTTGGCACAAAAACATGATAAGGAGAGGTTGCTACAGTAGTAAACAACTTCCAAGACTCAATAAAACAAAAAATTGCTGTAGGTAAAAACATGGGTTGTCTCCCATAAGCGCTTTTCTTTAACGCCTTTCAGCTAGGCGCAGAAAGTGCAAATCAAGTAACATCGAGAGTAGAAGCATCAACATCATAGCTTGTTCTAATAATAGAATCAAAAGGCAACTTCATTCTCTTTCTAGGGAAGTGTTCCATACCTTTCTTGAGAGGAAATTGATATTTAATATTACCTTCCTCATATCAATAACAGCACCAACAGTTCGAAGAAAAGGTCTTCCCAACACAATTGGACAAGATGCATTGCATTCGATATCCAAGACAACAAAATCAACGGGGACAAGGTTATTGTTAACCGTAATATGCACATTATCAATCCTCCCCAAAGGTTTCTTTTTAACATTATCGGCGAGATTAACATCCAAATAACAATTCTTCAATGGTGGCAAGTCAAGCATATCATAAATCTTTTTGGGCATAACAAAATACTTGCACCAAGATCACATAAGGCATTACATTCAAAGTCATTGAATTTCATTTTAATGATGGGCTCCCAACCATCTTCTAACTTTCTAGGAATAGAAGTTTCAAGTTTTAGTTTCTCTTCTCTAGCTTTTATGAGAGCATTTGTAATATGTTTTGTAAAGGCTAAATTTATAGCACTAGCATTGGGACTTTTAGCAAGTTTTTGTAAGAACTTTATAACTTCAGAGATGTGGCAATCATCAAAATCTAAATCATTATGAGCTACAGCAATGGGATCATTGTTCCCAAGGTTGGAAAAAATTTCAGCAGTTTTATCACAAGCAGTTTCAGCAGTTTTAGGTAGGCAGTTTTGTACGCTTTGCACTAGGAGTAGAAACATTGCCAACACCAATTATTTTACCATTGATAGTAGGAGGTGCAGCAACATGTGAAGAATTAGCATTACTAGTGGTGGTAATAGTCCAAACTTTAGCTACATTATTCTCTTTAGCTAGTTTTTCATTTTCTTCTCTATCCCACCTAGCACGCAACTCAGCCATTAATCTTATATTCTCATTAATTCTAACTTGGATGGCATTTGCTGTAGTAGTAATCTTATTATCAAGATCATTATTAGGCATAACTTTCAACTTTAAAAGATTAACATCAGAGGCAAGCCTATCAACTCTAGAAGCGATAGTATCAATTTTATCAAGCTTTTCCTCAACAGATTTGTTAAAAGCAGTTTGTGTACTAATAAATTCTTTAAGCATGGCTTCAAGACCAGAGGGTACACTCCTATTATTATTGTAAGAATTCCCATAAGAATTACCATAACCATTACCATTAGCAGAAGGATATGGCCTATAGTTATTACCCGAGTTGTTCCTATAAGCATTGTTGTTGAAATTATTATTTTTAATGAAATTCACATCAACATTTTCTTCTTGAGCAACCAATGAAGCTAAAGGAACATTATTTGGATCAACATTAGATCTACCATTCACAAGCATAGACATAATCACATCAATCTTATCACTCAAGGAAGAGGTTTCTTCAACAGAATTTACCTTCTTACCTTGTGGAGCTCTTTCCGTGTGCCATTCAGAGTAATTCACCATCATATCATCAAGAAGTTTTGTAGCCGCCCCCAATGTGATGGACATAAAGGTACCTCCAGCAGCTGAATCCAATAAATTCAGCGAAGAAAAATTTAGTCCTGCATAGAAGGTTTGGATGATCATCCAAGTAGTCGAGTCCATGGGTTGGGCAATTCTTTACCAAAGTTTTCATTCTCTCCCAAGCTTGAGCAACATGTTCAGTATCTAATTGTTTAAAATTCATTATGCTACTTCTCAAAGAAATAATTTTAGCGGGAGGATAATATCTACCAATAAAAGCATCCTTGCATTTAGTCCATGAATCAATACTATTCTTAGGCAAAGATAGCAACCAATCTTTAGCTCTTCCTCTTAATGAGAAAGGAAACACTTTCAATTTAATAATATCACCATCTACATCTTTATACTTTTGCATTTCACAAAGTTCAACAAAATTATTGAGATGGGCAGCAGCATCATCAGAACTAGCACCAGAAAATTGTTCTCTCATAACCAAATTCAGTAAAGCAGGTTTAATTTCAAAGAATTCTGCTGTAGTAGCAGGTGGAGCAATAGGTGTGCATAGGAAATCATTATTATTTGCATTTGTGAAGTCACACAACTTAGTATTTTCATGGTTGGCCATTTTAGCAACAGTAAATAAAGCAAACTAGATAAAGTAAATGCGAGTAACTAATTTTTTTGTGTTTTTAATATAGTGAGCAAGACAGTAAATAAAGTAAAACTAGCAACTAATTTTTTTGTGTTTTGATTTAGTGCAGCAAACAAAGTAGTAAATAAAATAAAGCAAGACAAAAACAAAGTAAAGAGATTGAGAAGTGGAGACTCCCCTTGCGGCGTGTCTTGATCTCCCCGGCAACGGCGCCAGAAAAAGTGCTTGATGCGCGTAGATGTACACGTCCGTTGGGAACCCCAAGAGGAAGGTATGATGCGCACGATGGCAAGTTTTCCCTCAGTAGGAAACCAAGGTTTAATCGAACCAGTAGGAGCCAAGAAGCACCTTGAAGGTTGATGGTCGCGAAATGTGATGCGGCGCAACACCGGGGATTCCGTAAGTGGAACCTGCACAACACAACCAAAGTACTTTGCCCCAACGAAGCATGAGGTTGTCAATCTCACCGGCTTGCTGTAACAAAGGATTAAACGTATCGAGTGGAAGATGTTTGCAAAGAAAATAAAACAAGTAGATTGTATGCTATGGAAAGAATAGGACCGGGGTCCACAGTTCACTAGAGGTGTCTCTCCCATAAGATAAAGCATGTTGGGTGAACAAATTACAGTCGGGCAATTGACAAATAGAGAAAGGCATAATAATGCATATACATGACATGATAAATATAGTGAGATTTAATTGGGCATTACGACAAAGTACATAGACCGCCATCCAACTGCATCTATGCCTAAAAAGTCCACCTTCCAGTATTAAGTTGCAAAGCAACAGACAATTGCATTAAGTATTGTGCGTAATGTAATCAATAACTACATCCTTAGACATAGCATCAATGTTTTATCCCTAGTGGCAACAGCACATCACAACCTTAGAACTTTCTGTCACTGTCCCAGATTCAATGGAGGCATGAACCCACTATCGAGCATAAATACTCCCTCTTGGAGTTAAGAGTAAAAACTTGGCCAGAGCCTCTACTAATAACGGAGAGCATGCAAGATCATAAACAACACATGAACAATAGATTGATAATCACCATAATCATAGTACTCTCTATCCATCGGATCCCGACAAACACAACATATAGAATTACATATAGATGATCTTGATCATGTTAGGCAGCTCACAAGATCTAACAATGAAGCACAACAAGGAAGACGACCATCTAGCTACTGCTATGGACCCATGGTCCAGGGGTGGACTACTCACTCATCACTCGGAGGCGATCATGGCGATGAAGAATCCTCCCGGAGATGAATCCCCTCTCCGAGGGTGCCGGAGGCGATCTCAGAATCCCCGAGATGGGATTCGCGGCGTCTCTGTAAGGTTTTCCGTATCGTGGCTCGGTACTGGGGTTTCGCGACGGAGGCTTTAAGTAGGCGGAAGGTCAACGCGGGGGCCACACGAGGGGCCCGGGGGCAGGTCGGCGCGGCCGGGGGCACCGGGCGCGCCCTCCCTCTGGCGCCTCGTGGCCCCCGTTAGGTCTTCGGTCTTACGGAAGCTTCGTGCAAAAATAGGACCCTGGACGAAAGTTTCGTCCAATTGAGAATATTTCTTTACTAGGATTTCTGAAACCAAAAACAAGAAAAGCAACTGGCTCTTCGGCATCTTGTTAATAGGTTAGTTCGGAAAATGCATAAATATGACATATAATGTGCATAAAACATGTAGGTATCATCAATAAAGTAGCATGGAACATAAGAAATTATCGATACGTTGGAGACGTATCAGGGGCCAAGACACATGGAATTTGGGAGAGAAGGATGCGGCAGCAGGATGTCGGAGACCTAAAATAAATAACGGAATAGAACATTAATTCAGGTGTTCTTCTGTTCAATCCTGAGATTGGCCCAAATGGCGAAGAAGCGGTGGGGTATTACCTTCAGACCAGAGACCATGGCGTTGGCGTTGGATGATTCCGCCATTGGAGGCTAACGGAGTTGGGACGGCGCGGATTGAGATCTGAGGTTCGTGGAGTTGCTGGGGCGGCAATTTTAGGGATCTGAGTTTGCTTTCTCAGACGAAGGTCGCAGGTTACCGTTTGGAAGGGTAATTGGGTTGGCCGTGCTCGTGTTTTATGGTAGGGGCCGATGCGATACCATCGGCTCTTTTGGGGGTGGTTTGACTTTGACTGTCGGCCAGGTTAACTAGAAGCTGATTGCTCAGAGGAGAAAGAACGAAGGAAGAGCCGATTGATTAGGAGTTGCCAAAACACAAGTCGTGCAGAGACGTTGAGGTAAGACGTCATGATGAAGAATCTGCGACGGTTCTGCTCTGCGACGACACTCGAAGGAAAAACAGAGTGGTTTTGAAATTATCATTACCAAAACCGGGGGGCATGTGTTATCACCAGATTTTGGCCAAATCGGGAGATGGGCCGTAAGTGAAGATGGGCTTGAAGAATATACACGTGGAGCATCTTTGAAGCGGCCTTGTACGAAGAGTTTGGGCTTAATTGCCCGTGTATCTGTAATATAGTAGATCGCATCGTAGTTTAGATTAAAAGATAGAGTTTAACTCGTGCACGGTTAGGTGCATGTCCAAATTAGAAAGTCCCTTGGACTATAAATATGTATCTAGGGTTATCGGAAAAGGAGGACCATCACGTTCACAACAAACACAAATCAGGCGCATCGCCACCCCTTCTTTCGAGGGTTTCTCCCGGGTAAGCATCATGCTGCCTAGATCGCATCTTGCGATCTAGGCAGCACACGTTTATTCGTTTACCTTGTGTTGCTCGTGCTGAAGAGTTGTTGATGGCGAGTAGCACTATTTATCGTAGATGTTTTGGGGCTTGCATAGATGCTTTTCTTGCGTATATCTGCTTAGCTATGCCGTCCCTCAACATCTAGCTGCCCTTACACCTATCTAGGTGTAAGGGCAGCATCTTGCTTGTTCGTTACTTAGTAGATCCGATCTGTTATAGTTGCTCCTTGTTCTTCAAGGATTAGTTTAATATCTGTATGGTTAGGCCCTGCAAACGGGTTGAACGATCCGGTAGTGCGTTAGGTATGGTTTGTTAGCCCTAAGAGGGATGTTCCGGGAATTAACGTAATGTTGGTTTTTAGGCCTCTTTTAGGGTTAGTTTTCCATTATCTTTCGTGTCTATTAGGCTCAACTACGCGTAGGATGTTCCGATCATACGGTGAAAACCCTAAACTGTCGTAGATTGGTTTAGCTTTGTTGTGATCAAGCAGGATCCCCATGTCATTGAAAATCCAACGTGAACCATGGGGCGATCGGCTCTTTGAGCCGATCCACAGGGCAACCTGAGAGCCGATATGGCTCGTATTTAATGTTTACGTGTCTGCCATGCAGGGAACTAATCGAAGCAATCCACACCTTCCTGGCCAGGTATAGGTAGGTCGGTTGCAGCCGTGTTGGCCACATTTTGGACGACGTCGGGGACCAGGCCAGGGGATCCTTATCCTCCGGCTCTGTTCAACATTGTCGCTGGTGGGTTAGCTATTTTGATTGGGCGGGCCAAAGATGTTGGTCAAGTGGGGAGTCTTATTCCACATTTGGTCGAGGGGGGTGTGTCGGTACTACAATACGCCGATGATACTATTATTTTTATGGAGCATGATTTAGAAAAAGCGGTTAATATGATGCTCATTCTTTGTATCTTTGAGCAGCTATCGGGGTTGAAAATAAATTTTCATCAGAGTGAATTATTCTGTTTCGGCAAAGTATCGGAAATGGAACACCAGTATAAAGATATTTTTGGGTGTGCATTGATACGTCTCCAACGTATCTATAATTTCTGATGTTCCATGCTAGTTTTATGACAATACCTACATGATTTGCTCACACTTTATAATGATTTCATGCATTTTCCGGAACTAACCTATTAACAAGATGCCGAAGTGCCAGTTCTGTTTCTGCTGTTTTTGGTTCCAGAAATCCTACAAAGGAAATATTCTCGGAATGGGCGAAATCAACGCCCGGGACCTTATTTTCCCCGGAAGCTTCGAGAGAGAGAGGGACCGGAGGGAGCCACAGGGGCCCCACCCACGGGCGCGCGGCTGGACCACTGGGCGCGGCCTATGGTGTGGGACCACCAGGTCCCCTCCGAGGCTGCCCTTCCGCCTATAAAGTCTCTCCGCCTTCAAAACCCTAAAAACATAAGCCACGGGACGAAAAGTTACGCGGCCGCCATCGCGAAGTCAAGTTTGGGGGACAGAAGTCTCTGTTCCGGCTGGACGGGAATTGCCCCCGGAAGCCATCTCCATCAACACCACCGCCATCTACGTCTCCTTTGTTGTCTCCCATGATGAGGAGGGTGTAGTTCTCCCTCGAGGCTAAGGGCTCTACCGGTAGCTATGTGGTTAATCTCTCTCTCATGTACTCCAATACAATGATCTCATGCCTTGCATGATTGAGATCCATATGATGAGCTTCGTATCACTATTAATCTATGTGCTACTCTAGTGAAGTTATTAAAGTAGTCTATTCCTCCTTCATGATGTAATGGTGACAGTGTGTGCATCATGTAGTACTTGGCATAGGTTATGATTGTAATCTCTTGTAGATTATGGAGTTAACTATTACTATGATAGTATTGATGTGATTTATTCCCCCTTTCATAGTGTAATGGTGACAGTGTGTATGCTATGTTAGTACTCGGTCTAAATTGCAAAGATCTATTATGCTCTAAAAGTTACTTAAATATGAATGCCGAATGTTGTGGAGCTTGTTAACTCCGGCTTGAGGTCTTGTAGCCCTACACAATGAATGGTGTTTGTTATCCAACAAGAGAGTGTATGTAGCACAAGTGAGGAGAAGTTATTTATTTGTTATGTGATCAATGTTGAGAGTGTCCACTAGTGAAAGTAGGATCCCTAGGCCTTGTTTCCAAATACCAAACATCGCTTGTTTACTGTTTTACTGCATCTTTACTTCTGCAATATTACCACCATCTATACCACATGTTTTACTATCTCTTCGCCGAACTAGTGCGTCTATACATCTGACAAGTGTATTAGGTGTGTTGGGGAAACAAGAGACTTCTTGTATCTTAATTGCAGGGTTGCTTGAGAGGACTATCTTTGACCTCTACCTCTCTGAGTTCGATAAACCTTGGGTGATTCACTTAAGGGAAACTTGCTCCTGTTCTACAAACCTCTGTTTCGGCAAAGCATCGGAAATGGAACACCATTATAAAGATATTTTTGGGTGTGCATCCGGATCTTTACCGATTAGATATCTTGGTATTCCTATCCACCATAGAATGCTCCGTAATTCTGAATGGAATCCGGTGGAGAATAGGTTTGCCCCAAAATTAGGCTGTTGGTGTTATGGAGCTTCGTGGAAAAATAGGATCCTGGGCATTGATTTCGTATTAGAGAATATTTCCTTACTAGGATTTCTGAAACCAAAAACAGCAGAAAACAGGGCATCTCGTCAATAGGTTAGTTCCGGAAAACGCATAATAATGACATATAATGTGTATAAAACATGTAGGTATCATCAATAAAGTAGCATGGAACATAAGAAATTATAGATACGTTTGAGACGTATCAGCATCCCCAAACTTAGTTCCTACTCGTCCTCGAGTAGGTAAACGATAACACAAATAATTTCTTAAGTGACATGCCATCATAACCTTGATCATACTATTGTAAGCATATGTAATGAATGCAGCGATCAAAACAATAGTAATGACATGAGTAAACAAATGAATCATAAAGCAAAGACTTTTCATGAATAGTACTTCAAGACAAGCATCAATAAGTCTTGCATAAGAGTTAACTCATAAAGCAATAAATCAAAGTAAAGGTATTGAAGCAGCACAAACGTCTCCGACGTATCGATAATTTCTTATGTTCCATGCCACATTATTGATGATATCTACATGTTTTATGCACACTTTATGTCATGCATTTTCTGGAACTAACATATTAACAAGATGCCGAAGTGCCGGTTCTTTCACTGTTTTGGTTTAAATCCTAGTAACAAATATTCTCGGGTGGATGAAATCAACGCCCGGGTTCCTATTTTTCCCGAAGCATCGACACCGAGCCGCCGAAGGGCTGTGGGCCCCGAGATGATAGGGTGGCGCGGCCTGGGCCATGGCCGCGCCAGCCTATGGTGTCGTCGCCCCTTCGACCCTCTGCGCCGCCTCTTCGCCTATATAAAGCCCCCGCCAAAACCCTTACGGAGGAAGCCACGGTACGCAAAACCTTCCAGAGCCGCCATCGCGAAGCCAAGATGGGGGACAGAAGTCTCATTGGCACCCTGCCGGACGGAAGTGCCCCGGAAGGCTCCTCCATCGACACCGCTGCCATCTCCACGGCATCTTCATCACCGCTTTGCTCCCATGAAGAGGGAGTAGTTCTCCATCGAGGCTCGGGGCTGTACCGGTAGCTATGTGGTTCATCTCTCTCCTATGTAGTTCAATACAATAATCTCATGAGCTGCCTTACATGATTGAGATTCATATGATGATGCTTGTAATCTAGATGTCATTATGCTAGTCAAGTGAGTTTTACTTATGTGATCTCCGGAGACTCCTTGTCCCACGTGTGTAAAGGTGACAGTGTGTGCACCGTGTGGGTCTCTTAGGCTATATTTCACAGAATACTTATTCACTGTTATGAATGGCGTAGTGAAGTGCTTATTTATATCTCTTTATGATTGCAATGTGCATCGTATCACAATTTATCTATGTGCTACTCTAGCAATGTTATTAAAGTAGTTTTATTCCTCCTGCACGATGTAATGGTGACAGTGTGTGCATCCGTGTTAGTACTTGGTTTATGCTATGATCATGATCTCTTGTAGATTGCGAAGTTAACTATTGTTATGATAGTATTGATGTGTATTATTCCTCCTACATAAGCGTGAAGGTGACAGTGTGCATGCTATGTTAGTACTTGGTTTAGTCGTTTCGATCTTTCATGCACTCTAAGGTTATTTAAATATGAACATTGAATTGTGGAGCTTGTTAACTCCGGCATTGAGGGTTCGTGTAATCCTACGCAATGTGTTCATCATCCAACAAAAGAGTGTAGAGTATGCATTTATCTATTTGTTATGTGATCAATGTTGAGAGTGTCCACTAGTGAAAGTCTATTCCCTAGGCCTTGTTCCTAAATGCTATGTTGCTTGTTTCTTGTTTTACGAGTTACTACTGCTGCGTTACTCATGTTTACTTCCCGCAATATTACTACCATCAACTGCACGCTAGCAAGCACTTTTCTGGCGCCATACTACTGCTCATATTCATTCATACCACTTGTATTTCACTATCTCTTCGCCGAACTAGTACACCTATTAGGTGTGTTGGGGACACAAGAGACTTCTTGCTTTGTGTTGCAGGGTTGCATGAGAGGGATATCTTTGACCTCTTCCTCCCTGAGTTCGATAAACCTTGGGTAATCCACTTAAGGGAAACTTGCTGCTGTTCTACAAACCTCTGCTCTTGGAGGCCCAACACTGTCTACAAGAATAGAAGCACCCGTAGACATCAAGCACTTTTCTGGCGCCGTTGCCGGGGAGGAAAGGTAAAAGGCACTCATACTTCGGTTCCAGGTAACAGTACTTTTCTGGCGCCGTTGTGTGTGTGCTCGAAGCTATTTCCTTTAGACTCTGCAATTGCGACATTTGGTTTCTTGTTTACACTAGTTAGGCATAATGGACAACAATGACCTTTTTATTCTATTTCCTGATTTAAGACATGGATGGTTTGATGCGAAAATTAAAAAACCCATGGAACATATTAATATGAATGCTTTGAACACTATTGTTGCTAATGCTATGGAAGATTCTAAGCTTGGGGAAGCTGGCTTTGATGAGCATGATATTTTTAGTCCCCCAAGCATTGAGGAGAAAATTTACTTTGATGATACTATGCCTCTTATATTTGATGATAAGAATAATAATGATAGCTACTTTGTTGAATTTGCTCCCACTACAACTAATAAAATTGATTATGCCTATGTGGAGAGTAATAATTTTATGCATGAGACTCATGATAAGAATGCTTTAAGTTATAGTTATATTGTTGAGTTTGCTCATGATGCTACTGAAAGTTATTATGAGAGAGGAAAATATGGTTGTAGAAATTTTCATGTTACTAAAACACCTCTCTATGTGCTGAAATTTTTGAAGCTACACTTGTTTTGTCTTCCTATGCTTGCCACTATACTCTTCATGAATTTGTTTATTTACAAGATTCCTATGCATAGGAAGCATGTTAGACTTAAATGTGTTGTGAATTTGCTTCTTGATGCTCTCTTTTGCTTCAACTCTTCTTTCTTGCGAGAGTATCATTAAAATTACTGAGCCCATCTTAATGGCTATAAAGAAAGAACTTCTTGGGAGATAACCCATGTGTTTTTTACTACAGTACTTTGTTTTATATTTGTGTCTTGGAAGTTGTTTACTACTGTAGCAACCTCTCCTTATCATGTTTTTGTGCCAAGTAAAGTTTCTATGTCAAAGTTGACGTTATATTTGGGATCGCTGCGCAGAAACAGCATTGCTGTCTGTCACGAATCTGGGCACAAGTCTCTGTAGAAAATTCGAAAAAATCTGCCAATTTACGAGCGTGATCCTCAGATATGTACGCAACTTTCATTAGTTTTGAGTTTTTCCGTTTGAGCAAGTCTGGTGCCATTTTAAAATTCGTCTTTACGGACTGTTCTGTTTTGACAGATTCTGCCTTTTATTTCGCATTGCCTCTTTTGCTATGTTGGATGAATTTCTTTGATCCATTAATGTCCAGTAGCTTTATGCAATGTCCAGAAGTGAAAATAATGATTGTGTCACCTCTGAATGTGTGAATTATTAATTGTGCACTAACCCTCTAATGAGTTTGCTTGAAGTTTGGTGTGAAGGAAGTTTTCAAGGGTCAAGAGAGGAGTATGATATACTATGATCAAGAGGAGTGAAAGCTCTAAGCTTGGGGATGCCCCGTGGTTCACCCCTGCATATTTTAAGAAGACTCAAGCGTCTAAACTTGGGGATGCCCAAGGCATCCCCTTCTTCATCGACAACATCATCAGGTTCCTCCCCTGAAACTACATTTTTATTCCGTCACATCTTATGCACTTTGCTTGGAGCGTCGGTTTGCTTTAGTTTTTGTTTTGTTTGAATAAAGTTGGATCCTAGCATTCTTTGTGTGGGAGAGAGACACGCTCCGCTGTTGCATATGGACAAATATGTCCTTAGGCTTTACTCATAATGTTCAAGGCGAAGTTTCTTCTTCGTTAAATTGTTATTCGGTTGGTTAAGGAAATGTTGCATGTGGTAATGGTATAATGAAACACTTGCATAATCTTGTAGATCATTGAGCTTTGATAACTTGATTCTTTGCAAATGTTTTGAGGTATTTAGATGGTAAAACTTGTTGGTTGAATAAGTTAAAATTAGTAGTGGATTGTTGTCTTTAAGCTTGTGCCGTACTACAAACTCTATTTAAATAGTTGAAGGCGTAGTTGGACTTGATAGCTTTCCATGTCTAAAGGTTCATCGTAATGACTAAGTTGTGCTGAAGGTCGGTGAAATTTTAAACCATGCTCTTAATGTTGAACCTGCTAGATGTTTGCAATAAGCTTGTGAGTTCTTTTTGACTAATGTTAAGCTACGGTTTTTGGCACTTCCACCATCCATATTTGCTAGCCTCTTCGGTACTGTGCATTGCCTTTTGCTCACATTGAGAATTGTGCATACTTCGCCGGTACATCCAAACCCGTGGGAGGACTTTCTCTTGTTCTCCTACACATAAGCCCATACATCTCCTCAAAACAGCCACCATACCTACCTACCACAGCATTTCCATAGCTGTTCCGAGATATATTGCCATGCAACATCCATTTTACATTACATGCCATGTTGTCATTTATTATTTGTATATTGCTTTGCATGATTCTATACAGCTGATGTGTGGTTTACCCATGTTACGCTAGATCATTGCACATCCTGCTACACTGGCAGAGGCATACAGTTTCATACATCATGTTTTATTCATTATGAGTTATTTGTACCAAAAAGTGTGTTGTCATATTAGGATGTTGCCCCTAAAAGTGAAAAGAGCCATGGAGGCCATCAAAAGAAAAAAAGAAAAAAAGAAAAGAAAAAAAGAAAAAAGAAAGAAAAAGAAAAAGAAAAAAAAAAAAAAGAGAATAAAGAAAAGGGGGCAGCATTACTATCTTTTATCCACACTTGTGCTCATGTTTTAGCACCTGCATATTCATAGTCATCATTTGTGCTCATGTTTAGCACCTACACTCCATATGAGAGAGTTTTCATGTTTTACTAGTATAACTATGTGGGGAATTTACACTATAGAACTTGGGTTGTATATTCCAATGATGAGCCTCCTCAAAAGTGCTCTAGGTCTTCGTGAGCAACCAAGTTGGATGCACCCCCACTAGTTCCATTGGAGAGCTTTCATACACATATAGCTCTATGTGCATCCGTTGCATGGCAATCACTACTCCTTGCATAGCTTCGATTATAAGACTTCCTCTTGTCTAGTAATCACTTATAGCTTTGTAAGACTTTCTCTCATTGGCCTTCCAAACCCCCATTAACGTTCTTTATGCCATAACATCCTGGTGCTAATACCAAATGCTTGCGCTCACCGGTTGAGTAGACTTCGAAACAGTTGATTCATGACGTTCATGTTTATGTTTACTTGACTGAATCCTTCTTATGTTGTGAAAATTTACTTGATGCTTGGAATGAAGGATAGAACTTCTACGCTGAATACTTAACACATCTTTAATGAACTTTGTGCGGTTTCATGTCTTTGAAGCAATAGTTCATGAAAACTTCTAGCTTGTTTAACTCTTGCATTATCATCTCTTATATCAATATAGACATTTGCTTTGAGTGATTTGATCTCAGTTCATATGCTTTACATCATTATTGGATCAAGATTATGTTGGTAGCATGTCACTTAAGAAATTATCTTTGTTATCGTTTTACCTGCTCGGGACTAAGCTTGGGGATGCTGATACGTCTCCGACGTATCGATAATTTCTTATGTTCCATGCCACATTATTGATGATATCTACATGTTTTATGCACACTTTATGTCATATTCGTGCATTTTCGGAACTAACATATTAACAAGATGCGAAGTGCCGGTTCCTGTTGTTTTTGGTTTCAGAAATCCTAGTAACGAAATATTCTCGGAATTGGACGGAATCAACGCCCAGGTTCCTATTTTGCCGGAAGCATCCGGAACACCGAGCGCCAGAGGGGGGCCTGTGGGCCCTAGATGATAGGGTGGCGCGGCACAGGCCCTGGCCGCCAGCCTATGGTGTTCGCCCCTTCGACCCTCTGCGCCGCCTCTTCGCCTATATAAAGCCCCTGCATCGAAAACCCTTACGGAGGAAGCCACGGTACGCAAAACCTTCCGAGCCGCCGCCATCGCGAAGCCAAGATCGGGGACAGGAGTCTGTTCCGGCACCTGCCGGACGGGGAAGTGCCCCGGAAGGCTCCTCCATCGACACCGCTGCCATCTCCACCGCCATCTTCATCACCGCTGCTGCTCCCATGAAGAGGGAGTAGTTCTCCATCGAGGCTCGGGGCTGTACCGGTAGCTATGTGGTTCATCTCTCTCCTATGTAGTTCAATACAATAATCTCATGAGCTGCCTTGCATGATTGAGATTCATATGATGATGCTTGTAATCTAGATGTCATTATGCTAGTCAAGTGAGTTTTACTTATGTGATCTCCGGAGACTCCTTGTCCCACGTGTGTAAAGGTGACAGTGTGTGCACCGTGTGGGTCTCTTAGGCTATATTTCACGAATACTTATTCACTGTTATGAATGGCGTAGTGAAGTGCTTATTTATATCTCTTTATGATTGCAATGTGCATCGTATCACAATTTATCTATGTGCTACTCTAGCAATGTTATTAAAGTAGTTTTATTCTTCCTGCACGATGTAATGGTGACAGTGTGTGCATCCGTGTTAGTACTTGGTTTATGCTATGATCATGATCTCTTGTAGATTGCGAAGTTAACTATTGCTATGATAGTATTGATGTGTATTATTCCTCCTACATAAGCATGAAGGTGACAGTGTGCATGCTATGTTAGTACTTGGTTTAGTCGTTTCGATCTTTCATGCACTCTAAGGTTATTTAAATATGAACATTGAATTGTGGAGCTTGTTAACTCCGGCATTGAGGGTTCGTGTAATCCTACGCAATGTGTTCATCATCCAACAAAAGAGTGTAGAGTATGCATTTATCTATTCTATTATGTGATCAATGTTGAGAGTGTCCACTAGTGAAAGTCTATTCCCTAGGCCTTGTTCCTAAATACTGCTATCGCTGCTTGTTTACTGTTTTACTGAGTTACTACTGCTGCGTTACTACTGCATGTTTACTTCCCGCAATATTACTACCATCAACTGCACGCCAGCAAGCACTTTCTGGCGCCATACTACTGCTCATATTCATTCATACCACTTGTATTTCACTATCTCTTCGCCGAACTAGTACACCTATTAGGTGTGTTGGGGACACAAGAGACTTCTTGCTTTGTGGTTGCAGGGTTGCATGAGAGGGATATCTTTGACCTCTTCCTCCTGAGTTCGATAAACCTTGGGTAATCCACTTAAGGGAAACTTGCTGCTGTTCTACAAACCTCTGCTCTTGGAGGCCCAACACTGTCTACAAGAATAGAAGCACCCGTAGACATCAGCAACACAAAGGAAGATTAAGTTTCAGCGGTTGCTTTCAACTTATAACATGTATATCTCATGGATAGTGTCAATGTAGAGTAATATAACAAGTGCAATATGCAAGTATGTAGGAATCAATGCACAGTTCACACAAGTGTTTGCTTCTTAAGGTGGAGAGAGATAGGTGAACTGACTCAACATAAAAGTAAAAGAAAGGCCCTTCGCAGAGGGAAGCATTGATTGCTATATTTGTGCTAGAGCTTTTATTTTGAAAACATGAAACAATTTTGTCAACGGTAGTAATAAAGCATATGAGTTATGTAAATTATATCTTACAAGTTGCAAGTCTCATGCATAGTATACCAATAGTGCTCGCACCTTGTCCTAATCAGCTTGGACTACCGGATCATCGCAATACACATGTTTCAACCAAGTGTCACAAAGGGGTACCTCCATGCCGCCTGTACAAAGGAGAAAGCTCGCATTTTGGATTTCTCGCTTTTGATTATTCTCAACTTAGACATCCATACCGGGACAACATGGACAACAGATAATGGACTCCTCTTTAATGCATAAGCATGTGGCAACAATTATTATTCTCATATGAGATTGAGGATATATGTCCAAAACTGAAACTTCCACCATGATTCATGGCTTTAGTTAGCGGCCCAATGTTCTTCTCTAACAATATGCATGCTCCAACCATTAAGGTGGTAGATCTCTCTTACTTCAGACAAGACGGACATGCATAGCAACTCACATGATATTCAACAAAGAATAGTTGATGGCGTCCCCAGAAGCATGGTTATCGCACAACAAGCAACTTAATAAGAGATAAAGTGCATAAGTACATATTCAATACCACAATAGTTTTTAAGGCTATTTTGTCCCATGAGCTATATATTGCAAAGGCGAGTGATGGAATTTTAAAGGTAGCACTCAAGCAATTTACTTTGGAATGGCGGAGAAATACCATGTAGTAGGTAGGTATGGTGGACACAATTGGCATAGTGGTTGGCTCAAAGATTTTGGATGCATGAGAAGTATTCCCTCTCGATACAAGGTTTAGGCTAGCAAGGTTATTTGAAGCAAACTCAAGGATGAACCGGTGCAGCAAAACTCACATAAAAGACATATTGTAAACATTATAAGACTCTACACCGTCTTCCTTGTTGTTCAAAACTCAATACTAGAATTATCTAGACCTTAGAGAGACCAAATATGCAAACCAAATTTTAGCAAGCTCTATGTATTTCTTCATTAATGGGTGCAAAGTATATGATGCAAGAGCTTAAACATGAGCACAACAATTGCCAAGTATCACATTATCCAAGACATTTTAGAATTACTACATGTAGCATTTCCCGATTCCAACCATATAACAATTAACGAAGCAGTTTCAACCTTTGCCATGAACATTAAAAGCTAAGAACACATGTGTTCATATGAACCAGCGGAGCGTGTCTCTCCCACACAAGTATGAACTTATTCAGAGAATGAAAATAACAAAACGAAAATAAAAGCACACAGACGCTCCAAGTAAAGTACATAAGATGTGACGGAATAAAAATATAGTTTCACTAGAAGAAACCTGATAAGTTGTCGATGAAGAAGGGGATGCCTTGGGCATCCCCAAGCTTAGATGCTTGAGTCTTCTTAAAATATGCAGGGATGAACCACGGGGCATCCCCAAGCTTAGACCTTTCGCTCTTCTTGATCATAGTATATCATCCTCTTCTCTTGACCCTTGAAAACTTCCACACCAAACTTCAAGCAAACTCATTAGAGGGTTAGTGCATAATCAAAATTCACATGTTCAGAGGTGACACAATCATTCTTAACACTTCTGGACATTGCACAAAACTTCTGAAAGTTAATGGAACAAAGAAACCCATTCAACATAGCAAAAGCGGCAATGCGAAATAAAAGGCAGAATCTGTCAAAAACAGAACAGTTCGTAAAGACGAATTTTAAAATGGCACCAGACTTGCTCAAATGGAAAAACTCAAAACTAATGAAAGTTGCGTACATATCTGAGGATCACTCACGTAAATTGGCATAATTTTCTGAGTTACCTACAGAGAATTAGGCCCAGATTCGTGACAGACAGCAATGCTATTTCTGCGCAGCGATCCCAAATATAACATCAACTTTAACATAGAAACTTTACTTGGCACAAAAACATGATAAGGAGAGGTTGCTACAGTAGTAAACAACTTCCAAGACTCAACAAAACAAAAATTGCTGTAATAAAATAAACACATGGGTTATCTCCCAAGAAGTTCTTTCTTTATAGCCATTAAGATGGGCTCAGCAGTTTTAATGATGCACTCGCAAGAAATAGTATTTGAAGCAAAAGAGAGCATCAAGAGGTAAATTCAAAACACATTTAAGTCTAACATGCTTCCTATGAAAAGGAATCTTGTACACAAATAAATTCATGAAGAACAAAGTGACAAGCATAGAAAAGCAACACAAGCGCAATTTCAAGATTCTCAACATAAAGAGGGGAAACTTAATATTATTAAGATGCATATAACCATGTTTCCCTCTCTCATAATAACTTTCAGTAGCATCATGAACAAATTCAACAATATAACTATCACATGAAACATTCTTGTCATGAGCCACATGCATAAAATTATTACTCTCCACATAAGCATAATCAATTTTATTAGTTGTAGTGGGAGCAAATTCAATAAAATAGCTATCATTATTATTCTCATCATCAAATATAGGAGGCAAAGTATCATCAAAGAAAATTTTCTCCTCAATGCTTGGGGACTAAAAATATCATGCTCATCAAAGCCAGCTTCCCCAAGCTTAGAATTTTCCATATCATTAGCAACAATAGTGTTCAAAGCATTCGTATTAATATGTTCCATGGGTTTTTTAATTTTCGCATCAAACCATCCATGTCTTAAATCAGGAAATAGAATAAGAAGGTCATTGTTGTCCATTATGCCTAACTAGTGTAAACAAGAAACCAAATGTCGCAATTGCAGAGTCTAAAGGAAATAGCTTCGAGTACTTACAACGGCGCCGGAAAATAGCTTAGTAGCCGAGATCCGGAGTGTGAGTACCTTTTACCTTTCCTCCGGCAACGGCGCCAGAAAATAGCTTGATGTCTACGGGTGCTTCTATTCTTGTAGACAGTGTTGGGCCTCCAAGAGCAGAGGTTTGTAGAACAGCAGCAAGTTTTCCCTTAAGTGGATCACCCAAGGTTTATCGAACTCGGGGAGGAAGAGGTCAAAGATATCCCTCTCAAGCAACCCTGCAACCACAAAGCAAGAAGTCTCTTGTGTCCCCAACACACCTATTAGGTGCACTAGTTCGACGAAGAGATAGTGAAATACAAGTGGTATGAATGAATATGAGCAGTAGTACGGCGCAGAAAAAGTGCTTGCTGGCGTGCGGTTGGTGGTAGTAATATTGCGGGAAGTAAACATGCGGTAATGCAGCAGCGTAACTCGGTAAAACGTAAACAAGCACGATAGCGATATTTAGGAACAAGGCCTAGGGATTAGACTTTCACTAGTGGACACTCTCAACTTTGATCACATAACAGATAGATAAATGCATACTCTACACTCTCTTGTTGGATGATGAACACATTGCGTAGGATTACACGAACCCTCAATGCCGGAGTTAACAAGCTCCACAATTCAATGTTCATATTTAAATAACCTTAGAGTGCATGAAAGATCGACACGACTAAACCAAGTACTAACATAGCATGCACACTGTCACCTTCACACCATGTAGGAGGAATAGATCACATCAATACCATCATAGCAATAGTTAACTTCATAATCTAAAAGAGATCATAATCATAGCCTACGCCAAGTACTAACACGGATGCACACACTGTCACCATTACACCGTGCAGGAGGAATAAACTACTTTAATAACATCACTAGAGTAGCACATAGATAAATTGTGATACAAAACACATTGCAATCATAAAGGGATATAAATAAGCACTTCACTACGCCATTCATAACAGTGAATAAGTATTCTGTGAAATATAGCCTAAGAGACCCACACGGTGCACACACTGTCACCTTTACACACGTGGGACAAGGAGTCTCCGGAGATCACATAAGTAAAACCCACTTGACTAGCATAATGACATCTAGATTACAAGCATCATCATATGAATCTCAATCATGTAAGGCAGCTCATGAGATTATTGTATTGAAGTACATAGGAGAGATGAACCACATAGCTACCGCAGCCCCGAGCCTCAATGGAGAACTACTCCTCCTCATGGGAGCAGCAGCGGTGATGAAGATGGCGGTGGAGATGGCAGCGGTGTCGATGGAGGAGCCTTGGGGCACTTCCCCGTCCGGCGGCGTGCCGGAACAGAGACTCTGTCCCCCGGATCTTGGCTTCGCGATGGCGGCGGCTCGGAAGGTTTCGTACCGTGGCTTATTCGTTTGGGGTTTTAGGTCGGGACCTTATATAGGCGAAAGGGTAAGGTCGAGGGGGTGGGGCCACCGGACAACGGCGCGGCCCGGGTCTGGCCGCCCACCTGTTGTGGGCCCCTTGTGGCCCCCTCGCGACTCTCGGGTGTTGGAAGCTTGGAAAAATAGGATGCGGGGATTGATTTCGTCCGATTCGAGAATATTTCCTTACTAGGATTTGAACCAAAAACAGCAGAAAACAGCAACTGGCCCTTCGGCATCTCGTCAATAGGTTAGTTCGGAAAACGCATAATAATGACATATAATGTGTATAAAACATGTAGGTATCATCAATAAAGTAGCATGGAACATAAGAAATTATAGATACGTTTGAGACGTATCAAGCATCCCAAAAGAGTTGAACAAGATTCTCAACGAACTAAAACTAGTGCTCCATCTAAGAAAAAGAAAAAGAAACATAAGAATGTTGTAGAATCCTCTGAACCTGTTAATGATCCTAATAGTATTTCTATTTCTGATGCTGAAACTGAAAGTGGTAATGAACATGATAAAGATAATGATAAGGATGATACTCTGATAAAGAAGAGATTGAAGAAGAACCTGAAAAGCATGCTAAAAATAAAAAGTACACTAAAGAAGATTTTATTGCTGAGAAACATGGTAATGAAAGAGAACCTTGGGTTCAAAAGCAAATGCCTTTTCCTGCTAAGAAACTAAAATCAAAGGAGGAGGAACATTATAATAAATTTTGTGATTGGATGAAACCTTTATTTTTGCAAATCCCTTTGACTGATGCTATTAAATTGCCTCCTTATTGAAAGTATATGAAAGATATTTTCTCTAACAAAAGGAAAATTCCCAATGAGGAGATTTCCACTATGCTCGCTAATTACTCCTTCAGTGGTAAGGTTCCAAAGAAGCTTGGAGACCCAGGTATACCGACTATTCCTTGTTCCATCAAGAATAATTATGTTAGAACTGCTCTATGTGATTTGGGAGCAGGAGTTAGTGTAATGCCCTTTTCTCTTTATAAGAGACTTGATTTAGATAAGTTGATACCAACTGATATATCTTTGCAAATGGCTGATAAATCTACTGCTATTCATGTTGGTGTATGTGAAAATGTTCCTGTTCAAGTTACTCAACATTGCTTGATATTAACTGATTTTGTTGTGTTGGAAATGCCTGAAGATGATAATATGTCCATTATTCTTGGAAGACCCTTTCTTAATACTGCAGGGGCTGTTATTGATTGCAATAAAGGCAAGGTTACTTTCAATGTTGATGACAAGGAACATACCGTCTATTTTCCCAAGAGGATTGATAAAGTATATGGAGTTAATACAATTTTTAATGTGAAAACTATCAAAGTGGGATCCATTGATTGTCCTATATATGAGCCTAAAGAAGAATATCAAACTCTTGTGATTGGATCCATATCAATTCAATATAAGGTAACATGATTGATTTGAGGTTTATTTCTTCTTATGTCATATAAAATTTATTTGGTAGCAAGACTTGATCAACCTTGTTAACAAGTATATTTTAATGCATAAGAGAGCTAAACAACATTTCTTTCTTTCTTTCTCCCTCCATTTGTTTTACTTGCTGTAGCACCTTTTGTTTTGCAATATGCTTTAGTTGTTAAGATTTTGGAAATCATTTTCCTGCGCAGTAATAATTAACTTAACACCCAGAAATGTGCATTTTTCGAAGTTCTCAAAAATTTACAAAAATTATACTGGTAGTCCTATTTTTCGAAGAGGCACCTGGGAGCACCTGGGGCTGACCAGTGGGGCACCCCGGGTGGCACCCCACAGGCCGGCGCGGCCAGCAAGGGGGCGCGCCACCCTGGTGTGGGCCCCTCCTTGCCCCACTTCATCATCTCTTTCACTCAGTGCACTCTCTCTCCCGAAAAAACTCGTACTCACTTTCTCTCACTCGCGTTTCTGCTCAAGAACTCGCGATTTCTCGATCTCTTTGCTCAGCCCAGATTTCTGTCTGAAATTTGGCACATTTGCTCCCGGTATGTGACTCCTTTGATTGTCCAATTAGAATTTTGTTTGATTGAGTATATCTTGAATATTTTGCTGCTGTAGATAACATGTTTAGTGAGCTTGCATGCTTGTTCTAAGTGGTAGAAACTAGTTTTGATGCATGTTTAGTACTCTAGCAAGTTCCTATAGTAGTTCCCCTCAATTATATACCTTGAAATCAAATTTTATAATGATTGTTGAAAAATTTCAGAAAAGGAAAATGAACAACTACAACTTTGGAGAGGTGTTCGAAGGAGAGACGACGAGCACGGGGAGGCCCTCGAGGGCATCCACTCGGATTAGACGATCCTATAATGAGGACGTGATTGCACCAAGCTTCGATGAGGGCAATGGAGACCCTAATGCTTCATCTTTTCCATGTTATGAATTTTTGAGCAATGCAGGGTGATACGTCTCCAACGTATCGATAATTTCTTATGTTCCATGCTACTTTATTGATGATACCTACATGTTTTATGCACACTTTATGTCATATTCGTGCATTTTCTGGAACTAACCTATTAACAAGATGCCGAAGTGCCGTTCTGTTTTGCTGTTTTGGTTTCGAAATCCTAGTAACGAAATATTCTCGGAATTGGACGAAATCAACGCCCGGGTTCCTATTTTCCACGAAGCTTCCGAACACCGGGAAGGACCGAGAGGGGGCCACAGGCCCACCAGGACCATAGGCCGGCGCGGCCTGGGGGTGGCCCGCGCCTATGGTGTCGCCGCCTCGTCGCCCTCCTGCGCCGCCTTCGCCTATTTAAAGCCCTGCATCGAAAACCCTTACAGAGGAAGCCACGATACGAGAAAAGTTCCCCGCCGCCATCGCGAAGCCAAGATCTGGGGGACAGGAGTCTCTGTTCCGGCACCCTGCCGGAGCGGGGAAGTGCCCCGGAAGGCTTCTCCATCGACACCGCTGCCATCTCCACCGCCATCTTCATCACCGCTGTTGCTCCCATGAAGAGGGAGTAGTTCTCCATCGAGGCTCGGGGCTGTACCGGTAGCTATGTGGTTAATCTCTCTCCATGTACTTCAATACAATGATCTCATGAGCTGCTTTACATGATTGAGATTCATATGAGTTTTGTATCACAATTCATCTATGTGCTACTCTAGTGATGTTATTAAAGTAGTTCTATTCCTCCTGCATGTGTGTAAAGGTGATTAGTGTGTGCACCGTGTGGTTCTTGTCGTAGGCTATGATCATGATCTCTTGTAGATTGCGAAGTTAACTATTACTATGATGGTATTGATGTGATCTATTTGGTTATGTTGATCTATCTTACACTAAAGGTTACTTAAACATGAGCATTATTGTGGAGCTTGTTAACTCCGGCATTGAGGGTTCGTGTAATCCTACGCAATGTGTTCATCATCCAACAAAAGTGTAGAGTATGCATTTATCTATTCTGTTATGTGATCAATGTTGAGAGTGTCCACTAGTGAAAGTATGATCCCTAGGCCTTGTTCCTAAATACTGCTATCGCTGCTTGTTCTTGTTCTCTGCATGTTTACTTCCCGCAATATTACTACCATCAACGCACGCCAGCAAGCACTTTTCTGCGCCGTGCTACTGCTCATATATATTCATACCACCTGTATTTCACTATCTCTTCGCCGAACTAGTGCACCTATTTGGTGTGTTGGGGACACAAGAGACTTCTTGCTTTGTGGTTGCAGGGTTGCATGAGAGGGATATCTTTGACCTCTTCCTCCCGAGTTCGATAAACCTTGGGTGATCCACTTAAGGGAAAACTTGCTGCTGTTCTACAAACCTCTGCACTTGGAGGCCCAACACTGTCTACAGGAAAGGAGGGGGAACGTAGACATCAAGCTATTTTCTGGCGCCGTTGCCGGGGAGGAAAGGTAAAAGGTACTCACACTCCGGATCTCGGCTACTAAGCTATTTTCCGGCGCCATTGTAAGTACTCGAAGCTATTTCCTTTAGACTCTGCAATTGCGACATTTGGTTTCTTGTTTACACTAGTTAGGCATAATGGAAAACAACAAAAATATGAGAGATCTTTATGAACTTTATCTTGAATTAGGACATGATGAGTTTGAGGAGAGAATTAAAAAACCCATGGAACTTTATATGCATGCTAATGGGAATGTTATTAATATGAATGCTTTGAACACTATTGTTGCTAATGCTATGGAAAATTCTAAGCTTGGGGAAGCTGGTTTTGATGAGCATGATATTTTTAGTCCCCCAAGCATTGAGGAGAAAATTTACTTTGATGATACTTTGCCTCCTATTTATGATGATTATAATGATAGTAGTCTTTTGTTACCACCTGTTATGGAGGATAAATTTGATTATGATTACAATATACCTCCTATATTTGATAGCTACTTTGTTGAATTTGCTCCCACTACAATTAATAAGAATGACTATGCCTATGTTGGGAGTAGTAATTATTTTATGCATGAGACTCATGATAAGAATGCTTTATGTGATAGTTATATTGTTGAGTTTGCTCATGATGCTACTGAAAGTTATTATGAGAGAGGAAAATATGGTTGTAAAAATTTTCATGTTACTAAAACACCTCTCTATGTGCTGAAATTTTTGAAGCTACACTTGTTTTATCTTCCTATGCTTGTTACTTTGCTCTTCATGAACTTGTTTATTTACAAGATTACTATGCATAGGAAGCATGTTAGACTTAAATGTGTTTTGAATTTGCCTCTTGATGCTCTCTTTTGCTTCAAATACTATTTCTTGCGAGTGCATCATTAAAACTGCTGAGCCCATCTTAATGGCTATAAAGAAAGAACTTCTTGGGAGATAACCCATGTGTTTTTTTACTACAGTACTTTGTTTTATATTTGTGTCTTGGAAGTTGTTTACTACTGTAGCAACCTCTCCTTATCATGTTTTTGTGCCAAGTAAAGTTTCTATGTCAAAGTTGATGTTATATTTGGGATCGCTGCGCAGAAACAGCATTGCTGTCTGTCACGAATCTGGGCACAGTTCTCTGTATAAAATTCGAAAAAATCTGCCAATTTACGAGCGTGATCCTCAGATATGTACGCAACTTTCATTAGTTTTGAGTTTTTCCATTTGAGCAAGTCTGGTGCCATCTTAAAATTCGTCTTTACGGACTGTTCTGTTTTTGACAGATTCTGCCTTTTATTTCGCATTGCCGCTTTTGTTAAGTTGAATGAGTTTCTTTGTTCCATTAACTTTCAGAAGTTTTGTGCAATGTCCAGAAGTGTTAAGAATAATTGTGTCACCTCTGAACATGTGAATTTTTGATTATGCACTAACCCTCTAATGAGTTTGCTTGAAGTTTGGTGTGAAGGAAGTTTTCAAGGGTCAATAGAAGAGGGTGATATAATGTGATCAAGAAGAGTGAAAGGTCTAAGCTTGGGGATGCCCCGGTGGTTCACCCCTGCATATTTCAAGAAGACTCAAGCATCTAAGCTTGGGGATGCCCAAGGCATCCCCTTCTTCATCGACAACTTATCAGGTTTCTTCTAGTGAAACTATATTTTTATTCGGTCACATCTTATGTACTTTACTTGGAGCGTCTGTGTGCTTTTATTTTTGTTTTTGTTTTGTTATCTTAGTTCTCTGAATAAGTTCATCCTTGTGTGGAGAGAGACACGCTCCGCTGGTTCGTATGAACACATGTGTTCTTAGCTCATAATATTCATGGCGAAGTTTCCTCTTCGTTATATTGTTATATGGTTGGAATTGGAAAATGCTACATGTAGTAATTGCTATAATGTCTTGGGTAATGTGATACTTGGCAATTGTTGTGCTCATGTTTAAGCTCTTGCATCATATACTTTGCACCTATTAGTGAAGAAATACATAGAGCATGCTAAAATTTGGTTTGCATATTTGGTTTCTCTAAGGTCTAGATAATATCTAGTATTGAGTTTTGAACAACAAGGAAGACGGTGTAGAGTCTTATAATGTTTACAATATGTCTTTTATGTGAGTTTTGTTGCACCTGTTCATCCTTGAGTTTGCTTCAAATAACCTTGCTAGCCTAAACCTTGTATCGAGAGGGAATACTTCTCATGCATCCAAAATCCTTGAGCCAACTACTATGCCATTTGTGTCCACCATACCTACCTACTACATGGTATTTCTCCGCCATTCCAAAGTAAATTGCTTGAGTGCTACCTTTAAAATTCCATCATTCACCTTTGCAATATATAGCTCATGGGACAAAATAGCCTTAAAAACTATCGTAGTATTGAATATGTACTTATGCACTTTATATTTTATTAAGTTGCTTGTTGTGCGATAACCATGCTTCTGGGAACGCCATCAACTATTGTTGAATATCATGTGAGTTGCTATGCATGTCCGTCTTGTCTGAAGGTCTATCATTTTAGTGGTTGGAGCATGCAAAATTGTTAGAGAAGAACATCGGGCCGCTAACTAAAGCCATGAATCATGGTGGAAGTTTCAGTTTTGGACATATATCCTCAATCTCATATGAGAATAATAACTTTGCTACATGCTTATGCATTTAAGAGGAGTCCATTATCTGTTGTCCATGTTGTCCCGGTATGGATGTCTAAGTTGAGAATAATCAAAAGCGAAATCCGAAATGCGAGCATTCTCCTTAGACCTTTGTACAGGCGGCATGGAGGTACCCCTTTGTGACACTTGGTTGAAACATGGCATGCAAAGATCCGGTAGTCCAAGCTAAGTAGGACGAGGTGCGGGCACTATTAGTATACTATGCATGAGGCTTGCAACTTGTAAGATATAATTTACATAACTCATATGCTTTATTACTACCGTTGACAAAATTGTTTCATGTTTTCAAAATAAAAGCTCTAGCACAAATATAGCAATCGATGCTTTCCTCTTTGAAGGACCATTCTTTTACTTTTATTGTTGAGTCAGTTTACCTATCTCCCTCCACCTTAAGAAGCAAACACTTGTGTGAACTGTGCATTGATTCCTACATATTTGCATATTGCACTTGTTATATTACTCTATGTTGACAATATCCATGAGATATACATGTTATAAGTTGAAAGCAACCGCTGAAACTTCATCTTCCTTTGTGTTGCTTCAATACCTTTACTTTGATTTATTGCTTTATGAGTTAACTCTTATGCAAGACTTATTGATGCTTGTCTTGAAGTACTATTCATGAAAAGTCTTTGCTTTATGATTCAGTTGTTTACTCATGTCATTACCATTGTTTTGATCGCTGCATTCATTACATATGCTTACAATAGTATGATCAAGGTTATGATGGCATGTCACTTAAGAAATTATCTTTGTTATCGTTTTACCTGCTCGGGACGAGCAGAACTAAGCTTGGGGATGCTGATACGTCTCCAACGTATCGATAATTTCTTATGTTCCATGCTACTTTATTGATGATACCTACATGTTTTATGCACACTTTATGTCATATTCGTGCATTTTGGAACTAACCTATTAACAAGATGCCGAAGTGCCGGTTCCTGTTTTCTTGTTTTCAGAAATCCTAGTAACGAAATATTCTCGGAATTGGACGAAATCAACGCCCGGGTTCCTATTTTTCCACGAAGCTTCCGAACACCGGGAAGGACCGGAGGGGCCACAGGCCCACAGACCATAGGCGGCGCGGCACGGGGTGGCCGCGCCCCCTATGGTGTCGCCGCCTCGTCAGCCCTCCTGCGCCGCCCCTTCGCCTATTTAAAGCCCCTGCATCGAAAACCCTTACAGAGGAAGCCACGATACGAGAAAAGTTCCAGAGCGCCGCCATCGCGAAGCCAAGATCCGGGGACAGGAGTCTCTGTTCCGGCACCCTGCCGGACGGGGAAGTGCCCGGAAGGCTTCTCCATCGACACCGCTGCCATCTCCACCGCCATCTTCATCACCGCTGTTGCTCCCATGAAGAGGGAGTAGTTCTCCATCGAGGCTCGGGGCTGTACCGGTAGCTATGTGGTTAATCTCTCTCCATGTACTTCAATACAATGATCTCATGAGCTGCTTTACATGATTGAGATTCATATGAGTTTTGTATCACAATTCATCTATGTGCTACTCTAGTGATGTTATTAAAGTAGTTCTATTCCTCCTGCATGTGTGTAAAGGTGATTAGTGTGTGCACCGTGTGGTTCTTGTCGTAGGCTATGATCATGATCTCTTGTAGATTGCGAAGTTAACTATTACTATGATGGTATTGATGTGATCTATTTGGTTATGTTGATCTATCTTACACTAAAGGTTACTTAAACATGAGCATTATTGTGGAGCTTGTTAACTCCGGCATTGAGGGTTCGTGTAATCCTACGCAATGTGTTCATCATCCAACAAAAGTGTAGAGTATGCATTTATCTATTCTGTTATGTGATCAATGTTGAGAGTGTCCACTAGTGAAAGTATGATCCCTAGGCCTTGTTCCTAAATACTGCTATCGCTGCTTGTTTACGTTCTACTGCATGTTTACTTCCCGCAATATTACTACCATCAACTGCACGCCAGCAAGCTGGCGCCGTGCTACTGCTCATATATATTCATACCACCTGTATTTCACTATCTCTTCGCCGAACTAGTGCACCTATTTGGTGTGTTGGGGACACAAGAGACTTCTTGCTTTGTGGTTGCGGGGTTGCATGAGAGGGATATCTTTGACCTCTTCCTCCCCGAGTTCGATAAACCTTGGGTGATCCACTTAAGGGAAAACTTGTTGCTGTTCTACAAACCTCGCACTTGGAGGCCCAACTTTTCCATGAAAGGAATTTTTGAGCAATGCAGGGTTATTGGATGATTTCTTGACTCTCATCGGAAATGCGGGTTTAACCACCTATATGGAGGATGAGGGGAAGCAATACTACATGCTCACTAAAATCTTTGTGGAGAGCTTCAAGTTCCACAACAAGCACTTCAACCCGACGGTTGCATTCAAGATCTATGGTACTCCTGTCACTATGAAGTTGAAGGATTTTTGTGCTGCATTGGGTATTGCCCCTGCAGGTACAGCGAAGAAGATTGAGGACAACCCCAGGGTTTTGCTGGAGCTCTATCGAGAAATTACAAATGATGATTGCCGCACCATTCAGCGCGGCAAGATAAGAAACATTCAACTCCCCGCCATTAAGTATTTTGCTTATTACCTTGCTACTAGCATTCTTGGTAGGGAGAACACTAGTAATATTTCTAGTTACCATCTTGCTTTCTTAATTGCTGCACTCACTGGGGAGACACCTTATCACCTTGGTTCTGTGATTGCTCGCCGGTTGTCTAACAAGGGGCCTATTTATGGGGGAATAATTGCATCGCGTATTTTGGCACGCCTAGATCTCCCTCTTGACCCTAATGATGTAGAAATACCACCTGTTAAGTTAGATATTGCTGCTATGAAGAGTCACCAATTTGTTACAGTTGACTCTAGTATGGATAATATTGTTTATAGAATGTTATTTGCTGACGGGGATGAGAGGGAAGTCCTCTTGCCCCAAACAGATTTGTTCAGTATTGACAGGAAACCATGGTCGCGCTCTAAGGAGGAGGTGGATGAGCAACTGAAGATACAAGGCTTCCACCAGCAACATGACTCCGAGGACGCTGAGCCCTCCTACGACTACACCGTCACGTACCCTGTTGCTTCCTCCAGCACATACCTGGAACCGGGTCGTTCTTCGTCGTACTACGGAGACACCACTTCATGGGGACCGTGGGAATGAACTCCACTTAGGCCAAAAGCCTAAGCTTGGGGGAGGTATACCGGCATCACTCATTCTTTGCATATTATGGTTGCTGGATACTTGTACATACTTGTTTAGTTTCTTAGAGTGGTTTTCTAATGAGAGGGAGATGATATTTGGGGAAGTGCTGTCCAAAAACAGATTCTGGGCTGTTACCAAAAAAATTCGTACGCACAGCCAGAACGTTATTTTGAGTTGCCAATTTTTGAGCATGTGCCCCAGGTTGTTATATAACTTTCATTAGTTGAACACTTTTTGAGCTGAGCAATGGAAGATTTTTGTTAATTTCGATTTCTGTACTGCTGTCAGGTTTTGGCAGATTTCTGTCATCCTGCTTTTCTGTGTTTCTGTTAGTTTGCATTCTTTTGTTTTCGCTTTGTTTCTTTCCTAAAACACAAAAAGACCAAAAATATTTCTGTTGTTTCTCTTCACCATTTATTTATTTGGTTCTTTGCTCTTAGTTTACTTTATTTGCTATCGTTGGTTTGCTATGAGAAAACCCAAAAAGATTTTGCTTTGTTTTCTTGTTTCTTTTGTTCTTGTTTCCAATTCGAAAACACCAAAAATATTTGCTGTTCTTCTTTGGTTTGTAAAGTTCATCATGAGTTCAATGGTCTTCGGTGGCTGGAGCGTGGTTTTCATTTCATATTATCCAAGCTACACAAGTGAAAGGCAATAATGACGATCTACAACAATTGGATTATGGTGAGAGGCTGGTATGAACTCTATTTGTTTTCATTTTTGTACATATACTCATCCATGTGAGCATGCTTATTTGGTTCATGTGAGGTATATGTTATTTGAGAAAGTCTAGTAGTTCATGATCTCTCATGTTTAGCTCCAATTTATTAATATGAGTAGCATGTCATGGATGTTCGCTTGCATTGTTTTATTCATAAGTAAGTATGGCATTGTGGTATCCTCCTCTGAATAATTCATTTTTATCGACTTGGCACATGCTCACGCATGCATATGACTGAACAAGAAGTCAATTAAGCCTCGATGATTTATATTGCTTCAGAGTTCTTGCATCACTTTTATGCCTCCGTTAATTTATTTTGCCGCAAGCATGATTATGACACTCTCTTGATTTGTCGCTCCCTAGTCTTTTGCTAGCCTCCACTTGTACTGAGCGGGAACGCCGCTCGTGCTTCCAAACACCTGAAAACCAAGTTGTTCCAAAGTTTCCACCATAAATACCTATGCATGGCATTTCAAACCATTCCAAGTAAATTCTCATGCGCTACCTTTAAAACTTTCAAAATGCTTCTCAATTTGAGTTAATGTTTCATAGCTCATGAGGAAGTATGTGGTGTTTAGCTTTCAACCTTGTCATTTACTTTTGACGGACTCTCATATGGACTAGTGGCACATCCGCTTATCCAATAATTTTGCAAAAAGAGCTGGCAATGGGATTCCCAGTCCCAAATTAATTAACTTAAATAGACACTCCTCCATGGTTTGTGATTGTTGGACGGCACCCGAAGGATTCGGTTAGCCATGGCTTGTGTAAGCAAAGGTTGGGGGAGTGTCATCATCATAATAAAACTTAAATAAAAAGGCACTCCTTCATGGTATGTGATTGTTGGCAGGCACCCGAGGATTCGGTTAGCCATGGTTTGTGTAAGAAAGGTTGGAAGGAGTGCCACATAAACATACAAATAATTCATGGGAGCCGCTCTTGGGAGTCCGGTTGACGAGGTAGTTAGTGTACCCATTACCATTCGTTGACAACAACAAGCACTTCTCAAAATAATTTTACTCCTGTTTTAAAAATGAAAAGCTCTAGCGCATGTTAATCCCTGCTTCCCTCTGCGAAGGGTCAATCTTTTACTTTTATGTTGTGTCTCCATTCTTTCTTTGAGCACTATCTTGAGAGCACAACTGTCATTCTTAGTATAATATGCTTGTCTCAAAATATGATTGATTGTGGTATAACTTTGATGCTTTTATCTTTGACAATCACTACTTCTAGTCTTTCTATGAACTCCAGAGGTGCCTCGGCATTTATGTTTTGCCGATCAAATACGGGCAAGCGAGATACCACTTTATCATACTCTCTTATGAACATTGCAATCCTGCTTATATACATGATTCATGATGCTTATTATTAATTGTTGGTACCTCTCCATGATTGACATAGCTGTTGGATGATCTTATTTGCATGTGTCTCATTATGAACTGCTTAAGTATTAGCCATAGCATGAGAATATATACATCATATGAGCAAATGTGTTCGTGAAAGTTCTTTTATCGCTCAGTTGTTAACTGAATTGCTTGAGGACAAGCAATAAGCTAAGCTTGGGGGAGTTGATACGTCCAAAACGTATCTACTTTCCCGAACACTTTTCTATTGTTTTGCCTCTAATTTGTGTATTTTGGATACAACTAACACGGACTAACGCTGTTTTCAGAGAATTGCAGTGTCTCGTTTTTGTGCAGAAATCCAACTTTCGGGAAAAACCTCGGAATTTATACGAAGGCCCTATTTTCCCGGAAGATTCACGGAGCCAGAAGGGCAAGCCGGTGGGGGCACGAGGGCCCCACACACTAGGCGGCGCGGCCCGGGAGGCCGCGCGGCCCTAGTGTGTGGCCCCTCAGGCCTCCGCGCCCTCCTTCGGACTACTTATCGCCCTCGACCTAAAAACACACGGAGGGAAGTCGAAGTCGGCAGAAACCCTCCAGAGAGCCGCCACATCGCGAAACTCCGTCTCGGGAGCCAGAAGTCTCCGTTCTGGCACTCCGCCGGGACGGGGAATTGGAGGAGATCTTCACCGCCATCACCACCAACGTCTCTCCATCGACCAGCCATGTTTCCCCCATCCATGTGTGACCCCCGCTGTAGGCTGAAGGGGATGGTAGGGATTGGATGAGATTGGTCATGTAATAGTCATAAGATTGTTAGGGCATAGTGCCTAGTATCCGTAGATGTCACTTTTATGATATTGTTGCAACTTGTTATGCTTAATTCTTGTCACTAGGGCCCGAGTGCCATGATCTCAGATCTGAACATGTTATTGATTCATGAAGATATTCGTTGTTTATGATCTTACGCAAGTTGTATACACACGTCGCTGTCCGGAACCAATGGCCCCGAAGTGACAGAAATCGGGACAACCGGAGGGGATGGTAGTGATGTGAGGATCACATGTGTTCACGGAGTGTTAATGCTTTGCTCCTCTATTAAAAGGAGTATCTTAATTTCCAGTAGTTTCCCTAGAGGCCCGGCTGCCACCGGCTGGTAGGACAAAAGATGTTGTGCAAGTTTCTCATTGCGAGCATGTACGACTAAATATGGAACACATGCCTATTGATTGATTAGTACTTGGATACCGTTTTATTATTATCTGCAAATGCCCCTGCTTTGATTGTTATATGAGTTTCTCTCATCCATGCAACGCCCGTTGATCCGTCCCTGTGCCTACAGTATTTTAATCCTGATGTTTACTATAATCACTACTGCTGTCTTTATTTCACCGCTGTTATTTCACTATTCCTACTGCTATAAAACTGTTACTACGATAAACTCTTGCGAGCAAGTCTGTTTCCAGGTGCACTGAATTGACAACTCCGCTGTTAAGGCTTACAAGTATTCTTTGTCTCCCCTTGTGTCGAATCAATAAATTGGGTAATACTTCCCTCGAAGACTGTTGCGATCCCCTATACTTGTGGGTCATCACCGGTACGCCTCCGACGCTCAGCAACCAGCCGGTCGGTACGCGGTAGCCCGGCGGGCAGGGGTAGTTCAAGGCGCAAAGCGCCTCCGCCTCCCGGGGGGTTAGAGATACAATGGAAGCCATGTGACAGAGTGATGAGGTTTCCAGATATGAGTGTAGAGATGTGATATGTAAATGGCTACATATATATAGTGAAAAAATGGCGGGAAGAGGTGGAACGCGCGGGAAGAAAAATGCGGGAAACTTTTATCCCGGGTGGGGGCTCAAACCGGGACAATAGATGGGAGGCTTCATCTCGGAGAGGCTTATCTGGTTTTTGCATTATCTGGGGGGGGGCTTACTTGGGGAGGATTAGTCAGGCAAACATTAGTCTCGGCTGGTGGGTACAACCGGGACTAAAGATGTTTTTTTCTTATCATCTAACAAAACTGTCGGTGGGATAAGGACGTGTGGGTAACCTTTAGTCCCGGCTGGTGGGTGCAACCGGGACAAAAGATGTCGGCCGGATAAGAACGCATGGGTGGACGCACTGCTCGATGAGATAAAGCATGTAGCGCCACGACGCCCTGTCGAAGAACAAGACAAAGTAGAAGCGGTGCAGTGCCTATAAAAGGAGCATCGATACGCCTTACCAAGCAGATCAACAAGCCAAGCAGAGTTTCATTCCCATGGATGAAGGAAAGGGTTGGGAAATCTCCCGTGGCACAGCTTCTCGAAAATGTCGTTGGTGCACACGCCCTACGGCATCTGAAAAATTTCCCGGCAAGCCCGTGAACGACTACATCTCCTCTAACAGTGTGGGGAAAGGGTTGGGAAATCTCCCGTGGCGCTTCTCGAAGATGTCGTTGGTGCACATGCCCTATGGCATCTTCGAGGCTGTGCCTCGGAAAATTTCCGGCAAGCCCATGAACGACTACATCTCCTCTAACAGTGTGGGGGAAAGGGTTGGGAAATCTCCCGTGGCACAACTTCTCGAAGATGTCGTTGGTGCACACGCCCTACGGCATCTTCGGAAGTTGTGCCTCGGAAAAATTTCCCGGCAAGCCCGTGAACGATGACATCTCCACTTTTAGTATCTTACATACAGTTATGATTACACAAAAATAAATGGGAAATTGATTGCCATGTTGAGATACTCAATGTGCCATGAACTTTCTTCAATTAACTTGATGATGGAGCGTCTTCATCATTTAATCTTCTTCGGCCGTAACCATGGAGCATCTTCATCATTTAACTTGATGCTTGGGTCAATGTTCACTGTGAAGGGTGGAATTTCATCAAACTTATTATAATCTTCTGACATGTCTGTCTTGTCCTCCACTCCCACGATGTTTCTTTTTCCAGAAAGAACTATGTGGCGCTTTGGCTCAACGTATGATGCATTCGTTTCCTTATGTTTCCTTTTTCTTGGTTTGGTAGACATATCCTTCACATAGAAAACCTGGGCCACATCCTTGGCTAGGACGAATGGTTCGTCTATATACCCAAGATTGTTGAGATCCACTGTTGTCATTCCATACAACTTGTCTACCTGAACCCCGCCTCCTGTTTTCTTGACCCATTTGCACCTAAACAAAGGGACCTTAAAAGAAGGTCCATAGTCAAGTTCCCATATATCCTCTATGTAACCATAATATGTGTCATTTGGGCCATTGTTGTTTATTGCATCAAAGCGGACACCACTGTTTTGGTTGGTGCTCTTTTTATCTTGGGCGATCGTGTAAAATGTATTCCCATTTATCTCGTACCCTTGGAAAGTCAATAAAGTCGAAGATGGTGTCTGGGCCAACAAGTACAGCTGATCTACAATACTGTTGTTATTCATGAGATGTTTTTGCAACCAACCGCCGAATGTAGACATGTGTTCACGTCTAATCCAATCCTCCGACTGCCTCGGGTTCTGGGAGCGTACAAAATTCTTGTGGTCATTGATATACGGAGCTACCAAGGTGGAACTTTGTAGAACTGTGTAGTGTGCTTGAGTGAAAGAAATCCCGTCCCTACATATCATTGATTTCCTTCCTAGCGTGCCTTTTCCACTTAGTCTCCCCTCATGACGTGATTCAGGAACACCAATCGGCTTAAGGTCAGGAATAAAGTCAACACAGAACTCAATGACCTCCTCTGTTCCATAGCCCTTGGAGATGCTTCCTTCTGGCCTAGCACGGTTATGAACATATTTCTTTAAGACTCCCATGAACCTCTCGAAGGGGAACATATTGTGTAGAAACACAGGACCGAGAATGGAAATCTCATCGACCAGGTGAACGAGGAGATGCGTCATAATATTGAAGAAGGATGGTGGGAACACCAGCTCAAAACTAACAAGACATTGGACCACATCATTCTGCAACCTCGGTAGAATTTCTGGATTTATCACCTTCTGAGAAATTGCATTGAGGAATGCACATAGCTTCACAATGGGCAGTCGAACATTTTCCGGTAGAAGCCCCCTCAATGCAATCGGAAGCAACTGCGTCATTATCACGTGGCAGTCATGAGACTTCAGGTTCTGGAATTTTTTCTCTGCCATATTTATTATTCCCTTTATATTGGAGGAGAAGCCAGACGGGACCTTGATACTGCTCAGACATTCAAAAAAGATTTCCTTCTCTGCTTTTGTAAGAGCGTAGCTGGAGTAATAAAGTCCTCTATCTTTCTCATGCAGTTTGTCGGGGTCTTTCATACGTTGTTGGTCCTCTCGTGCTTCTGGTGTATCTTTTGACTTCCCGTACACGCCTAGGAAGCCTAGCAGGTTCACGCAAAGATTCTTCGTCACGTGCATCACATCGATTGAAGAGCGGACCTCTAATACTTTCCAATAGGGTAGATCCCAAAATATAGATTTCTTCTTCCACATGGGTACGCGCTTATCAGCGCCGTTAGGAACAGACCGTCCGCCAGGACCCTTTCCAAATATTACATCTAGATCCTTGACCATACCTAATATATCAGCACCATTACGGTCGGCAGGCTTCCTCCGGTGATCTGCCTCACCCTTGTAATGCTTGCCTTTCTTTCTTACGGGATGGGTAAGACGCAGAAATCGACGATGCCCCAGGTACACAACCTTCTTACATTTATCCAAATAATCACCTTCGAGCTCATCTAAACAGTGCGTGCATGCATTGTATCCCTTGTTTGACTGAAATGTTACCAAGAGCAGGCCAATCATTGATGGTTACGAACAGCAGCGCTCGTAGGTCAAATTCCTCCTGCTTGTACTCGTCCCACACAGGTACACCTGCTATGGACCACAGCTGTAGAAGTTCTTTGACTAACGGCTTCAGGTACACATCAATGTCGTTGCCGGGTTGCTTCGGGCCTTGTATGAGCACTGGCATCATAATGAATTTGCGCTTCATGCACAACCAAGGAGGAAGGTTATATATACAAAGAGTCACAGGCCAGGTGCTATGGCTGCAGCTCTGCTCTCCAAAAGGATTCATGCCATCTGTACTTAGACCAAACCTTAAGTTCCTTGCATCCTCTGCGAAGTACGGGAAATGTCTATCGATTTTTCTCCACTGAGACCCATCAGCAGGGTGTCTCAACATCTCGTCTTTCTTACGGTCTTCTTTGTGCCATCGCAACAACCTAGCGTGCTCTTTATTTCTGAACAAGCGTTTCAGCCGTGGTATTATTGGAGCATACCACATAACCTTGGCAGGAACCCTCTTCCTGGGACGCTCGCCCTCAACATCACCCGGGTCATCTCGTCTGATCTTATACCGCAATGCAGTGCACACCGGGCATGCATCCAAATTCTCGTACTCACCGCGGTAGAGGATGCATCATTAATGCATGCATGTATCTTTTGCACATCTAATCATAGAGGCAGACAACCTTCTTCGCTTCGTACGTACTGGCGGGCAATTCGTTACCCCTTGGAAGCTTCCTCTTCATTATTGCCAGCAACTTTCCAAATCCTGAGTCAGTGACACCGTTCTCTGCCTTCCATTGCAACAACTCCAGTGTGGTACTTAACTTTTTATGGCCATCTTCGCAAGTTGGGTATAACAATTTGTTGTGATCCTCTATCATCTGGTCGAAGGCCAACCTTTCCTTTTCAGTTTCACATTCTATCCTTGCATCAGCAATGGCCCGACCAAGATCATCATCAACAGGCTCATCTGGTGCCTCTTGATCTTCTGCTTCATTGTCTTCATTGTCTGCAGCATCACCGTATTCAGGGAACATGGGATAGCTGTCATCTTCCTCTTCCTCTTCTTCATTGCCTTCCATCATAACCCCTTTTTCTCCGTGCTTGGTCCAACAATAGTAGCTGGGCATGAAACCTACCCGCAGAAGGTGGCCGTGAATGGTACTCGAGTGAGCGTAATTTACGATATTCTTACAGTCAACACATGGACAATACATAAAGCCACCATGTTTGTTTGCCTCAGCCACGGCGATGAAATTCTCCAGGCCCGAAGTGAACTCGTCAAAGCGTCGGTCAACATACATCCATTGCCGATTCATCTGCATGATATAACTAAGATTATCAAAAACAATTACAGAAAATCACGATTAGGGAAACGATATATATATATACACATGCATTTTATCAACGACAGATGAAAGGATAAAGTTATTAACCTTGATCGAGAAAAGAAAAAAAACAGTTAAGTGCGGCTTGTTTTGTGTGAACTCAAGTGGCAAAACCTCTTAGGCAATTCATCGAACACCTCTTGTGCATGTGAAGAGAGCAAACAACATACACCCCTTCTTGTGATTTGAAGTGGAAAATGGCCAAGTGTGGCTCACCATGGGCAGGGGCAAGGATATATAGGCTGTGTCGGCCGTTGGTCCCGGTTGGTAATCCAAACCGGGTCCAAAGGGGGGACCTTTGGGCCCGGTTTGGATTACCAACCGGGACCAACGGCCGACACAGCCTGCCGCGCCCTGCCGTGCCGTTCCGAAGGGCCTTTAGGCCCGGTTTGTCTCTCAAACCGGGACCATTGCTCCCCAATGGGCCCGGTTTGACTCTGAGCGGTGCCATTTGCTGCCAGGGGCTTGGGACGAAAGGCCTGTTCTCCACTAGTGGTTGTGTGCATCTATTGATGCAGAGGTCGGAGCGATGCTCCCATATCGGAAAAAAAAATAGCTGGTGTGGTTCCGCATTAAGGTCAATAGCAATGTTATGGGGGCTGCATTGAGAACAAGTGACCCACGAAAACCTCCAAAGAAATTTAGGTTCTGTCCAACAAAGTTAACCGGTGAAGCATTTAGCATGGTCATGGGCCTGAGGGTGCAGAGGCCATCACAGATGTCTATTATGGCCAGCAGGATGTACATACACATGAGCCTGGAAATCCATAGGAGGCAAGGCATAGAGTGAGGATTTGATCCATCAGCTAGTTGATGTCCTCATCAGCTAGCTAGCAGCCCACCAAGCAATCTCTGGCTCAAAATATAAATAGGAACATACTCCCAAGATTCAGCAGCCCATTCATTCCCAGCAGAAACAACACAAGAGCGAGCAGGAATGCAGTGTAAGTCAAGGAGGGCACCAAAAGTACTAGCATATTTATCCCATGAGATCAAAGCTTCTCTATGAGCCTCATCTAGAGAGTGGTTCTAAAAGACAGATCTGACGGGTCGTAAACGCGAACAATTGTTCCCACTGAAAGAATATTATCAGCTATCCCATACGTACGTGTCGATGGATCCATAGTTCATGGGCGGTGCAAATTAATTCCTGTGCAGCTTTTTCATAGTCGGACTACACGCTACCATGATACAGGCGCGCACGACATGGTGTGGGAGCAAATTGGAGCAAACACAGGCACGCTAGTTGCGGCATGGCATGTTGACGCATATGTGACCGACGCGCGCCATGATCGGGAGGAGGGTGGAGAGTTTTGTGCTCGCTCGAGAATAGATGGCGCCATGCATGCAATCAGATGGAGGTACGTACGGTACGGCGCCTGTCTGGGAAGAATTCCACTCTCCTACCAAGTTTAGGTCCCGCATTTCGTGGATGGCCATTGCCAAGCACGTACATCTGCTCCTCCGTCTAGCAAGCTCCTCCTCCTCCTCCTTCATCTAGCAAGCAAGAGATCGAGCCACTCTCTCATTCTCTCTTCTCCTTCCTAGCTCTGTCCCGATCGATTTCGTGCTGGTGCGATGAGGGGCGCGGTGCTGGTGGCCGTGGCGGCCGCCATCGGCAATCTGCTGCAAGGGTGGGACAACGCGACGATCGCAGGAGCGGTGCTGTACATCAAGCGCGAGTTCCACCTCGAGACGCAGCCCGCCATCGAGGGTCTCGTGGTCGCCACGTCCCTGATCGGAGCCACCATCATCACCACCTTCTCCGGCCCGGTTGCCGACATCGTCGGCCGCCGCCCGATGCTCATCGCCTCCTCGGTTCTCTACTTCCTCGGCGGGCTCACCATGCTGTGGTCACCCAACGTGTACATGCTCCTGCTGGCTCGTCTCGTGGACGGCTTCGGCGTGGGGCTGGCCGTCACGCTCGTCCCCGTCTACATCTCCGAGACGGCGCCGCCCGAGATCCGGGGGCTGCTCAACACGCTGCCGCAGTTCACGGGGTCGTTCGGCATGTGCATGTCCTACTGCATGATCTTCGCCATGACGCTCAACCCGGATCCCAGCTGGCGTACCATGCTCGGCGTGCTCTTCGCGCCCTCGCTCATCTACTTGCTTCTCACGGTCTTCTACCTGCCGGAGTCGCCGCGGTGGCTCGTCAGCAAGGGGAGGATGAAGGAGGCGAGGGTGGTGCTGGAGATGCTGCGTGGACGGGAGGACGTGTCCGGGGAGATGGCGCTGCTGGTGGAGGGTCTGGGCAGCGCCGGCGAGACGGAGATCGAGGAGTACGTCGTGGGACCAGCGGACGGCGACCAGGAGCAGAGGGACACCGTGACGCTGTACGGGCCGGAGCAGGGCCTGTCGTGGGTGGCGCAGCCCGTCGCCGGCGGCAGGGGGAGCATGCTGGGAAGCGCTCTCGGGCTGCAGCCGGGGTCCGCGAGGCAGGGGAGCATGTTCGACATGATGAAGGACCCCGTGGTGGCGCTGCTGGGGAGCGTGCACGAGCGGCTTCCCGGAGACGGCGCCGGGAGCATGAGGGGCAGCACGCTGTTCCCCAACCTCGGAAGCATGCTGAGCGTGTCGGAGAGGCCTGGTGCCGGCGGAGCTACAGCCGGTGGCGCCAGCGCCGGGTGGGACGAAGAGAGCGTGGCGCCCGACGACGACGACGAGGACGAGTACCTGTCGGACGACGACGACGACGACCAGGCGGCAGCGCCCGGCGGACTCGAGGCGCCGCTGCTGTCCCGGCAGAGCACGGAGGTGGAGACGAGGGCGAACAACAAAAACGAGGTGCCGCGGAGCCAGTCGAGCATGCAGCGGTTCAGCAGCGTGGGAGGCGGCGTCGACGCGGCGAGCACGATGGGCATCGGCGGCGGGTGGCAGCTGGCGTGGAAGTGGACCGAGAAGGTGGGCCCTGATGGCGTCAAGCGCGGCGGCGTGAAGAGGATGTACCTGCACGAGGAGGGCGTCCCAGGCGGCGCGGACGGAGCAGCGGGCGCCGGCGGCCCCGGCGAGTACGTGCACGCGGCGGCGCTGGTGAGCCAGTCAATGCTCTACACCAAGGACGTCCTCATCGGGCAGAGCCCCACGGAGCCCGCCTTCGCCAACCCACCGGAAGCCGTCGCCACCAAGGCTGCCGCCACCGGCCCTCCTTGGCGCGAGCTCCTCGAGCCCGGCGTCCGCCACGCTCTCTTCTGCGGAGTCATGATCCAGATCCTCCAGCAGGTACGTACGCATACGTAAGGACGTGTGACTGTTTTCATCTCGTAGCGCCATGCATGCATATGCTGACGAACGTGGGAAATTCATTGTTTGGGTACGTGCAGTTCTCTGGCATCAATGGCGTGCTCTACTACACGCCGCAGATCCTGGACCAGGCCGGCGTGAGCGTCCTCCTCGCCGGCCTCGGCCTCAGCGCCGACTCCACCGCCATCCTCATCTCGGGCCTCACCACGCTCCTCATGATGCCCAGCATCGGCATCGCCATGAGACTCATGGACGTGGCCGGCCGCCGCAGCCTGCTCCTCTGGACCATCCCGGTGCTCATCCTCTCCCTCCTCATCCTCATCGTCTCCAACGTCGTCCCCATGGACACCAACGTGCACGCCGCGCTCTCCACCGTCTCCGTCATCCTCTACTTCTGCACCTTCGTCATGGGCTTCGGACCCATCCCAAACATACTCTGCGCCGAGATCTTCCCCACCAGGGTCCGAGGCCTCTGCATCGCCATATGCTCCCTCACCTTCTGGATCTGCGACATCATCGTCACCTACAGCCTGCCAGTCTTGCTCAACTCCATCGGCCTCGCCGGAGTGTTTGGGATCTACGCCTGCGTCTGCTGCCTCGCGCTCGTCTTCGTCGCGCTCAAGGTGCCCGAGACCAAGGGGCTCCCGCTCGAGGTCATCATCGAGTTCTTCAACGTCGGCGCCAAGGGATTGCCTGAAAAGGCCCTTGATTAAATGGAGGACAAAACCTTCTTAAGTACGTACATTTTTCATCCATATATCCATGGATGGATCGGATCCATCACGCGCGCGTAATTAAGTAGCTGAGAGAATAAAAGATGTTACTAATTAGGACGGTGTTTTGCTTTGTGGTGTTTTTTTGTTGAGTCTTTTGCTCCATCTCTCATATTCATGCATGGAGCTATGAGTTAATCATCCATATGCTATAAGGTAGGGTTTTTTTTTTGTTAGTAATACGTCAGTTTTCTCCCTCTTGAATTCGGCTGAACAATTAATGTATGCTTGATCGGTTGTACCAATTATCATTTTATGAGTATGATGCTACTTGGAAGCATGAAATTATTCCCCCTTCTGCTTGATTATTGCTTCCGTTCCTAGCACCTCATAAGCACATTTTGGTTATTACGTTACAGTTCTTTTTTGCTCTTTCTAACTTAGCTGACTTTTGTTTTGTGCTACTCCTTTTCAATTACTATGTGTTATGTAGGACCGGGGAATAGAATTTAGCAGGGCAGATACATTTTAATGTATAATTTTGTTATGCTGAATACAGCTAATTAGCTAGTACGAGAACAAAAAAAAATTAAACATCACAGATTCTACTACCAAACACAAGGGTAGAAGCCATGTTGTGCTGAAGCCGCATGGCTTCAAATCCCTCCTTGACCTTGTTCCTGCACTACTAGAAAAACGGCATCTAATGGCGGTTGGAAACTGGTTCTAGTCCCAGTTATCCAAGCAGGACTACGAAATTGCCAAACTGCAAGGTCAAGCCGATGGGTGATGTGCTGTTTTTTTTAATGCCTTTTGTCGGCACAGATCCTTCTTTGACCCAACGATGATGCACCTGTGCAGACGGCAACAACACCTAACAGGGGAAAATGTCCATTAAACGTCAGAGGGGCCCTACCTTGGCTTATGCCGACGGCTCGGGCCACCGACGGCTCGCTCTAGCCGTCGGCCTGGTGCCTGTGCCGATGCCCCCCACCCCCCTTGTGTTGATGGCAATCATGGTTGTGTCGAGGCTTGTAGTGCCAACGGCGAGGTGCCGACGGTGGCCCTCGACACATCCTATGCAGACGGCCAAGATGGTCTATGCCGACGAGACGACTTCTAGTCTTGACCATTTCCTGTAGCGCAGGCTCCCTGAGCCAATCCCTAATTTCGCTCTTGAATTTGTGTCTGTGTCGCTCACTGCAGAAAACCCGTGAAGAAGAGCAACAAGGCTTCCATTTGTTTCAAGTAAATTAATCTGCTCATTGTACTATTTTTAGTTCCTAATGACATTCCTGGATATTTATTCTATTTTATAGGTTATTTAGACAACTTGAGTGTACATATGGTGTTTTTTGTGTGAAGGCGGCCGCTCTCATCGGCGGAGCCATATTTTGTTAGTAAATATCATCTTTTGTTTCCAATTTACCATTGTTAACCAATATTGGCAAATATCAATGAACTCTTTATTAGTAAACTACTAAAAAAAAGCTGCTCGCGGCGCACCAATTTTTGTACTTGTGACACATGTTTTGTGCGTCACGGGTAGCGGCAACTTTTGCTTGTTCAAGATTTGTTACAAAAATATATTTTTGGTGCACAACGTGTCGTTTTATCAGGGGTGTGATGTCAATTTCGCGCAGTTCCCTCCGGTGTGCCTCGCAACGCCCGTTCTTGCGAAAAGTCACTCCAGTGGGTCCATATTTAGGCACAAGTCACTCAAAGAAAATCAGAAAAATGGAGAACCTTTGCGAGGCCTCATTTTACGTGATCTAGTTGCGAGAAAAAAAATACAAGCTTAGAATAAGACCGTTAATCTAAAAAAAATCATTCACAAAATGAGCTACGTTCTATGAAGTTCTATGGGTTTTAGGGCAAATGAGCTAGGTCATGACCTTAGAAATGGCATAGTTTGCCGGAACAAGCCATATTGCACACGCACGCGGGCCTTGGGATGAGAAGCAATGATGGATTTATGAGTTATCTTTTCCTAGGCATAAAAAAACCATTTATGAGGAGATATCTTGACATCGGCGGGAAACGGCCCTGTGGCTGTGGCGTCGGCGTTAGCGGAGAGAAGGGATGTTACGGGTTGGAACCGGCGGAGAATAGAAGTGGGTTGTGAATTCCATGGCCGATACATGGCTTTATATAGTAGCGTGAGGGCGAAAAGAGGGTGAAAAATCACCGGGAAGGAATTGATGGGAGGAAATGAAGGGAAAATTAAAGTCCTTGCCGTGTCAATGCAAAAATTAAAGCCATCCCTTTAGAGTGTGCATTTTTTTTAAAAAAAATGAAATCGTGTCTAGGAGGAACTAGACACGTTTTGATATAGTAGAAGCGGGACTTGGCGTGACAATTCCGAAATTCGTTCCTGACAGGAATCGAACTCTGGTCGTTGGGGTGCGCCACTGCGACCCTAACCACTGGGCTAAGCCCACGTCGTCTAGAGTGTGCATTTTGAAGGTGCACGACAAAGTAGAAGCGGAAAATCCTACCCCTCCCCATCCCCCTTGTGGAAACTTTTATCGGGAACGAACAGCGCGGTAAGGGGCCCATCAACATGGCCCTAATTTGTTGTCGTGTCTCCGTTAGCAGGCACACGTTAAAGTTGTGCCATGGTAACAGCTCCGTTAAACGTCGGTAGGGACACTAATGTCATGTAGCTTTGCCGTGTGTTTTTAGATTCTTTTATCGTAAACAATTCTCTACCATGTGTAACCGCGGGGAGGACCTTTGCCGTGTGTTTTTCCTCGATGGACAGAGCAAAGTCTATCGAACGCAGCGATTCTACCGGCTCCGGTAGGTAAAGTAGTGATGACGTTACGCTGACATCACCCATGTGTTGATTTAGTTTACAAAAAATTGTGAAATATGTCTAAAATTTGTGAAACATGTCTGAAACTTGTGAAAAATTATTTACTGTTCAAAATATGTTTCACAAAGTTTCACATATGTGGTTGACGTGTTTATGAAACTTGTGAAATATTTTCTACTGTTTAAATTTGTTTCAATATGTTTCAGTTTTGTCAAAAAGGGAACAAAAATTTTTACCAATCTCAAAGCATAATATGTGGTGGATGGCACTCCTGCATATACAGTTGCCTGTAAAAATAAGTTTTCGAAAGTCTATCCTTGTTGTGTTCCGGGCTGCCTCACACATGAAAAAAAAAAGCCAGCACGGTAAAGCCTGTTTTTCCGGTAGTGATTGGGTCACGAGTAATGATGAGTCGCCGTTTCTCTTTTAATCGGATCATCCTTGGATCGATATCCATCGGTCAAGCAGCTATCATGTGTTGAATGGCGAATCGATTCCGATGGAGACTGAAGCTAAGCTTAATCGATCTTCTGCGTGCAGCTGAGATAAGTAGTAGAGTGAGCACCCAAAACAAATCGAAAACGATACGAAGAGATTCCCTGGAGAGAAAAGGAACCATGGGCTACAAAACTTGTCCAGATACACTGGATATCAAAGGGTGGAGAACAAGAACAGTTCTACAAGCCTATAATTCACTAATTACCGGATGGTAAAATGTCCAAAAAAAAATAGAGATGAAAAAGAGCCTCAAAGAGCTAAGGCAAGAACGTTGCGTTCCCACGGCCGGTGTCTGGCGCCGCCACCTCACCGCACCTTCCACACCTGCTTCCTCCGCCGGCAACCACCACCACGACTGTTGGCGCCAACACAGTCTTCGCGGGCTCTACGGCGATGATAGCTGCGCGACATGAGGGGCAGGTGGCGCAGGTCCGGAGCCAGGCATCGACGCAGGCGACGTGGAAGCCGTGGCCGCAGCGCGGGAGCACGCGCACGCTCTCACCGTCCGCGAACTCCGCCAGGCATATCGCGCACTCCGGCGACGAACACCACCCCGATGCCGGCGAGTCCGGTGAGGAAGAGCTCGGTGGAGAAGCGGCGGCGAAGGAGACGGTGGGCAGCGCGGCGATGGCCTTCTCACTACATCACGGTCAAAAACTTGGAGCACTTGAAAGTGCCTCTAATTTGGATCAAAGTGCCTCTAATAACCTATTGGGGCACTTTTGTAAGTGCCACCTTTACTTGCGTCTCTAAAGGTATTTGGGGCACTACCTAGAGGCACTTCTCAAAGTGCCCCAAAATCTAATTAGGGGCACTTCTCAAAGTGCCACAAAATTTAATTAGGGGCACTTTGCCAAGTGCCCCAAAATTCAATTAGGGGCACTTTGGCAAGTGCCTCAAAATCTAATTAGCGGCACTTTGAAATGTGCCCCTAAACTGAATTTGTGGCACTTCTAAAAATGCCCCAAAACTTAATTTGCGGCACTTAAGAAAATGCCTCAAACCCCATTTCGTGGCACTATGAGAAAAGCCCCTAATTACATCCTATTAGTGGTACTTTGAGCAGTCCCAAAATGGCATCAAATTATAAACAGATAAAAATAATGGCAGCATACAAGAAGCACACAATATGAACATATATAATGTCATACAAGAATAAGCACACAGTGGCAACATAGTATCTAGTGCATGTTCAACACAATATCTCACTATGCCTCACTAAGAACACTCTGTGAACATCATCACTATGTTTCCTATTCAGACACCATCACAATGTATCTCAGCATCACCTTCAGTTGATCCCAGTCTTCAGCATTGTACCTTGAGAGAAGTCATAATTCAATTCAGCAACAGAGACGAATATTGTACTAAAAACAGCATGTGGTGTTGACAGGGGAGAAAAACAAACTCAAATAACATGTGTTGACTGACAGAGCAGGAACACAAATGGAATTCTCATGAAAACGAGAAAAAAACTACATGCCACTGATATTCTCTGCTTTGCTGCCTGCATGCTAGTGCCTCTGGAGAGTTAGTCCCAGATTAAGAAACAGCAGGGACGCATCAGATATGAGAGGGAAAAGTCGAAGACTGAAAACGACACATCGATGGAAAAATTATCAAGGATCTATTCACTCTGCATGCAGTTTGGTATTTGCTAGCTCTACCCCTATAACACCTATGAAGAGATATGCATATTGCAGCGTTAAATCATGCTAACCGATAGCCCATCACGTATCCAACAAAACGTTGCTTGATATCAAAGCCAACTTTTCGGACAAAGCCGGTGGTGGAGGAAATATGTTGATGTCCTCTCGATCTACTCTCATTAGCTCAAATGCTCAATCAAGCTTTCGGCCTAAGAAGTTAAACCACTACACTGATCTGACGAGAGCTTTTGTAGAAACACCCAACAGAGTGCCTACAATGATTGGATGGATGATCCAGACAATGAACTTTCCAAGCTGGGATCCAACGTAAATATAGTGCAGAGAACTTATATATCATGTTGCCCATCTCTTTATTCTAACAGAACTAGTATGACACATATATATAGGTTAATAAAACAAACATTTAAGGTGGTCCCTGATTAAATGCCTGTTAAACATCTAGATAAATTAGAACGTAGTCAAGTTCGACAGGTTCGGAATTTTCATGTTTGCTAGATGGCTGTCCTAAATTACCATACAGTTCAGTGACATTTATAGATGGAAAAAAATATAAGTTTATAACAAGCAAACAGTTCAAACATTAAACAGTGGGTGTAAGCAAGCTGCAAACTACAGGAATTTCAGGAAACAAACAAGTGATGGCACACCAGCCTAAAAAACAGGAATGGAATATCCATCGTTTCAGAAGTGCAAAAACAGCAGCTAAAAAGACGTTGCAGGGAAAGATCTCTCAGAATTTCAAACCTGTATAGCTAGAACAATATGCTCCTTTGTTTGGGGCATGGGGCCATTAGGAGCAGGCACGACAAGAATACCACCATCCATTTGAGTAGCTCCCGCGATCATGTTCTAAATGATCCACAACAAATTAAAAGCATACAAGCGTCAGAGCAGTGTGTGTAGTAGACAATGAAGGATTCTATTAGCTCTAGATTGGAAAGTTCAGATGCCCTAGTAGCCATTCTGAGATCATGGATTGAGCTAGAAGCAGATGAAACCTACTACAAGTCAAAGCAAGCTTGGTATTTCATTTCATCAATTTGGAAATGCAGTCAAACAGTCACCAAAATTTCTGAATTGAAAATACAGGGCCTTCCCTATTTCTGTATAATATGGTTTCGCTAGATTCAAGAACTAAGCCCATAACAGTTACCTTGACATAATTAGCGTGGCTGGGCAAGTCCACATAAGCATAATGTCTTTCAACAGTCTCGAACTCATGTGCCTACACAAAACAATTGCACATGATTAATCGATCACCAATTTATCTGGAAATGGAGATGAACACAGAACAATATGGCCGAAAATTGTTGGGAACAGACCGTTGAGATGGTGATTCCTCCGGACTTCTCCTCTGGAGCCATGTGATCTCCTCGAACGCGATGGACTTGGCGTTCCCCTTCTCCGACATCACCTGTATCGCCCGCCGAAATCAAAACCGCATTCAGATCACCCCAACAATTCGCTACACACAAAATCAGCTGGCTGGGAAAGGGACTCACGTGCGGGTGAAGGTCGCCATGGACCTCGCCCAGAGGCCCATAGCCATTGGTGGCGGCGGCGGCCGAGGCCGCATCCGGGAGAACCGAGGGGCTGGAGACCACGGCGCGCGGAGGATCGAGTATGTGAGGATGCGGCGGCGCGGAGATTCGCCTTCTCCCTCGCTCAGCCGCCGCCATCCCGCTCGCGGAGAAGCTAGGGTTCGACGACGAGGGCGCGGCCGCCGCGGCGTCCATCGCGAGCCCGTGGTCGGGGAAGTGGGCATGGCGTGCTCCGTCCCAGCGCGGCTTGCTCACTGGGTGGCGGTTGCGGATGCGGCCCCAATTGGCCGGATCGGCGATGGCAGGCGCGCAGCGGCGGCGGCGGCGGCATCGCAGGCGCAAGAGGAGAAGGAAAAGGAAAAGGAGGTCGTATGCGTGAAGGAGAGACAAATAAGACAGAAAGAGAGGTGGGGTCGGGCCGATTGGGCGGTTGAACAGCCGGGCCTATTGGGCCTCTTCGGTTGGACCAAAATCCTTGTGTAATTGGACCCCCTAAAAAAATACACGGCAATTGAGTATATTTTTAATTAAAATGTGTGCACCTAGTTATAGTTAAGGTCTTTTAGGGGAAACTAAGATGCTATTTGATGTGACGATTAATGAATAGGTTTCCATCGAATACATGAGTCATCGTCGAGGTTCGTCGGAGAGAGCTCGTCCTCATTCATCGAGACGTGGTGGGTGGATGCCCTCTTCATTGGCCTTGCCAAGTAAGCAAGGTAGCCAAAATAGTCATTGATGTCATACCGGACCTTCTCGCCAGGGATCTCCTTGTCCAAGAAGAGTTTCTCTCGGCAGCAGGCGACTCCTCCTCGTCCTCCATCTACACATCCACAGACACGCGGAGGCAGCGTCGTAGTCATACTGGTCATCACCGAGGAACTCGGCGCGGCGCCGCGAATCCCACTACAAGTTGACGTAGGTGTTCCACATCGACGAGTCGAGGCTGTACCTGGGTCCTCCTACCCTGCCCCTGTCCTTGAGGTTTCTTTTACAGTACTTTTTTTTAGAACTATTTACAGTACCTTTTACCACTCTTAAGAAGAGAGAGGTATGATTTGAGGCAACGGTCAGGATTATGCGATTAGATTAGGCCCAGCAGCCTAGTAAGACGTTGATAATGAAAAAAAAAACTAGTAGTATTCAGCCCAACCCAGTAATTAGAAAATAGAAGGTCGCACGGTTGTTGACGTGAACCAAACCCGAACTGGGACTATTTAATGTCATTGCCAGCCCAACCAAAACCATACCAACTCTACTTTTTCCACGGGTAGACACTCATTCAAGCCTCACTCAGCAGCACTCGACAGTTCAGAGGCTGCTGCGGTGAAAGTCCGACGAACCACGGGTTGAAAAAGTTGAAACCCATTGACGAGGTCCATGTTCACCATTGATGAACCAAGTTTGTATATGCTACTGTTATGTTTCTATCTCTGTTAACTATATACTAGCTATAGCATTGTTTACATTGTTTTATCCAAGTAATGATCAATTGTGGCACTTAAAAGTGCCCCAAAAGATCAACATCTATTGGGGCACTTCAAAAAGTGCCCTAGTAGGTATACATATATTGGGGCATTTGAGAAGTGCCCCAATAGGTATACAATTAGGGGCACTTTGGAAAAGTGCCACTAATTGGCTACTATTAGGGGCACTTTGACAAGTGCCACTAGGACAAGTGCCCCTATATCTATACCGTGGTGTAGTGTCTTCTTGAGACCCTTGGGCGGAGGAGACGAGTGATCGGAGCTTGAGGTCCGGCGGCGTCTGCGGCACGCGCAGCGGGAGACGAGCGCGAGACCGAGGACGCAGACGAGCGCGCAGAGAAGCGACGCCAGGATCACCACCATGCTGGAGTCCACCGCCATCGCTGCCGGCGCTGTCTGCTGCTCCGAAGAAGCAGGGAGTGGCAACGAGGAAGGCGACGGCGTCTCGCCCGGGCCAGCGGCGACGGCGGCCGTTCGGTGCAGGAGAAGGCTCGCCGGCGCGCGCATGGTGCTGCTGTGTTGGTATGGTCTTGGTCGACTCGATCTGTATCTAGCTGAGCTGAGCTTTGACTCTGGCTGCGGACGCGAGCGTGTGTGTTTGTGTCCGCAGTCCGCTGCGATGCCATCTTATAGCACCCGTAGGTGGAAGGAGCAGCGGGCCCACTGAGAGCAGGTCTAACAGACCCCTTAAAAGGGGCAAACCCGTATAATAACCGCCAAAATAAGGGGTTGGACGCTACCCGGCCGTCTAGCAGACCCCATAAAACAGGCCCCCGCATCGATTTTTTACAGTTTTGGCTACGGGGCGGCTCTTCGCCCCTTACTTGTAAGGCGGGAGGCTGAATACAGGGCCAATCCCTCATCCCATTTCACTAGGGCGCGCGGATATTTCAGAATTCCCAACCGTTTTCCCGCGCCGCCGCCATAGTCACCCGCGCGCCGCCGCTAAAAACAGAATATTCCGTAAGATTCTGTTTTACGGGGTGGGGATACGGGTCTGCTAGCTCGGACGAGATTTCGGCCAGCAAAAAGTGAATACGAGGCCATTTTCTCGCGTTTTAAGGGGCAGAAAAATACGGGACCTGTTAGACATGAGGCCAGCCACTTTGGTCTTCTTGCACGCGTGGCAACTCAGGCTCTTGGGCGGGCACAGGATGTGTTGTTGACAATGGGTATTCAAAATCATAGAGAAACATGAAGGCTGCTCCTCTTAATCTCTCTGTCCGGATGTTCTCACGGATATTCCATTAAGACTGCAACCTATATCATCATCGAATCCACGGAGGAGCAAGCCAGAACTAGGAGGCTGAACGGGTACTAGCTAGCTTTGGGCTAAAAGCTTTTTCAGTAGAGATGCTGATGGATAAGAAATCGAAAAGTCCTTTTAAATCATGGGCACCAGTGCTCTCATTGTATTAAAAAAATTGAAAATTATATTTATATATTTCAAAAAATTATGTAACAAAATTCTAAAAGTAGCTGATGATGTATTCCACTAACGTGTAAAATCTCAGTTACAAATATTTTGTTTTCTGAGCTACACAAAAATGACAAATTCTGATTTTTTTTTGAGATTTGAATCACTATACTCAGATCCACATATTTGTTATTTTCGTGCAGCCCAAAATACACATTATTTCCAGTTGAAAATTTACACTTTGTGGAATACAATGCTGACTACATCATGATTTATTTTCAGATTTTTCTAAGACTTAGAAATATAATTTTTTGTTACTTTTCTGAAAAGGGATCACTGGTGCTCATGTGCACCAAATATCTGTCAAATATGGCTAAATTCACTATGCTAGAGATGGGCTGAATAATGATTTGTTTTTACAAAAACAATGGGTATTGATCTGAATAGCTATGAATAAGCTTGTGCCCGCCCATGCTCAGGCCCCCTTTGCTTTGCTACGTGGAAAAGTAGTAGTACTAGTAGTATATAGAGTGAACGAACTGACACTATAGTGGACGCGAGTGGTAGAACAATGCTAATAAACGTCTAATCAGGACCAACATGTGAGTGTGTGTCTGTGAAAAATGAGACACGCTTTACTTTTTAAATCACTTGTACTTTGTTATACTTTATAGCTTTTACTCCAAAAAATAAACACTCGCGGTGCTGCTCGCGTGAAGCAAATTTGTAAAGGAGGTACATATATACCCCTTTTACAATTTCATTGTGTGGGACTCGGTCCACCCCGGCCTGCTTCGCCGGTTTGAAAATTTTCATTCTCGCTCATGTCGTCCTCCTGTCAAAAAAGACGGGGCGTCCTCTTGCTGGGATCCCTCCGTCCGGTGTCCATCCAAAACTGCTCCGTCGAGTCCCTTAGCAAGGCTCTCACTATGCGCCTTCAACGCTAGATTGGAATGATCGTCGACATCGACCAAACGGAGTTCCTCGCCGGACGAAGTGTCTCCAAGAACTCTGTCTACATAGCTAAGCTTATGTGTTGTTCGTGTGTATGATTGAGCACACCCCTTGCGTTGGGTGTTGTCTCCCTCTGTAAGACAATGATTTGGGGGGAACCGGCTCAACCCTAAACTGGGTGGCCTATCACATATATATATGGGTGTGTTACAATAGGTACAATACACGTACACATACACAGAAGCTATACACAGTCTAACACCCTCCCTCAATCTTAGCCACTTCTCAAAGAATCTAGAAGGGTAAGATTGCGCCTACAAACCTCAAACTGTGGTAAAGGCAAAGGCTTAGTGAAGATGTCTGCAAGTTGATCTTTAGAAGAGATGAACTTGATCTGGAGCTGCTTCTGTGACACACGTTCCCGTACAAAGTGAAAGTCAACTTCGATGTGCTTCATTCGGGCATGGAATACCGGATTAGCCGAAAGGTATGTAGCACCAATGTTATCACACCAAAGAATAGGAGGCTGCGCTTGGGACATACCCAATTCCCGAAGCAAGGACTGTACCCAAATAATCTCTGCAGTAGCATCACCAACAGCTTTATACTCAGCTTCAGTACTGCTGCGAGAGACAGTCGCCTGTTTGCGAGCACTCCAGGCGAACATAGCGCAAAATGCGCTTAACAGCAGACCAATGAGTGTCTCGTGGCGCCTGTAAATACTGACAAACTCTGTTAACAGCAAAGGAGATATCGGGTCTCGTAATCGTCAAGTACTGAAGACCACCAACAATGCTCCTATATTCTGTCGCATCCGCAGGAGACAAAAGCACACCATCAACAGCAGTGAGCTTGTCAGTGGAAGACATGGGCGTGGCAATCGGTTTGCACTTCAACATCCCGGCGCGCTGTAAGAGCTCCAATGAGTATTTCTTTTGTGTCATAGTCAACCCGGCAGCACGAGGGGAAACCTCCACACCAAGAAAGTAGTGAAGCCTCCCAAGATCTTTGACAGCAAAATCAGCACCAAGAGAGCGAACAAGAGCATCTGCAGCAACCTGAGACGAGCTGACTAAAATAATATCATCTACATAGACCAACAAGTACATAGTGACTGTGGACTTGTGTAGAAGAAATAAGGAGGAGTCAGCTGTAGAAGGCGAAAAACCATGAGCACGAAGAGCAGTCGCAAGACGGGCATGCCAGGCACGAGGAGCTTGCTTCAAGCCATACAGTGCTTTGGTGAGACGGCAGATATAATCAGGGCGGTCAGGATCTGCAAAGCCAGGTGGCTGCCGCATATAGACCTCCTCCTCCAACACTCCATGAAGGAAAGCATTCTGGACATCAAGCTGACGGAGAGACCAACCTCGAGTGACTGCAATAGAGAGCAGAAGCCGGATAGTAGTAGGCTTGACCACAGGACTAAAGGTATCCTCATAATCAAGACCATAACGCTGCCGAAATCCGCGAGCAACGAGACGCGCTTTATAGCGCTCAATAGAACCATCAGCATGTTTCTTCACCTTAAAAACCCACTTGGAATCAATAATATTGACCTTCGGTGGTGAGGGAACAAGAGTCCATGTCTCATTGCGAAGAAGAGCCTGATACTCCTGTTCCATGGCCTCTCGCCAGTGAGGAATACTCATAGCAGCTTGGTGAGTGCGGGGCTCAGAGGTAGGATCCGTGATAGCAGCAGCCAGACATGCCACATACCAGGCAACGGTCCCATCGGTGCGCTCCTTGGGGCAAAAAATGCCACTACGACTGCGTGTATGCGGACGCAAGTCAGGAGCTGTCGAGGTCGATGGAGCAGCCGTCGAAGGCCCAGTCGGCGAGAGACTGGGCGAAGGAGGCAGCGACGACCCAGCCGGCGAGGGGCTGGGCGACGCGCTGCGAGGCGACGCACCAGGCGACGGTGGCGATGTGGTACTACCTGGGCTGCTCGGCGAGAGAGACGGCCCAGGGGAGACAGGCGACGACGGCGTGGCGGGCGACCCTGGGCGGGAGCCAGACGGCCCAGGCGTGGAGGGCGTAGACGCAACAGGCGTCGAGGGTGGGTCGGCCGGCCCTGCATGGGCACGGGAACCAAGGCCATGCAAGGGCACGGCATGATCGACGTGCACTCAGGCACAGCACGATCAGTATGCACATCAGTGTGTACAGGCGAGGGGATTTCCAATGCATCTTCCAAAAGCTCCAACCGAGCCCCACGTCCAGTGCCTGCACCATGGTTAGGCAATAATACAGGAGAGTATGCAACATCATCAAATTGGTCAGAGGCAATAGAGGATGAATGCATAGGTGGAGGTGCGGTGGAAGACACAGGGAGTTGAGCAAAAGGAAACACATGCTCATCAAACACGACATCCCGAGATATATACACACGATTAGTGGGAACATGGAGGCATTTGTAACCTTTATGCAAGGAACTATAGCCAAGGAAGACACACTTTTTGGATCGGAACTCAAGCTTGCGTTTATTGTATGGGCGAAGATGAGGCCAGCAAGCACAACCAAACACCTTAAAAAAGGTATAGTCCGGCTGTTCATGAAGCAAGAGCTCAATAGGGGTCTTCATATTAAGAACACGTGTGGGGATACGGTTGATGAGAAAACATGCAGTGGTGAAAGCATCACTCCAAAACCGAAAAGGAACTGATGCATGGGCCAAAAGAGTGAGACCAGTTTCGACAATATGACGATGCTTACGTTCTACTGAACCATTCTGCTGATGTGTGTGTGGACATGCTAAGCGATGTGCAATCCCAAGCGACTGGAAGAAAGAATTGAGGTTGCGATATTCACCCCCCCAATCCGACTGAACATGAACAATCTTATGCTTGAGAAGACGCTCAACATGCTTTTGAAACTGAACAAAAATATCAAACACATCAGATTTACGCTTAATGAGATAAAGCCAAGTAAAACGACTGTAGGCATCAACGAAACTGACATAATAATTATGGCCACTAATAGAGGTTTGGGCAGGACCCCATACATCAGAAAAAACAAGCTCTAGAGGATGTTTCACCTCACGAATAGACTCCGAAAAAGGAAGCTGATGACTCTTCCCCTGCTGACAAGCATCACACACTGCTACATCTTTATTGCTAGGAATGCTAGGAAGCTCATGACGACTCAAAACATGGCGAACAATAGGTGTGGCTGGATGCCCAAGGCGAGCATGCCACTGTGACGGCGAGACGCGAACTCCAGTAAAAACCCGAGAGACTCCAGGATGCTCCAAACGGTAGAGGCCTTGGCAAAGGCGCCCACTAAGCAGAACCTCCCGCGTTGCCCGGTCCTTAATGAAAAGATCAAAAGGATGAAATTCACAAAACACATTATTATCATATGTTAGGTGAGGAACTGAAAGAAGATTGCACGTCACAGATGGGACTCGAAGAATATTGCGAAGGTGGAGACTCCTATGTGCATGACTAGTGACCAAAGATGCTTGACCAATATGAGATATATGCATACCTGCTCCATTGGCGGTGTGAACCTTGTCGGAGCCCCGATATGGCTCCTTAGTTTGCAGTTTACCCATCTCGCTCGTCAGGTGCTCAGTAGCCCCAGAATCCATGTACCAATATGGATCAACAGAGTAGGACTGAGTTTGCCCCTGAGGCTGGGACTGCTTGGGCTGCGGTGCAGGCCGATCCGCCATAGCGACTTGACGGGCAGTGTTGCGCGTATCTTTGCCGTCATTGCCAAGACCAAGGAAGCTTTTCTGAAAGCGGCGGTGACACTTGGACGTCCAGTGACCATCATAGCCACAAAGCTGGCACTGGCGGCGCACGCCACTTCCTGGTAACGCCGTGGGGATGGCAGGCGACGACGGAGTCGGTGGAGGCGCCTTCCCGGAGGTCGGGGACGGAGCGCCCTTGTAGGCGGCATTGGCAGAGAGGCTGTGGTGACCCAGCGTACCACTGCATGGTGTAGTACACAAGTCGTTGACATAACACAAGTGAAACACCGTTCCACTCATATTACATCCCTCGAGTGGTACAAGAAACATATGCGAGTCCAAGGTATGTCTATAGAAGGATACATAACATGTTTACAGAAGATCACACCGCCTCCTACTTTACAGTGAGGTAAAACTTCAAATAAAGCTCCAGAAGAACGACTCGTAGTCTAACTTATTGCTAACTCAAGCTTAAGAGCTACTAGGCTTTCTATAGAAATCTAGCTACTTAGGTGCTAGGATTAGGGAAAGGCTCCCTTCTATTACTAGTCTAAGTTTCCACTATAGTTGCTGCAGCAGTTGACTTCATTTACTTCTTTGCTCGGATTCTTCATCTTGTTGCAGTTGACTCCTTTGTCTTCGAGTTCCACGGTAGATTCTCCTTCGGTGCCTCCATAGCTAAGCAGGGATTTAAGAGTGGGATGAGTACGAGCGTACTCGGCAAGTTCATATTAGGGAAATAGGTGTATCATGCACTAGCTACAGCCACAGACCAGAAAGTCATAGGCAATGCAAGTTTTCGTAAACATTTCTTCAAAAGGTTTATTTTATTATGAAAACTATGCCCGTCAGTCTTCACAGGTTGACTAGAACTTCACGGAGTTCCTTTCTGCGCGTTCGCAGTTCCTTCCGAACAGGGGAGCACAATTTGATACACTCTGCAGAGGTGTTACTTTTCCCATAAGAGATCTCACCCTTTTGCCATCCGCAGGGACTTGCCCCGTTCACACTTCCTTGGTGTGAGGCCAGGTATAAAGATCCAAGCCCACACCGCCTTCTCCGCGACCCGCAAACCCACCCTTTTGTCCATCCGTACACCCCGGTAGACATCTCCCGTTCATACGGCTTTACCCACGGTGTACGTCGGACAATCCTTCATAGACGGTAGAGCCTCTCATCCAAACGTCCGGATGGGGATTTTAAAGGCTATCCCAACCTACGGCGTGCCTCCGCACCCGCCGGGCTCTATCAAGTCCGTTGGCGTGCGGGAGGGAAAAGATACAGGGCTTCCCCGAGCCATTATAGATCTTATGGTCAACGCGATATGTACGGCGCTAGAATCACTGGACGGCATTGGTACTTAGTCCTAGATGAATAGTACCGTGCAATGGAACCTCCACCATATCAACACATACCATGGTTCCATTGCCCACCACATAGTTATATTCATAATTGTAAAATAATACTTTGCTTTTCAATGCAGGAGTGATAAGTATAGTACTTTGCATATAATTTGATAAAAATAATCAAATGACATGAGCAAGCGATGAACTTGCCTTTCTTGACTGCAAGATTATGCAGGCAAAAGCTTCGATACGTGAGAACTCCAAATTCTGAAATACCATCATTGTCCGGTAAGGACAATGTTTAAAGAACTGGCAAAGATGCTATAATGCATAATATGAGATGCAATCGTCCCGAGCGTAACCTAACCTCGATGATTTAGGATGGATGGGTTGTAAAGATTTCTTTAGGGTGTGTTGCACTTTTAGGATGATTCTCAAACAAGGTTCTTATTAGGGTTGGTGATATTATAGAATGAACAAGTAATATAATGCATCATAACAATCATACACCCAAAGAATAGTAGTGGGATAATATGTGAAGAACAGTTGTCAATTTTAAATTCTACAGGACATGGTTGATGATTACTTATTTATACTTCAAAAGAATAAATTTTGAAGAACATGTTAATTAAGAAGTAATAAGTATTTCAACTAAGACTAGGGCTTCTAGGGTTGATTGACCTTTGTTCTTCAAAAGAATAACTTTTGAAGAACAGGTTAATAAGAATGAGAACTAATATAAATAGAAGCTATGGCTTCTAGGGTTTACTATTGGATTCATTTAGTTTTCTAATAGGGACTAGTTGGTTCTGAAATAGAATGGTCTATATGCAGCAAGTATTTATAGGTTTATTACTATGGTTAATCATAGGTATTATATCAAAGAATGATGGTCAAGGTGTTGCTATGAGTTAGAGTTTACTATAGCTTCACAACTAATTAACTAAGTAATCTCTAATGGTTTCTAAACTAAGTGAATTATCATTTCCTAAGCAGGGTTTAGTGGAAATAGGAGCATGGGTTGTGAATTGCTACACAAGGTTGGTATAAGGGTCCATTAATATAGTTCTACTAGGGTTTGATGGTTGAGATTGATCCTAATGGTATGGTATATAGGATAGTGGTTAGTGGTACTAATTCCATTCACAAGTTAGGGTTTATACTTGGGTGTCATTATTGGATCATATAGGTTTTAATCAAAAATAGAGACATGAAATGATAAATTCATGTGAATTGGTTTTATGTTGGTGGATCATGAACATGCATTCAATTGTTGCTTATTAGGGTTCTATAGGTCAAGTAATTCTCACATGATCACATGTGGCAGATCACTAGGGTTTTAGAGTTGCTTCTAAGGTGGAATGATCACATGAAATAATGGGATCAGGTCTTACTCAAATTGAATCTAGGGTTTTTAAACTATGATACAACTCCTAAAATGATAATTGGTAATATAGTTGTGGTTACTAATTACTTTGAATAAAAATTAGTGATGGTTTGATATTTTATTAATCTTCACAAGATTTAATAATTAGAGTACTCCTATTTTGGTTTAATTAAGAATCAGGGTTTAATAATTGTTATTAGGGTTTAAAATAATTAACTTGTTAACTAAAGATGTTTAAGTAAATAAGTTTTGATTTACCAAAATAATATTGACTTATAATATTTTCTTGAGTTATTACTATTTAAAGAAAATAGAAAATAGTAATTTGCAAATTAGGGTTTATGAATTACCACTAATAATTAAGTTAATGTAAATATGATAAATAAAATTAATCCTAACATTTTACTTAGTTACTGAATAGTTAAAATTTAATTTTTAAACTTATATAATTTATTGATTTCAAATTGTATTTCAAATAATTGAAAAGGCATAATTAACCAAATTAAAAATAAGTGAATTTTTATTTTGACACACATTTTTATTTTATATTTTATTTGAATAGATTTTATTTTTGTGAACATTTTGATATATTATTTATATTTTTCTGAGTTGAAATGGATTTTCTATGATATTACAAAGTTTCTGAAATTTTCTGGAATTTGAAATTAACAAAAAAAATTAAGTGTACCGGTTCACTGCCTAACTACAGATACTGACGGGTGGGTCCCTTTGACTAGTCAACTGCCACGCGGGCAAAGACTAGTCAATGAGGTCCTGAGACCCCACCTGCCACGTCGACCTGCCGGCGGCTCAACGCCGGCGACCAGGGCACGACGGAGACGCCGTTTTAAGGCCTCCCAGGACGGGCTACTGGCGGCATTCGATTCACCGCAACATCCTGAGCAAGATAGTGGTGATGGTTTTCACGGGGAGTCACCGGAGCGTCGACGGCGAGAGGAACTGCGGCGGTGAACTCCGGCCAATATGCGAAAATAAGCTACAGACGGAGAGAAGAGGCAAATTAGGGGTCTATGGATGCGCAATCTTACGCTGAAGCTTCAGGCGTGGCCGACTCCGGCGATTGTCGACGGAGATGATGGCGATTGACGAACTCCCGGCGAACCCGACGGAAAGGGAACGCTGAAATTCTTCCTCGACTTGGCTTCCCCCGATGCTCTACTCCTCCAGGATGCTCTACGCGGCCTGGCGCTTCCAACGAGCCACTGCACGGACCCTGGGGTGCTCTCCATCGACGGCGCCATGGAGGTCGCCGGCGACAGAGTCTTGTAGAAAGAGGAAGAACTAGGAAACGAGAGAGGATAAGGATGGGAGTCTAGGGTTTCTCGAGCCGTGGCGATCTCTCCGACCCTCTTATAGCTCCAAACACGGTCTCGTTCGACGGCGAGGCTTGGCGGTGAGCGTCCAGGATGCGGCGATGTTCTAGGTTAGGGTTTCCGGGCGGGAATCGTGATGCTCCGACTGGCAGTGGATGCAGATGGAATTCCCCTCGACTCTGGGTGAGTTTTGGCATCCGGCGGCGTCCTTATCCACAGCGGGGACGTGGCGGAGCTTCGTCGGCTCGCTGTCGAGCGTGGAGAAGAGAAGGAAGACGACGGTCTCCTTTTTGTTTGACGCCAGCGACGAACGGTAAGTGGTGGGTTGGGCTGGTTTCGTTCGTGGGCTGGGTTACTGGTGGGCTTGGTTGGCCCAACAGGTAAGCCAGGTGAGCCTTTCTCCTTTACTATTTTCCTTTTCATTTTCTGTTTTGAATTTGTTATTTGAATTCAAATTTGAATTCTGTTTTGTTTTATAGGTTCTAAACTATCTGAGTGTTAATATCATTTCATGATAATACTCACTGCCTAATTCTTTTGTTTAAATAAATATTTAGTTTAGGATTTAATTGATATCTTGTGAGGCTTAAGTAAAAATAGAAATGGTTTAGTTATCCATTTTAATTTAGAAACCAGATCTATTTAAGTGGTTTGAGAACTCATAACATGTGCATAATGAACACATGATTAGGTTGAGCTAGTACTTAACAATATGGATTGTTCATATAATATAATTATGTCTAGGTTTAAGGTAAATGGTAATGAGGTTGGAATTAGGTTATGATTGTATGTGAAGAATTATTCCTATGGTTTTAAGAAGATGGCTAATAAAATTCTATAATCACTGGTCTGGTTGTAGTAAACTTTAGCTTGAACTAAATGAGATGGATCCTATGTTTATAATTAGCAATGTATTTGCTAATGATGGTTTAATTTATAGAACACTACTCCATTTGGTCTACTAGGATGGAAAGGTAGAGTTCAATATTTTATGTGAAGTAATTCCTAGGTGAAAGGTTTAGGGTTTTGGTGATGCTTCACTAATTGAAGTATTAAATAGGCATGAGGTATGGCAGGGTTCTACTTATAATCCAAAGTGATACTTGGATTAGAATTCAAAATATGGTCTAGGGTTTAAGTAGTGATCACCAATGTGATACACCACTAAGATTAGGTATGAGCATAAGCTTAATCATGTTTTAGTGGCTAGGTTTATCCTCCTCACTTAGGTAGAATTATTGTATCAAGGCAATGCTAGGTTTGTCTCAAGTGTTTGGATAAGCAAGATTTAAATACCATATCAATACTACACAAGGCATGAGTATTGGTCTGGATTAACTACTATTGAGTTACTTATTATTTCATGAGAAGAATAAGATCTATACCTCTCATATATAGGTTTAACTTATCATCTCAATTTATAAAGTAAGATCATGCATTAGACATGATCCACTTATTCCTCACTAATCTCTCTTCTTTAATACTTCTCTCAACACACTCACTTAGATTCTTAGGGTTTATGATCATCACCCAATTGGTAATGATCAAAGTATTGGCATCATAACAATTCAGTTGTGAATTATGGTTCTCTCTCCAAGATCAAGTATAAGTCCATATACTTGAGTATACCTCTTTAGGTTGAGCTCTTCTGAATAGGTAGGGTTCCTCTAGGGTTTATGATCATTACCAAGTTGTAATGATCACCACACTTGCCTCTCTATAATTACTAGAAGAATAGGTTCTTGCTTACCATCAAGTGTTAGCTAGGTCAAGTAGGGTTTAATACTTGACTTTATTTCTTGTATCATTAATTTGTATCCACAATTACCTCCCTTGGACAAGGTTTAAATATTTAGTTAGGTTCTATTGAATGCATAATATAAGCATATGAATAGTTCTCTCATTTCTCTAGGTTAAATGGTAGGAGTTAGGAAACAAAGTTGGAATGGTCAAGGGTTAATGAAGAATGAATATGAGTGTGCTTGACTTGGTTCAAGTGTTGTAGTTGAAAAGATATACCATGTGACTCGTGATAGGAACATTTATTTAGTAAAAGACATGGAAAAGATAAGTATAGAATAGTGTCTTAATTCTTTGATTTATGGTTGAATAATTATTATGTGTTGTTGTAAGGAATGTCATGTTGAGATCTTTTATAAGGTCTTATAGTTGATCCTTACTTAAGATGTTGTTTGTTGTAAAACTAGTTCTATTTGATCTAGCCCATAGATCAAATCATCTCTACCCAAAACAAGGTTTTAACAAAGATCACAAAGTTTATAGCGCTTGACTTGATGATCTACTTCAATTCCAGCAAGTCAAGTGAAACTTCAGTTACTGTGGTAAGTTTTATTTGAAGCGCGAAAATTCCCGGATTTTCTATGCATGAATGCAATGCACACTTTGGTGTTCTCTCATTTTATTGCCTCTAAACCTGGGATATTACAGCCTCTCCCTTAAACTAAACTTCGTCCCAAGTTCGAACGCTCTCATGTTTCGGAATGTTGAAATGTCTTGAACAGATCATAATCCTTCAATCTCCATGGTGATCTCAATAGATATAATTGAATATATCCCTTTTATCGATCCTTCATGAAGTCTTCTGATGTCTGGCACTAATACTTTCTTTAATTCCATGATTTCATCCAACACTCTAAGCTTCTAGTCTTACTCTTCAAAGATCCTTGGTTTAGGACATCTTATTGAACTAATGGACGTTACTAATGGTTGTGATGACATCTTCCTATTTGGATACTTAAAGCTTGGTTCTACCAGCTGCGGTAATCCAGCTGCGGTGCCCAAACCTTAAGTCTAAAGGATTGGTTTAAAGTAAGGTATTGTTTTTCCCTTACTAGCATAACGAATGTAATCGTACTTTGTAAGGTATTTATAATAGGCATGGTCCTAGTTGTTTAGTCCTACGAATGGATTAGACTCATTTAGTCCATCCAATCATGGCTTCTAGTTCATACTAGTTATCTTCCTTTTGGTTTCTTTAGGTTCCATGAAAGGAATCTTTCTAATAGGCTTATGTTTTGGTATGGTCAAACCCTTCGGTCTTTTGTTTTCTCAGACTTTGATTGTCCTCCGACATCTTCTTCATCCAACTTCATTAGCTTAGACTTACTTGAGCTCTTCTGCTTCTGAGTAATTATCAATTACCCACTCAAGTTAAAGTATAACCCTTACTTCCTCGAGATATGAACCTCGGCTTCTGACAACCTCCTGAGAGTACTATTATATGGATACTTCCACCAATCTTATGAAAATAGGATCGGACTTCCTCTCAGTTCAGACCTTCTTCTTCTTCTTTCATACTCCAAATCATATCTTAATACTTCTCCTTCAATCTTCCTCTCCCCCTTGGAGTTTACTAATGATCTGCAACTCCTTTTCTTCTAATCATTAAACTCCAAGGTAGAAGATTGGTTTAAGTCTGGTTTATATTTTGTGCCTTTCTAAAGTCTCACGGAGAATTCTTTGCGGTGTATCCACACAGTTGTGGGTATCCGATGTGAATCCTTCGACTAAATATTTATTAGCTACGGAATACCAGCTACGGAATCCCTCTTTCCTTTAGAGTGAAAGAACGATTAAGCTGTGGACTATTTGTTACCAGCTGCAGACTATCTAACACAAGATGTGGCTTATTGGATACCAGCTGTGGCTATGTTATGGTTCTAGTCCACATCTACCTACCAGTTGTGGCTACTTTTATAGTTTTAGTTAAGATATACCTCACTTCACATACTTTCTCTTCATGATTATCCTATATCAGCTGCGGTCTGATGATACCAGCGACTTCACTTTTATTTTCCTTCTTTTAAGGTTTGTTTTGCAAGATAACCACTTGTTGACACTATGAAAATAGTATTGTAAGTGACTTCACTTGCATTCCCTTCTTTCATAATGAATATGGCTCCACTTCTACTGCTCCATATTCACTATTTTCTCACTTTCATGGTACTTCCATGTTGAAGTACTCCTTGATTAAGGATAGAAATGAGTTTGGATTGGTCCTTCCTTTAGAGTATATATTGTGGTTGCTTCCCACAATTTGACTTCTTTCTTCCAGTGAACCTTCATCTTGTCTTCCAAAATCTTCAGAATTCGTCACTTCCTCACACGAATACCTTTACCCTCTAGACCTATAACATCAAGTAAGAGCTTGATATTGCAACATGCATTTGCATATCAAAGTCAAACTTCATGTATGGATCTAGTCAAACAATGAAATTTCAATAAAATCCAAGAAAATCCAGCTTTGTGCTTATAATACACATCTTTATATGCCTGAATATAATAGTTGGGTAAGACATCCCTAAACATCAGGCTCAGATGTGTAGTATATAACACCACATAAAATAGGTTTAGGTTATGATACTTAGCACAAATACGTGAATTTCTACTATTTGTCTCAACATTTATCTTAATTGCACATTTGCAATGAGACAAACTTGAAACAAAATGGCTTGGGATAGTTGAAGTTAACCTAGTTTTCTTTGGAAGTACTAACAAAATAGGATACCATATATATGTGCTATTGAGGACTACTTCCTATAATACAATTAGTTCTAACATGTCTACTCTAAACACATAATTGTTAGAATATACCCCCTATGACTCTAGGATTTCTCCATGTGATATGCTCTAAATAAGCCTCGTTTAAATTAAGGACTATGGTTCTAACATACTTGGCACAGTTATTAGGATTTTAAGGCCTAAGCTTTCGAACTATTCCTTAAATCCTACTCCTTATCATACTTCTGTTATTGTACTTATGATGTTCGACTCTATCACATCATGACTCTCAATTGAATCATATATGATTACCAACTTTACCATGAAAAGTAGACTTATATGATTCCTATCACTCTTCCTTACCTCCTATGATTGACTCATCATAGGTATATACTACCTCATATTACTTATCTACATTACTTACATAAGTCATTTGACATTTTAAATGACTCTTACTTAACCATAACTTGCGTTGGTATACTTCTTCCAATAGGATATCTTCCTTGTGGTTGTATCCTCTCTTTGGACTACCATGTATTGTATACCAACTGTGGTCTACTACCACCCATTATCTTAAGCTCCAATGGTGTTATAATTATTTGGATGAAGCAAGATAACTAACTAACTCTACTTAAGAAAAATAGATAAGAAAAATTGACTCAAGTGTGTCAGGATTATTCTCAAGTGAATACCAATCTCAAGTCAAGAGAATAATTGGTTTAGCATAGTTAACTTAGCTAATACAACTTCCTATAGACACTACCAAACCTATAGGTCTCCTTTAAAGGGTTTTAATCCTAGGGTCAAAGCATTTGCTCTGATACCAGCTGTGGTGACCTACCTGCATGGTGTAGTACACAAGTCGTTGACATAACACAAGTGAAACACCGTTCCACTCATATTACATCCCTCAGAGTACAACAGAAACATATGCGAGTCCAAGGTATGTCTATAGAAGGATACATAACATGTTTACAGAAGATCACACCGCCTCCTACTTTACAGTGAGGTAAAACTTCAAATAAAGCTCCAGGAAGAACGACTCGTAGTCTAACTTATTGCTAACTCAAGCTTAAGAGCTACTAGGCTTTCTATAGAAATCTAGCTACTTAGGTGCTAGGATTAGGGAAAGGCTCCCTTCTATTACTAGTCTAAGTTTCCACTATAGTTGCTGCAGCAGTTGACTTCATTTACTTCTTTGCTCGGATTCTTCATCTTGTTGCAGTTGACTCCTTTGTCTTCGAGTTCCACGGTAGATTCTCCTTCGGTGCCTCCATAGCTAAGCAGGGATTTAAGAGTGGGATGAGTACGAGCGTACTCAGCAAGTTCATATTAGGGAAATAGGTGTATCATGCACTAGCTACAGCCATACCAGAAAGTCATAGGCAATGCAAGTTTTCGTAAACATTTCTTCAAAAGGTTTATTTTATTCCGAAAACTATGCCCGTCGGTCTTCAGGTTGACTAGAACTTCACGGAGTTCCTTTCTGCCGCGTTCGCTCCCTTCCGAACAGGGAGTGACCCACAATTTGATACACTCTGCAGTGCGTTACTTTTCCCATAAGAGATCTCACCCTTTTTGCCATCCGCAGGGACTTGCCCCCGTTCACACTTCCTTGGTGTGAGGCCAGGTATAAAGATCCAAGCCCACACCGCCTTCTCCGCGACTGCAAACCCACCCTTTTGTCCAACCGTACACCCTAGACATCTCCCGTTCATACGGCTTTACCCACGGTGTACGTCGGACAATCCTTCATAGACGTAGAGCCTCTCATCCAAACGTCCGGATGGGGATTTTAAAGGCTATCCCAACCTACGGCAGTGCCTCCAACACCCCGCCCTCTATCAAGTCCGTTGGCGTGCGGGAGGGAAAGATACAGCTGGCTTCCCAGTATAGATCTTATGGTCAACGCGATATGTACGGCGCTAGAATCACTGGACGGCATTGGTACTTAGTCCTAGATGAATAGTACCCGTGCAATGGAACCTCCACCATATCAACACATACCATGGTTCCATTGCCCACCACATAGTTATATTCATAATTGTAAAATAATACTTTGCTTTTCAATGCAGGAGTGATAAGTATAGTACTTTGCATATAATTTGATAAAAATAATCAAATGACATGAGCAAGCGATGAACTTGCCTTTCTTGACTGCAAGATTATGCAGGCAAAAGCTTCGATAACTCCAAATTCTGAAATACCATCATTGTCCGGTAAGGACAATGTTTAAAGAACTGGCAAAGATGCTATAATGCATAATATGAGATGCAATCGTCGCGTAACCTAACCTCGATGATTTAGGATGGATGGGTTGTAAAGATTTCTTTAGGGTGTGTTGCACTTTTAGGATGATTCTCAAACAAGGTTCTTATTAGGGTTGGTGATATTATAGAATGAACAAGTAATATAATGCATCATAACAATCATACACCCAAAGAATAGTAGTGGGATAATATGTGAAGAACAGTTGTCAATTTTAAATTCTACAGGACATGGTTGATGATTACTTATTTATACTTCAAAAGAATAAATTTTGAAGAACATGTTAATTAAGAAGTAATAAGTATTTCAACTAAGACTAGGGCTTCTAGGGTTGATTGACCTTTGTTCTTCAAAAGAATAACTTTTGAAGAACAGGTTAATAAGAATGAGAACTAATATAAATAGAAGCTATGGCTTCTAGGGTTTACTATTGGATTCATTTAGTTTTCTAATAGGGACTAGTTGGTTCTGAAATAGAATGGTCTATATGCAGCAAGTATTTATAGGTTTATTACTATGGTTAATCATAGGTATTATATCAAAGAATGATGGTCAAGGTGTTGCTATGAGTTAGAGTTTACTATAGCTTCACAACTAATTAACTAAGTAATCTCTAATGGTTTCTAAACTAAGTGAATTATCATTTCCTAAGCAGGGTTTAGTGGAAATAGGAGCATGGGTTGTGAATTGCTACACAAGGTTGGTATAAGGGTCCATTAATATAGTTCTACTAGGGTTTGATGGTTGAGATTGATCCTAATGGTATGGTATATAGGATAGTGGTTAGTGGTACTAATTCCATTCACAAGTTAGGGTTTATACTTGGGTGTCATTATTGGATCATATAGGTTTTAATCAAAAATAGAGACATGAAATGATAAATTCATGTGAATTGGTTTTATGTTGGTGGATCATGAACATGCATTCAATTGTTGCTTATTAGGGTTCTATAGGTCAAGTAATTCTCACATGATCACATGTGGCAGATCACTAGGGTTTTAGAGTTGCTTCTAAGGTGGAATGATCACATGAAATAATGGGATCAGGTCTTACTCAAATTGAATCTAGGGTTTTTAAACTATGATACAACTCCTAAAATGATAATTGGTAATATAGTTGTGGTTACTAATTACTTTGAATAAAAATTAGTGATGGTTTGATATTTTATTAATCTTCACAAGATTTAATAATTAGAGTACTCCTATTTTGGTTTAATTAAGAATCAGGGTTTAATAATTGTTATTAGGGTTTAAAATAATTAACTTGTTAACTAAAGATGTTTAAGTAAATAAGTTTTGATTTACCAAAATAATATTGACTTATAATATTTTCTTGAGTTATTACTATTTAAAGAAAATAGAAAATAGTAATTTGCAAATTAGGGTTTATGAATTACCACTAATAATTAAGTTAATGTAAATATGATAAATAAAATTAATCCTAACATTTTACTTAGTTACTGAATAGTTAAAATTTAATTTTTAAACTTATATAATTTATTGATTTCAAATTGTATTTCAAATAATTGAAAAGGCATAATTAACCAAATTAAAAATAAGTGAATTTTTATTTTGACACACATTTTTATTTTATATTTTATTTGAATAGATTTTATTTTTGTGAACATTTTGATATATTATTTATATTTTTCTGAGTTGAAATGGATTTTCTATGATATTACAAAGTTTCTGAAATTTTCTGGAATTTGAAATTAACAAAAAAAATTAAGTGTACCGGTTCACTGCCTAACTACAGATACTGACGGGTGGGTCCCTTTGACTAGTCAACTGCCACGCGGGCAAAGACTAGTCAATGAGGTCCTGAGACCCCACCTGCCACGTCGACCTGCCGGCGGCTCAACGCCGGCGACCAGGGCACGACGGAGACGCCGTTTTAAGGCCTCCCAGGACGGGCTACTGGCGGCATTCGATTCACCGCAACATCCTGAGCAAGATAGTGGTGATGGTTTTCACGGGGAGTCACCGGAGCGTCGACGGCGAGAGGAACTGCGGCGGTGAACTCCGGCCAATATGCGAAAATAAGCTACAGACGGAGAGAAGAGGCAAATTAGGGGTCTATGGATGCGCAATCTTACGCTGAAGCTTCAGGCGTGGCCGACTCCGGCGATTGTCGACGGAGATGATGGCGATTGACGAACTCCCGGCGAACCCGACGGAAAGGGAACGCTGAAATTCTTCCTCGACTTGGCTTCCCCCGATGCTCTACTCCTCCAGGATGCTCTACGCGGCCTGGCGCTTCCAACGAGCCACTGCACGGACCCTGGGGTGCTCTCCATCGACGGCGCCATGGAGGTCGCCGGCGACAGAGTCTTGTAGAAAGAGGAAGAACTAGGAAACGAGAGAGGATAAGGATGGGAGTCTAGGGTTTCTCGAGCCGTGGCGATCTCTCCGACCCTCTTATAGCTCCAAACACGGTCTCGTTCGACGGCGAGGCTTGGCGGTGAGCGTCCAGGATGCGGCGATGTTCTAGGTTAGGGTTTCCGGGCGGGAATCGTGATGCTCCGACTGGCAGTGGATGCAGATGGAATTCCCCTCGACTCTGGGTGAGTTTTGGCATCCGGCGGCGTCCTTATCCACAGCGGGGACGTGGCGGAGCTTCGTCGGCTCGCTGTCGAGCGTGGAGAAGAGAAGGAAGACGACGGTCTCCTTTTTGTTTGACGCCAGCGACGAACGGTAAGTGGTGGGTTGGGCTGGTTTCGTTCGTGGGCTGGGTTACTGGTGGGCTTGGTTGGCCCAACAGGTAAGCCAGGTGAGCCTTTCTCCTTTACTATTTTCCTTTTCATTTTCTGTTTTGAATTTGTTATTTGAATTCAAATTTGAATTCTGTTTTGTTTTATAGGTTCTAAACTATCTGAGTGTTAATATCATTTCATGATAATACTCACTGCCTAATTCTTTTGTTTAAATAAATATTTAGTTTAGGATTTAATTGATATCTTGTGAGGCTTAAGTAAAAATAGAAATGGTTTAGTTATCCATTTTAATTTAGAAACCAGATCTATTTAAGTGGTTTGAGAACTCATAACATGTGCATAATGAACACATGATTAGGTTGAGCTAGTACTTAACAATATGGATTGTTCATATAATATAATTATGTCTAGGTTTAAGGTAAATGGTAATGAGGTTGGAATTAGGTTATGATTGTATGTGAAGAATTATTCCTATGGTTTTAAGAAGATGGCTAATAAAATTCTATAATCACTGGTCTGGTTGTAGTAAACTTTAGCTTGAACTAAATGAGATGGATCCTATGTTTATAATTAGCAATGTATTTGCTAATGATGGTTTAATTTATAGAACACTACTCCATTTGGTCTACTAGGATGGAAAGGTAGAGTTCAATATTTTATGTGAAGTAATTCCTAGGTGAAAGGTTTAGGGTTTTGGTGATGCTTCACTAATTGAAGTATTAAATAGGCATGAGGTATGGCAGGGTTCTACTTATAATCCAAAGTGATACTTGGATTAGAATTCAAAATATGGTCTAGGGTTTAAGTAGTGATCACCAATGTGATACACCACTAAGATTAGGTATGAGCATAAGCTTAATCATGTTTTAGTGGCTAGGTTTATCCTCCTCACTTAGGTAGAATTATTGTATCAAGGCAATGCTAGGTTTGTCTCAAGTGTTTGGATAAGCAAGATTTAAATACCATATCAATACTACACAAGGCATGAGTATTGGTCTGGATTAACTACTATTGAGTTACTTATTATTTCATGAGAAGAATAAGATCTATACCTCTCATATATAGGTTTAACTTATCATCTCAATTTATAAAGTAAGATCATGCATTAGACATGATCCACTTATTCCTCACTAATCTCTCTTCTTTAATACTTCTCTCAACACACTCACTTAGATTCTTAGGGTTTATGATCATCACCCAATTGGTAATGATCAAAGTATTGGCATCATAACAATTCAGTTGTGAATTATGGTTCTCTCTCCAAGATCAAGTATAAGTCCATATACTTGAGTATACCTCTTTAGGTTGAGCTCTTCTGAATAGGTAGGGTTCCTCTAGGGTTTATGATCATTACCAAGTTGTAATGATCACCACACTTGCCTCTCTATAATTACTAGAAGAATAGGTTCTTGCTTACCATCAAGTGTTAGCTAGGTCAAGTAGGGTTTAATACTTGACTTTATTTCTTGTATCATTAATTTGTATCCACAATTACCTCCCTTGGACAAGGTTTAAATATTTAGTTAGGTTCTATTGAATGCATAATATAAGCATATGAATAGTTCTCTCATTTCTCTAGGTTAAATGGTAGGAGTTAGGAAACAAAGTTGGAATGGTCAAGGGTTAATGAAGAATGAATATGAGTGTGCTTGACTTGGTTCAAGTGTTGTAGTTGAAAAGATATACCATGTGACTCGTGATAGGAACATTTATTTAGTAAAAGACATGGAAAAGATAAGTATAGAATAGTGTCTTAATTCTTTGATTTATGGTTGAATAATTATTATGTGTTGTTGTAAGGAATGTCATGTTGAGATCTTTTATAAGGTCTTATAGTTGATCCTTACTTAAGATGTTGTTTGTTGTAAAACTAGTTCTATTTGATCTAGCCCATAGATCAAATCATCTCTACCCAAAACAAGGTTTTAACAAAGATCACAGTGAAGTTTATAGCGCTTGACTTGATGATCTACTTCAATTCCAGCAAGTCAAGTGAAACTTCAGTTACTGTGGTAAGTTTTATTTGAAGCGCGAAAATTCCCCGGATTTTCTATGCATGAATGCAATGCACACTTTGGTGTTCTCTCATTTTATTGCCTCTAAACCTGGGATATTACAGAGGCCTCCTCCGCCGCGGGCGCGGTGAGACCGGCGCGCCTCGACGCGCTGCTCAGTAAGGAGAAGACGCGAGTAGACCTCATGCGCCATGAGAGGGTTTGTTTGAGCCCGCTCATTGATGATTTCCACCAGACCGTCGTACTCCTCATCCAACCCATTGACAATGTGCGAGTTAAACTCGGAGTCGGTGAGAGGGAGTCCGATGGATGCCAACGTATCAGCCAGACCCTTGACCTTGTTGTAGAACTCAGTAGCAGTGGAGTCAAGCTTCTCACATTCATTGAGCTCGCGGCGAAGGGCACTGGCACGAGCCTGCGACTGCGAGCCAAAAGAACGCTCGAGGATCATCCATGCCTCCTGCGAGGTCTTGGCGAAGACGAGGAGCCCGGACACCGCAGGAGAGAGGGACCCTTGGATGGAGGAAAGAATCGCCTGGTCCTGCCCGGTCCAGACGCGGTGCGCCGGGTTGTACACCGGTCCGTTGACGCTGTCGACCAGCGCCGGAGGGCAGGGAAGAGACCCATCGACATAGCCAATGAGGTAGTGGCTCCCAAGCAGCGGGAGAACCTGAGCACGCCAGAAGATATAATTATCCGGCGTAAGCTTGACGGTGATGCAATTGCCGAAGTGAAACGGCGGAGGCAGCGTGCCCGTGGTGAAAACTGCCGGAGGCGTATACGCCGTAGCGGCAGGGACGGACGGCGCAGGGGCGCCAGAGGCAGGGACGGCCGGCACGGGCGTGCCAGAGGCGGAGACGACCGGCGCGACCAAAGAGCCCGCGAGGGGCGGAGGCGCCATGAGAGCCGGATGCATCAAGGCAGAACCCGACGTGGAGGAGCCAGCCATCGAAGAGGCCGACGGCGCAAGAGCCAGCGGCGAGATCGCAGCATCCGTGGCCGGCGATGAAGACGCCAAAGGTTGCTGCGAGTAGAAGGAGCCGATGCTCCTCGTTCCGATCGGCGCCACGGTGGAGGCGGACGTGTCGAGCGGACGAGAGAGAAGAGCGGCCAGGGAAGCCGGGAGATAACTCGCAGTGGACGAGGTGGAGGCAGCCGCACCCGACATGACGACGGTCGGCGACGATCGGTAGACGAAGGCGGCGGCGATCGGCGGGCGGCGGCGGCTAGGGTTGCGTTGGGGCGGAAGCGTAACCAAGTCTGATACCATGTAAGACAATGATTTGGGGGGAACCGGCTCAACCCTAAACTGGGTGGCCTATCACATATATATATGGGTGTGTTACAATAGGTACAATACACGTACATATACACAGAAGCTATACACAGTCTAACACCCTCTCTCCATGTACCTTTCTTTGTCAGATGAAATGAAAATTCAGTGGGGAGCATTTGTCTCTTCCCGGTGAAAACTAAGAAAAACAATTTCATTGCATCCGCTAATCGATCCCACAGGGAAAACGTTGTAGTTGTGGATATGCCTATCTATGGCATCTTAATCTTTTGATCGAAAGATAGTGCGACTCCCTGTCAGGATGGATAGAAAGATACAACTTGATACTATATGCTTTTTGGTCAAGACTAAATAAAAGGTAAAAAGTGCCATTGTTTAATCAGGAATTACAAATTGAGGCCATGTGCGTTCAAAAATATGAACACTTTGATGTCATGGGGACCCGCCCTCACGGCACAAGCATGAGGCATGTAATCTTGGACAACTCCCCGATCGAAGGTGAACATATATATCAGCGAAAATCTGGCTAGCATAAAGAATTTCAAAAGACGTCTCTTTGGTTGCCAATTTTCGGCGCTATCAAGCCCAGGTCAAGAGATTTGAGAATGCACAGTGAAAAGGCTTCCGGGAAAGGAAACCACCTTAATTGTGTCTAGAATAGCACTGTGACTTATTGTTTTTTTAGCAGGGATAAAAACATTTAAACGTGTGAAATTCATTGTTGATTAATGGACGGCCAACCATGATCATCGACCACCAGAAAAATGAATGAAACTATTGCATTGTTGGAAATGACATATAAGAGAGCAGTTCGTGATTCGTACATGATCTAAAATGTTTGTGCCAACTGTTTGCATGTGCTACAAAATGTGAATGAGATTTTTTTTGTTAAATTAGAATCCATTTTTTCGATAAAGGTTAAATTAGAATCCATGGGTGAAATGTTCGAAGGGGTGACAATGACAAATGACAAGGTGGACTTTTATGTAGTGGGAATGAGGGTGGGCCATTGACAAGTGTGCTGGGCCGCGTGGTATTTGGCCAATTTTGGATATTTTGCTTCCATTGCTGGCAAGTTAGGCCGCTTTAGTTTCTAGTGCCTAGTGAAAAAGTACATGGTAGATTCTAGCAGGTCACCATCGCAAGGGGAAAACGTAGCTTGTGATGGGTAAGTGAGTGGCATCTCTAGTAACTATACGTGCATGATGCAAGACGAACGACACCCTTTAATTCTCCCTTTTACCTTTGCTTTGTTCAAAAGTGAGGTTGAAATGGTAGCTAGCTCGTTTCGATGAGCACCACATATCAGACCACGGGGAAAACAACCAAAGTGTGTCGCTTATCCGCCAATTAGGAGATATATGATCATCCATCCCATCTTGAGCCAGTGCGGATCACACTATAAGCAGGGACTATCTATTTTATGACTATATATTGCTGGCGCGTGGCGATTGTTTTTTGTGCAAAGAAAGCCCTTTCACGCGCTTATTTTTTCAGGATTTGTATGTCATGCATCTATATAATACAATACAGTACAATTCTGATGTACTATCTCCGTTATTTGAATGTAAGTAAAGATTTATAAAGAAGCTTATATTTTAAGACAGAGGTAATATTTAGAGATATATCGTACGTAATAAGTAAGTACGTGTATGCAAAATTGTACATGCTATTATGCTCCCTAAAGATCGACCGAGTAGCCAACGATCGAACTTCTCAGCCGGTCGCCATTTCCGGCGCAAGCCGATAAGGGAGGTAGTAACATGTATATATGGCAGGTCAGGACTATGCGAAACCTTTTGACTCAATTGGTTCCCGCCATCTTTTTGTACGTAGTACGAAAATACTACCGAGACATAGTGCGTTGGTCAAGTTCATGAACTAACGCGTTGTTGTGTTAAAAGGCAGCAGCTAGCTCTACCTCTACTGGTGGTGCCGTGTTATCGGTTAGGCTGTCTCTCCAATCTCCATATGCTTTGAAGAACTCGTCAACAAACCAAGTCAATTCCGCCGCTCAGGCTACTCCCACCATGCATCTCGCGTCAACTTTCAGCCGTGCAATTGCATGTCAATCAACCATGCCACACGTGTGCCATACTAATCGGGCGCCGTGGCATTATTCAGTCAGCGTCAAAATCATATTGACCATTGTCTTCGATCACATGGTGACCAACTACTGACCATACTAATACTAATACATGGCCCGTATTCCAGGCGACCCCAACATCAATTGTAGGTATCTCAATCACCAGATCATGAATCTTGGAAAGAAAGAAACAAAAGGGTGAAATCACTGTGACAGGACTGTACAAGTAAAGGGGAAAAGGTGCAGGCCAGAATTTTAGATAGGAGATGCAGAGTATGTGTCTATCTTTATCTTCTCATACATGATGATCTTATCCGCAGAGTTAGCTTTGCCAAAGAAAGTTCTCATTTCCATGTTCTTCCCACACATATGCCCATCATTCCCTCTAGTATGTCGACGTATCAGTCGTGCAAACACCTGACTTTTCAGTTTTGGCACATGAAATGGCCGATCACGGGCCGCATGGTTTCGGTTTGGTCGTAAGTTGCCAATACACATGTCTCCACTATACAATTGATGCACTAGCTGTCTAGCTAGGTTTTCTAACGGTCCGAATTGATGGAAATGGTTGGTTAATTTTTAAGAAAACTATAGATTCTGTTCGTTCCAAAAGGCAGGGTACACATACACTTCAATTAATTACATATTGCGTAGCAGAAGTTGTTGACCAAACAAATGTTTATAATCCAACAGCTGGCATGACACACTGATGAGCTATCGTTCCACTCCGGTTGTCCTTGGATCGATCTCCATCAGTCGAGCAGCTATCATGTTGAACAGCGAATCGATTCTGATGGAGACTAAAGAGCTTAGAATGTGCTGCAAGCGGTTAGAGTTCAGTTCAGATCAAAGCACACAATACAAATTGAATACGACAGTATGCAGATTCCACCCCTTTGGTGTTCACAAGACCAAACTTAAGCTATTATTCCCACTCGAAACGCTGAACGATTTGATCAAGGATGTTGACGAAGAAGAGCGACCAATGTCACAGACAGAGATCCAATGAATAGAAAATTTCAGGGTTGCCTGCATTGGTACTCCTTCGAATGTCTCATCAGACAAGTGTAATAGGAGAAACATATACGTTAGCATAGCCAAATTAAATTTCTTAAACATCACAATATTTTGTACTTCACAACCGAGCTACAAAACTGCTTATCCTCCTAGTACGATCTACAGCGATCTAAGAGCATCTCCACTCGCGTTCCCCAAACGGCGCCGGATCGAGCGTTTGTGGGACGTGTTTTGTTCGTGCCGCGTTTGGGGGACGTCGCTCCCCAGTCGCGTCACCCAAACGCACCCCCAAAACTTAAAAATTAATTTTAATAGATGGAAGAAAACTCTTCACTAATACTAAAATCGGTGCAACATAAACAAATTACATATAAAAACTTCGAAAAAACATAATCAAATTACATATAATTTTTTTAAACTACTTCTTCTTCTTTGATGGCCCCACCTCGTCGTCCTCATCACGGTGGCGCTTCCTGCTCGTCACCTCTTCCGAAGAGGCGGTGTGGGTCGACGCGTCGGAGAAACTTGTGTCCTCCTCGTCATCGCCGGTGCTCGCCGGCTGCGCCTTGGCCTTCGCTTTCGCGTCCGCCTTCGCACGGGCCGCCGCCGTCGTCACCTCCTCAGACCCTTCCTCCTCCACGGCCTGCCATTCCTCTGCGCTATCCAGTGGCGGCGGGGAATCATCACCGCTGTTGGGTGTCCGGACTCTGTCCCAGCAATGGCGCCATCCTGGAGACTTGCCCTCGTTGTCGGTGTCAGATGGAAGGCCAAAGATGTAGCTCATCGTGAGAAGGTTGGATGAATGGGGGAAGGTTAAAGATCCGAAAGCGCCTACGTATGGGTCTTATTAAGCGCGGATGAACGGCGGCGCAGAAGTTGAAGAGAGCGTCGGTTGCTCTTCCGAGGAGTTCGCGCTCAATTCCGGCGGTTGGCGCGTCGGTCGACGCGGTTGCCAATACCACGGTTCCCCTTCCCGGCAACTGCACCGTCGCTACGTAAGCGGCGGTTGAGCGTCCGAGCCGCTGACACGTCGGGCCCGCGCCTCCCCGCCTCTCATTTCGTTGTGTCCGCGTGCCCGGAGCATCCATGTGTAGCGGGCTCGGGGCGCGGAACACCGTATTGGGTCGCGCCGGACAAAAAGAGCCTTTGGGCGCGCGGCTGGGAACGATTTTTTGTCCGACGCGCCCCAAATCCCTTTGGGGGACAGTTTAGGGACGCGACTGGAGATGCTCTAACAACGAAAAGCAGGAATGGAATAAAGCGATGAACGAAAACTGTAACTACAAACCTGATTAACTAAGTATCATAGAATGCATAACTGCTACAAACCTGATTTGATCAAGAGTAGTACTAATAATATACAGTGCTAATTAAGACAACCCAAGTAGGTAGCCTAGCAGAAACTAAAACAAAGAAGAAGAAAACATTGGAAGACGAAGAAGATAAGCTAAGGCAAGAAGGTGCAGTCCCCGGCACTGCTCCCAGCCGGTGCCGCCAGCTCGCCGCACCTCCCGCACCTGCTGCCTCCGCTGGCCACCACGACGACTACCGTTGGCTCCAGAGGCGTCGTCTTGGTCGGCTCGCCGGCGAAGATGGCGGCGCGGCAGGAGGGGCAGCTGGCGCGTGTCCGGAGCCAAGCGTCGACGCACACGCCGTGGAACCCGTGGCCGCATCCCGGGAGAACGCGCACGCTCTCCCCATCCGCGAACTCCGTGAGGCATATCGCGCACTCGGATGTCAAACACCACGCGGTCGTCGACGGTGTTGACGATGATGACGAGTCCGGTGAGGCGGCGAACAAGACGGTGGGGAGCGCGTCGATGGCCTTCTTCCTGAGCCCCTTGGGTGGAGGAGGCGAGTGGTCGGAGCTTGAGGTGCGACGTCGTCGGCACGCGCAGCGGGAAACGAGAGCGAGGCCGAGGACGCAGACGAGCGCACAGAGCAGTGACGCCAGGATCACCACCATGTTTGAGTCCACCGCCATCCCCGCCGGCGCCGTCTGCTGCTGCTGCTGCTGCTGCTCCGGAGTAGAACGCGGTGCCACCGAGGAGGACGTCTCGCCGGCGGCCGTGCGGTGCAGGAGGAGGCTCGCTGGGGCGCGCATGGTGTTGGTGTGTTTGTATGTTTTTGAACTCTGCGACTGCGATCTGTGTGTCTACCTGGGCTTTCACTCTGACCAAGTGTGAGGGTGTGTGTGCCCGCTGGGACGGAGCTGGTGGGTCTTTATAGCAGCCATGGCTGGCCGGAGGTCATGGTGGTGGAAGGAGCAGTGGGCCAACGTACGTGGTGGTGGTAGGCTCGTGCCACTTTAGGATGTTTCTTCTTGCACGCGCGGGTGGCAAGTCTGGCTCATTTTGGTTTGACACTGGTTACGTGGAAAGCAAGCGGTAGAAAGAAACTGGCGATCGATCGAGTGAGGGATAGAACTAGTGACTAGTGAGTGAGTGGTTGAACTATGAGTGACTAAACGTCTACTAATTAGGGGCCAACCAAAGTGCTTGTGTGAAAAGATGAGACACGCTTTAATTAGTCTTTTAAACATTTTTTGCTTTACTTCACTTTACTTATTACAAAGAAAAAAATACGTGTGGTGCCAGTTCTTTTGGTTACTGCAAAGTGAACTTGTGAAAGAGCCTGCCAGCTAGCAGTGGCAACCTTCGCAGTTTCACCCAAATCGGTTGATCCCACGAGGAAAACGTTATGATTAATTGCGGAGGCATGTCGATTATATATGTGTGTTTATCTAATGTGAGATTGGTTGATTGATGTGCACCAACGTGATCTTATGGTAGTGCGATTATGTGTAAGGATATATACGACTGGCTAGTGGTTACTATATCTGTAGCTAAGAACGAAGAAAATGTGAAAAGTGACATTGTTTAGTCCATGCTTGGAAACTGATGTCATGAATCTCAAGGTACCCATCGATCTCGGATGCACGCATGCCCAATCTCGATTACTTTGTTGAATTTATATCTAAGTACGTGCATATGATGAGTACTAATTGGTGCAGAATTGACTGAAGTCGAGTTCCTAAAGATGATCAAGGAGAAGGGCATGTACAATGGTCTTATCTTAGTCTTATCTTAGGAATGCCACATAAGATAATTGCTGAGTTGGAGGAGAGAGAAACAAAAAAAGAGCCTTGTCTTCTCTTGCCTAAGAGATCATCTCTTAGCACAATATGTCTCACCATATTTTTAGGAATACACGAGGCTAAAGATAAGACTAAAAAAATAACCCATTGTATACCATGTTTTGTTGTCGTATCGAAAGACATAAGATAAAACCGTCTTATTAACCATTGTACATGCCCTAAAAAAGCATAGCTAGTTTGTAAAGTTTCCAAATGCACATTTTTCAGTGGTTACTATTAGACACTAGCTAGAATGGTGACTCAAGACTCAAGAACACATTTTGACTAGAATTGTGCGGCAATCTTTGGGACACGTATATAGTAATACGAGATGTGAACATAAGACGGTTATGCTCTCGTGAATAAAAGCTCTAGACAAGGAACTTTTTGCAATCATATTTCGGATGACAAGGCTCGACAGTGAGCGGGCGAGGCCGTGTCAGCCCGCCTTAGCCATCATGGCTAAGCCTCATCACAAATTTGTTGTAGAATTCCAACCACACAGGAACAAGGACCAAAGTAAAAATATGGACTACATTCTGACTGTAAAAATGGGATGGTGAGTTTCTCTTTCATGGCGTGGATCTCCCGTGAACTGCTAGTATCTTTTTTTTTTAAGATAAAAAGCATTATAATGCCCGACTTTAAATTAATAAAGCCCTTAAGTTCACACATAGTTTGATACATGCTGTGGCATACAGCTTAGCCAAAAGGGGAAGGGGAAACGGGATACAACACAGAACACACGACAACACCACAGATCTAAGCGAGAGCTACTGAATCTTCTTTAGCTTGTAGTTCCTGGTCTCACGGCGGCGTATAGCTCCCTCGGCTTGTTTTCCATCCACCGGAGTCCCTCCTGGTCGCTTGGTTTTGCCTTGACGGTCCAGAGCCGTAAGAAGATAGCAGTTTTGAAAATCACATTAGCGGGATGATTAATAACTTTTTTCTCAATAATAAGTTTATTGCGAATGTTCCAAAGAGCCCAAGGAACCACAGGAGTCTATGGGCCCTTCCCGCAAGGCTAGCTAAGATGGCATGGAATTGTGGAAAATTTCTTGGGCTCTAATTACAATCTAAAATCTGTCGAATGGTGCACCAAGAGAATTTAGCCAGAGAGCAAGAAAAGAAGATGTGCCCACCATCTTCCTCAGCTCCGCGGAGCGAACAGTTTCCCGTGGCCGAACCATGTCTTGTCGCAATCTGTTGACTAGACGTTAGTCTATATAAGATGAGCTGCCAAGCAAAAATCTTGATCTTAAGGGGCACTTTAGCTTCCCAAACATCCTTGTGGAATGCCATTGACGCTCCTTGCGACAGTTTGGCATACAGCGATTGCACCGAGAACTTGCCCGATGGGTCAAGGTGCCAGATAATCTTGTCTTTACCGATTGTGAGGGCAATGGAATCCGTGAGCGCACCAAGCTCGATCCACTGTCTCCTTCCCTCCGGATTGAGTGAGCGATAGAAGGTAATGTTCAAGCATCCTGAGTCAAGGACGGTAGCTACCGAATGAGTCGGGTTTTCGCAATTATTGAAGAGATTGGGGAAGATCTCTTTGAGGGGGCGATCTCGGATCCACCAATCTGTCCAGAAGCACGTTCGCCTCCCGTCATTGATAACGTGTTTCGCCCCAAGTTTGAAGAACTGTTTTATTTTATGCAAACTTTCCCCCGGAGCCCTCGAACAAGTTGTCGGCATCCCGGTATTTGGCTCTGATGATTCTGGCCCAGATGGTGTCGTCTTCTTGGTAGAGTTTCCAAACCCACTTGGAAAGCAAGGCTATGTTCATCTTTTTGGAGTTAAGCAGGCCTAATCCCCCCGTGGATTTTGGGCGGCAGACTGTTGGCCAATTTACCATGTGGTACTTGCGCTTAGTGCCAGTTCCTTCCCAAAAAAACTTTGCTCGGTGAGAGTCGAATCTAGCATGTATCCCGTCATGCAAGAGAAAGAGGCACATAGCAAAGATGGGGATGCTATCGAGACACGCATTGGATATGATGAGTCTTCCTCCTGAAGTAAGGAGCTTGCTCAGCCATGGTTCAATTCTTCCGGCAAGCTTTCTCACCAAGAACAACCATTGTTCGAGGCGGAGTTTCCTATCCGATATAGGTAGGCCAAGGTACATAAACGGGAAGGATCCGCGTTTACAGTTGTATTTGTTCGCAACTTTCTGTTGCTCTTCAAGCGATTGCCCCATCACGATAACTTCACTCTTGTGGTAGTTGATCTTAAGCCAGACGTATCTTCGAAGCACATCAGCAGGAACTTGAGATTGGCAATGTTCTCTCCCGAATATTGGCAATGTTGAGCAACGGCTAGTATCTCTCGATACCTTTTCGTGGAGTGACTTATCCCTTCCATTTTAGTAGTTGAGAGGGGGAGAGGAGGACACCGAATCACACCTAGTGGTTGTAACTTATGAGGGTAGGCTCACACGAAAACAGATCCACATGCTTGTAGCAGTGCAACCATACGTTATGTTGCTCTCGCAGTGTGGCATGTAACCACGTGGAGTGGAGAATTGCACAGTACTCCCCCGTTGCATAATTCTTGTCATGTTTTTAGTTCAGATTTAAACTAAAATCATAACAAAACTTGGAATGGAGGTACGTAGTAGATTCTAGCTAGCTGGTCCTCCGAAGAAAAAAAGTTTGGTAGTGACAATACTGTACGAGGAGTAAGTGAGTGGTAACAACCAGTAGCTAAATAAGTGCATACGTGTATAGAGGACGAGGAACACGCTTTTAATCCTCTTTTTCGTCTGAGCTTTTGCTAAAGTGACAGTGAAGTACGAAGGAGCTAGCTAACAAAGATACACTACATTCATACGTGTGTTGATCTAATTTACGTATATTAAGATATGTTGGATAATTAGGCACAATTTCCATGATTAATTCCAGAATATTAAGCATGACGACAACAACTACTAACATGTGAAACTCGAACATACTAGATGCATTAATCAACATGAGCAGCAGAAGCGCAAACAGTAAAGCATCCATCGCTAAACAGATCGAGATATGTCGCACGTACCGATCTGGTGGAGGTGGTGGTGGAGGTGTAGCAGACGATGTCGCAGCAGTAATGTTGTTGATGACAACGTTGTTGACGAGGGACGACGGGTCGAAGTAGACGGCGTTGAAGACGACGGTGGCAGCACCGCCCGACTTGGACGGAAGGCGACCCGTGATGAAGAGCTTGAGCAGTCGCGCAGAGCGCTTCCCAAAAACTTAATTCGCCCTCTCCCGTACAGGATCGCAAGGACGAGCGGTTCCGGAGACCTGCTCTCCCGTTCGCCGATGCACGTCGGCTCGCGGGATGGAGTAGGCTACGATGGCGACGCAAGCAGAGAGATGTGGAAACCCTAACTCGTGTATTGGATGTAATTCTGCGGTAGCCGGGAAGGAGAATATATATAGGCTCGGGAAACCCTAGGCAACGTGGGCCACGCCCACGTCGCACGAACGTTTTGAGTCGGTTACAGATAGCCCACGATCCGGGAGCGACCCGAACCGACTAACTGCGACGCGTTCGTCTAGGACTCGGTTCGTTTTCCTGAGCTGCAAAAAGTAAGGAAAGTCTCGGCTCGAGGCTCAATCCACTCACCACGAGCGCGGCACGCGTCGTGACGTGACGTGACGTGTCGTGTCGTGTCGAGTCGAGTCGAGCGAGCGAGGAGGAGGAGGAGCGCGCGTGTAGCACTCCTATTCTCACTCACTTACTAGTGGTGGAACAACCCACCTTATAAGGTGGTCTAACTTCCTCCCAACTTTCCATGTGGGACTAAACTTCCCACCTCTTGCCACTCCCTAGTGAGCTGCCACCAACTTGGGCTCAAACTCACAAGGCTGCCACTATGTGGGCTTTGAGATTTATAGGAAAACTGAAATCTAATTTGGGCCACTAAAAGTGGGCCCAATATTTCAACAATCCCCCACCAGATCTCAAATCCCCATTTAGAGATTTACCAATACTCGCTGCTTGTTTATATACCAGTGTTTCTGTTAAGTTGAACTTCCGCCTAGAACCTTAAGCTACATCCACTCACACTTGAACAATGGACTAAGCCTTGAATTGCAAGTTTTGCGTGAACAGGGTTTCACTCAAAGTCATGACCAGTACATGGCTGCCAGTAGCCTACCCCGCGGGTGAAGCATATGCGTCATACTTCATGGTCTCTTCATGAGTTTACTAGAGATCACCCAAATCTCATAGATTGCGACGTTTAACAATCGGACTCATATAGGTGTGTTATTTCAAGAATGCTCTGTAGGACAGCATCTTTGCTAAAATAGCCAACATAAACACATTAAGGCTTGTTGCCAACCTGCCTTACAAATTGAGAGTTGTGCATCTTCACATAGAGAGGGTTACATAATACTCTCCTCAATTAAACCACTAGTTTGTTCTTCCCAGGTCCTAATTCACGGGATCTCCGATCACAAAGGTTGGGTTACCACTATGGTGTAACATCAACGGGTCTCAAACCCATCTCCTCGATGCACTTTCTATCACATTACGTGATAGTCCCTTTGTAAAGGGATCTGCCAGGTTTTTGTCTGTTTGAATATATGTAATAGTTATTACTCCGGAGTTTCGCAATTTCCTGACAGACTTTAAACGTCTCTTGACGTGTCTTGATGACTTCGCGTTATCCTTAGAATTGTTCACTTTGACAATTACAGTTTGATTGTCACAATTCAAAAGGATTGCCGGAACAGGTTTTTCAACCACAGGCAAGTCCATCAAGAGCTCACGCAACCATTCCGATTCAACAGTGGTTGTGTCTAAAGCAGTAAGTTCTGCTTCCATAGTTGACCTCGTCAATATGGTTTGCTTACAAGATCTCCATGACACTGCGCCACCTCTAAAGGTAAATACATACCCACTTGTGGCGTACAGATCAGCTACATCTGAGATCCAATTCGAATCACTATATCCTTCAAGCACAGCTGGGTGCCCTGAATAGTGAATTCCATAACTCATTGTACCAAATAGGTAGTGCATGACCCTATCAAGTGCATGCCAATGATCAGTACCCGGGTTTGACATGAACCTACTCAACTTGCTAACAGCAAAAGAGATGTCGGGTCTAGTCGCGCTCGCTAAGTACATGAGTGAGCCAACGATCTAAGAATATCTCAATTGATCTATGGCAATCCTCCGGTTCTTGCGTAGTGTCACACTGGGATCATAAGGTGTTGAAGAAGGCTTGCTATCAATATAGCCGAACCGGCTCAAGATCTTCTCAACATAATGGGATTGCGTTAGAGTAATCCCACTCTCGTTCTTAATCAGCTTGATGTTCAGAATCACATCAGCTTCTCCCAGATCTTTCATATCAAAGCTCTTTGACAAGAAAGACTTGACCTCGTGTATTACTTTCATGTTTGTACCAAAGATCAGAATATCATCCACATACAAACATAGTATAACACCTTCGCCCCCACCATGGCGATAGTAAACGCACTTGTCAGCCTCATTGACAACAAAGCCTACAGAAGTTAAAGTTCTGTCAAACTTCTCATGCCATTGCTTAGGTGCTTGTTTCAGGCCATATAAAGATTTCAGCAACTTGCACACCTTTCTTTCTTCACCTTTTACTACGAACCCATCAGGCTGATCCATATAGATTTCCTCTTCCAACTCTCCATTAAGAAAAGCTGTCTTTACGTCCATTTGATGAACGATAAGACCATAGGAGGCAGCCATGGACAGTAGTACTCGAATGGTGGTAAGTCTACAGGTGAATAGGTGTCGAAGTAATCTTCGCCTTCTCTCGTGTGTAGCCTTTAGCTACAAGCCGCGCCTTGTACTTCTCAATAGTACCATCAGGTCTTAGCTTCTTCTTGAACACCCATTTGCAGCCCACAGGCTTGCATCCATGGGGTCGTTCGATAGCTCCCAAGTTCCATTAGAAAGAATCGAGTCCATCTCATTATGGACAGCTTCTTTCCAGTCATCTGCATCTGGAGATGCATATGCCTCTGCAATGGACGTGGGAGTATCATCCACAAGGTACACAATGAAATCATCACCAAAGGATTTTTCAATCCTTCGTCTCTTGCTCCGTTTAGGAGCTTCATTGTCATCCTTCTCAGTAACATTCTCATGTGATTGTTCAAAATACTCATTAGATGTACTAGACTCAGGAATTATCTCAGTAGAAATTCTAGCAATGCTATGCATATCTTTCATAGGAAACATATTCTCAAAAAATGTTGCATCACGAGATTCCATAATAGTATCAACATGCATATCAGGTACCTCGGATTGAACTACTAAAAATCTATATCCTACACTCGGAGCATAACCTAGAAAGATACAATCCACTGTCTTTGGTCCGAGTTTGCGCTTCTTAGTGATTGGAATATTGACTTTCGCCAAACATCCCCATGTGCGCAGATACGAAAGTGATGGTTTTCTTCCAGCCCACTCCTCATAAGGGGTTTTATCTTTATTCTTGTTAGGAACTCTATTCAGGACATGACATGAAGTCAATAAAGCCTCCCCCACCATGCCTTTGATAAACCAGCGGTGGCTAACATGGAATTCACCAAGTCAGTCAGCGTGTTTTTCCTCTCGGCAACCCCGTTTGATTGGGGCGAATAGGGAGGCGTCCTCTCATGAATAATGCCATGTTCCTCACAGAATTCATCAAAGATTTTAGGAAAATAATCACCACCACGATCCGACCTAAGACGTTTGATCTTTCTCTCTAGTTGATTTTCAACTTCGGCCTTATAAATTTTAAAATAGTCTAAAGCTTCATCTTTAGTTCGCAACAAGTAAACATAGCAAAATCTAGTCGCATCATCAATCAATGTCATGAAATATCTCTTTCCACCTTTTGTCAACACACCATTCATCTCGCATAGATCAGAATGTATGAGTTCTAGAGGTGCCAAGTTTCTCTCCTCGGCCGCCTTGTGAGGCTTCCGAGGTTGCTTTGATTGCACACAACTATGGCACTTAGAACCTTTGGCAATGGTAAAATTCGGAATTAAACTTAAACTGGATAGCCGAGACATTAAACCAAAATTAATGTGACATAAACGAGAATGCCAAACACTGGTATCATCACTAACATTGCCACAAATATGGTTCACAGACTTATTACTGAAATCAGAAAGCAAAAGCGGAACAAGCCTCCGCACTCATAGCCTTTACCAATAAATTGTCCAAACTTGGAAACAACTACTTTATTCGACTCTAAAACAACCTTAAACCCATCTCTGCATAGAAGGGAGCCGCTAACGAGATTCTTGTTCATAGTAGGGACATGCTGCACGTTCCTCAGCTGCACGATCTTCCCGAAGTGAACTTCAGATCTACCGTGCCAACACCACGAACAGAAGCATGTGACCCATTCCCCATCAAGACGGAAGAATCCCGGGCGACCTGGTAAGAAGTGAACATGGATATGTCAGCACACACATGAACATTAGCACCCGTATCAATCCACCAACATGGAGATTGAAATACCGAAAGAACAGTAAAGAGATTACCGTACCCATCAGCATTGCTAGCGGTCACCGTGTTGACTTGCCTCCCTTTTTTCTTGCGGTCTGCCCTCTCTGGACAGTCCTTGGAAAAGTGGCCAGCCTCTCCACAGGTAAAGCAGCTCAGATCTGCTTTGTTTATCATCTTCTTCTTCTTGAAGGTTGTAGTCTTCATAGGCTTATTGAAGGAGGGCTTGTTATTCCCTTTGTTCTTGCCGTAGGGTTTCTTCTGCACCATGTTGGCGCTAGACTGACCCTCTCCTTTCTCAGTATTATCCTTAGCCCGAGCTTTCTCTCAACATCAAGAGACGCTATCAGATTTTCAACTGATATCTCCTGTCTCTTGTGTTTGAGAGTTGTGCCAAAGTTCCTCCATGAAGGGAGCAACTTAGCGATGATGCATCCAGCCACAAACTTGTCAGGTAAGGAGTTCAAGCTCTTTCGCAATGCACTGTATCTCATGAGCTTGTTCGACTACAGAACGGTTGTTAACCATCCTGATGTCATGGAAGCTCTCCATGATGTACAGTTCACTGCTGCATCGGTTGCACCGAACTTAGCATTCAGTGCATCCCAGAGCTCTTTACCATCTGTTAAGTGCATGTACACATCACACAGACGATCAGCAAGAATACTCAGAACGCATCCGACGAAGAGAGTATTGTTTTCCTTGAACTTGTTCTGATCTTGGTCAGATATAGTTCCTTCAGGTAAACCATCAGTAACCGAACACTTTCAGATGAGTAAGCCAGAGCATGGCCTTATACTGCCACCTCTTAAAGTGCACACCGGTAAACTTATCCGGCCTCAGTGCATCGGAAAAACCAGCCATTGTTAACTCAGGAAATTGCCTACAATTAGGTTTTTGGATTGTTGGATAATTAGGCACAATTTCCATGATTAATTCCAGAATATTAAGCATGACGACAACAACTACTAACATGTGAAACTCGAACATACTAGATGCATTAATCAACATGAGCAGCAGAAGCGCAAACAGTAAAGCATCCATCGCTAAACAGATCGAGATATGTCGCACGTACCGATCTGGTGGAGGTGGTGGTGGAGGTGTAGCAGACGATGTCGCAGCAGTAACGTTGTTGATGACAACGTTGTTGACGACAGGGACGACGGGTCGAAGTAGACGGCGTTGAAGACGACGGTAGGCAGCACCGCCCGACTTGGACGGAAGGCGACCCGTGATGAAGAGCTTGAGCAGTCGCGCAGAGCGCTTCCCAAAAACCTAATTCGCCCTCTCTTTGAGTCGGTTACAGATAGCCCACGATCCGGGAGCGACCCGAACCGACTAACTGTGACGCGTCCGTCTAGGACTCTGTTCGTTTTCCTGAGCTGCAAAAAGTAAGGAAAGTCTCGGCTCAATCCACTCACCACGAGCGTGTCGTGTCGTGTCGTGTCGTGTCGTGTCGAGACGAGCGAGGAGGAGGAGGAGCGCGCGTGTAGCACTCCTATTCTCACTCACTTACTAGTGGTGGAACAACCCACCTTATAAGGTGGTCTAACTTCCTCCCAACTTTCCATGTGGGACTAAACTTCCCACCTCTTGCACACCCTAGTGAGCTGCCACCAACTTGGGCTCAAACTCACAAGGCTGCCACTATGTGGGCTTTGAGATTTATAGGAAAACTGAAATCTAATTTGGGCCACTAAAAGTGGGCCCAATATTTCAACAAGATATACGTACACATAGGATCCACCCAATCAGAAGTTCGTGCGACTCACAATAGCTATCAAGGATTATTCAACCATCTCATCTTGTTTCATACTTAGTCCAGTAGACATATATACTTAGTATCTTTGCAAAAACACTTTAGTCTTATGATCGCCGCTTTCTTGCAGGATGAGAACACGCTTAATTCTTTTTGAACAGCTCGTGTTTATATACTACATATACAAAAATTCAAGCCAGACAATTTCGCATAGGTAAAGCTACCTTAATAAACTGATCGATCGGCTGCTTTTGATCCAAACTTTTCCGGCCGGCCGGCCGGTCCCCATTTCCGGCGCAAGCTAGTGGGATGGAGGAGCATGCAAGACCTTTTGAATCAAATTTCCCAATCTTATGTACACATGCAATACTATATTGTACTAAGCCAATCTAGATGGATGGTTATTGGTACATCATGCAGGATCAAGTTAGGTTGTGGTGATAATTGTTAATGCAGCATCTAGCTTATAGTAGTACTATACACTAGTACTGGTCAGCCTCTTTCCAAAAAGAAAAGGTGTGGACGTGTGGTTGATCGGACATATATATATGATGCCGTGTTATCTGTTAGGCTGTCTCTCCCAAGTGCTCGGTTAAATTGTCAACCAATTCGAGTCAATCCTGTGCCGCTCCTGTCGGCCGACCGCGCGGCTACGCACACTATCTATCTCTTCTATGCATCAACTTTCACCAGTGCAACTGCATGTCTCCGGGAATGCATGCATGCGGTTTATCTCTCTTGGAACTCTGCTTCAGCCGAAACTGTCAGGCGCCACACTATATACACACTTGCCCAGCTGGTCCCGACGCCCAAAGCATCCACGTTCAATCGCCAAATGATGAATCTTGGGGGAAAAAGGTGAATCTTTGAGATGAGACGGTACACAAAAAGGCCTAAAGGCCATCCATCAGGAAAGTGCATGCAGAGATATTTAGATAGCAGATGCAGAGTATGCTTATGATCTTATCCCCCAAGGGTAGCTGGCCAGGCCACCTTTGCCGAAAAGTTCGCCATTTTCGTTATCTTCCACAGAAATTCCCATCAATACATTGTTCATCATATCGTGCAAGAACCTGGTTTTTGTTTTGGCACATGGAATGTCGATTACACATCGCCTGGTTTTGGTTCATGATAGGTTGAGTTGGAACCCTACATCCAATCGGAGCTTTCTGGAGGGGGAACCACACATCCACTTTTAGGGTTTGGACGACTGACGACATGGGCATAGCCCCGATCCCTATCAGGGACGAATTTCTAGAATTATCATGCCAAGTTCCGCTTCTACTATATCAATGGTGTCTACTTCCTCCTAGACACTGTTTTATTTTCAATTTTAGGGTTTGGACGACAAAGAGTTTTTGGTTGTTAGGATCGTCATTAGCGGAAATGTCTTGATGACGGAGAGGATTTTCTCGCACAGGTTAAGTCCTACGACTCCATCCACATCATTAGTGTAGTCGTCAGAATTTTCTCCTAGTGCTATAACTGGATCACTTAGTTGTGATGGAGGCGGCAATAGTAGTGCCAAGTTTATTTTATAGGTGCTCCCCCCATTATTTTTCTATCAAGCTTCCAACCGGTGCCACAACATAATAAATCTTGTCATCTAAATTATGCTTTTAAATGGAAGGCTAAGGCTATTACCGGCAGCCTGCAAAAAAAAGCTATATCCATCTTATAGACCGCTATTGCCACCTTTTACACTGATGAACTTAGCCACCTTTTACACTGATGAACTTAGCCACCTTTTACGTTTCAGTTCAATTAAGGCATTGGCAACAAGTTGTCACGAATGGCCCACACTTTTGCGTTACAACCTATATCAACACCACCACATATATGCACCAGAATTACCGCATAAATTATCTATTGATTCAGCTGATGATCCAACATTTTCTCTGGAAAATGGACTAAATACAATGGAAGAATCTAGATTGGGGCCAATGCTGGTTTATAGACCAAAACTATTGAGGAATTTCATTCATCTCTTATTGGAGGATACTCTGGAGTGCAAGCCAGTTATCCCATGCCGAACAAATTGTTTCCATTTTACTGGAATCAAGCAGGGAGTGCCAAACTTTGTGCAGCAGCTAGCAGGCCAAACATGAACACCGTAAGAGCATGTCTAACAGGCCCCGTATTTCACTGCTCCGTATAACGCTCGCATTTCGCCCCGTATCGAAAAACTGCTAACGGAAGAGCCATTCCGTCTAGCAGACCCCGTATTACGTCCCGTATTTTCAAAAATAAAAACCCCGGGAAGTTCATCTTCATCGATCATACTTCGGATCATACATACATTCCGATCATACTATGGATCATACTACATCTAACCTACATCTACTCGTCAAGGATGACGTAGGGGATGAAGGCGATGGCCGCCGCCTCCTCGCGCTCCCCGCTCGAACTCCCGGACAGCGATGGCCGCCTCCTCCTCTGCCTCCGCCCGAGCTTTCTCGGCGGCATCCACCTCGGATTCGGCCACCGCACGCCGGAAGGCCGCCTCCTCCTCTGCCGCCTCCTCTTCCTCCTCGCCGCCTCCGCTTCCTCCACCGCTGGTGTTGCCGATGGTCGCCGCCCATGCCGCCTTGGACGCACGGTCGCGCTGCCACTCGAGAGCCACTTCTCGAAGGCTTCGCCGCTCATCGGCTTGAGCGGCGGGTCTTGCCGGTACCACCGCCCACCCGTGGCGTACTCCCGGAGCGAATCCGGCACGTACAGCGCGCCGGCGTACCGGCACGCCGCACGGCGGCTCCCGGCGGCGGATCTCTTGCACTTGGCCGCCACGCCTCCTCCACGGTGTCCGGCGAGCGGGATCGCTTCGATCCGCTCGCCGCGAGGCGTACTACGGCGGCGGGAGTCCATGCAGGTGGCGGCGGGTGGAATGCGGCGCGGGGGCGACGCTCGCCGGAGCAGGAGGAGGAGGCGGCGGCGCACGGCGGAGCTAGGGTTGCGAGTGAGGGTTAACCCCTCACTCGCACCTGCGCCCAGTATAAGTAGGGGGCGACGGGGCCGATTTCCTGGGCCCCGTATTCCGCCGAAACGGACCGGTCCGAATACGGGGCCTGCTAGACGCCCCAAATCGTGCCTGCCCCGTATCCCGCCGGAATTTTACGGGGTGGGCGGGTTGTACGGGGCATGTTAGACATGCTCTAAGTATCCTGACCTTCTCAGCCCATTGGCAATAGCTAATGGAGCATGTGAGGATATCTCCATGGATTTCGTAGAAGGGTTGCCTAAGTCAAATGTTTTTCTGTCACTGGTAAATAAATATGGATAGGTATACGAAATACAATCATTTCATACCACTCAAGCATCCTTTCACAACAACAACAACAACAAAAATGTAGCTCGATCAAGATGTGTTGGGAAATATAGTGAAACTGCGCACAATATACCACTCACCACTGGTAGAAAAACGGCCATTGGTCGCGGTTCACAACTGCCATTAGTCGCGGTTGCGCAACCGCGACCAATTAAGCGCGACTAAAGGCCCCCCTTTAGTCGCGGTTCCTTACGAACCGCGACTAAAGGCTCGTCCACGTGGCGGCCAGCAGTCCGTCGGGGCGGAGGACCTTTAGTCGCGGTTCTCCTGGCCAACCGCGACTAAAGGCCGCCGCAGGTTTAGGGTTTTAGCCCCCCTAAACCTGGTTTCTTTTTAATTTGTATTGTTTTATTTCTTTTGGGTTTTAATTTTGAAGGAGTTTCACATATTCTACGGTACTACATACATGCATATGAATGTACAATTTCAAACAAATTTGAAATTAGAACCAAAAAGAATTCAAGAGGAATATACAATATATATTCAATATCGGATGACCATATACAATTTTGAACAAGTTTCCATCCATAATTTAGTGCATATGAAGTTCTACGTCCTCTACGTAGTGTTCTCCTCTAGGATCGATGACTTCTCGCAACCATCCAGCTAGTTCCTCTTGAAGTGGTCGGAAGCGAGCTTCTGGACTAAGCGTCTTCCGGAAGTTATTCCTCTTGATGTTGTTCTCAGACGGCTGGTCCCGCTCATTGGTGTATCTCCGGATCCTCTCACAAACATAGTATCCACATAGATTGGTCCCCGGTGGCTGAATATCCCCAGTCCCAGGCACTTCCCTTCTAAATTGTAGCTCTTTTTTGAATTCACCGACCTTTCATCTACGAACCGTCTCCAAACCCTACGAGGCAAAGAAAATTAAATGAACAAGAGAGTTATTAATTAGTTACTTGATATTAGGAAATGAACGAAATAGGCCGATCGATATAGAGCGCAAATGAATGAAAATAATTACTTTTGCATCATTTTTCTCATGTCGGCCAAAGCGCCGGATCCATATTCAGAGAGTCGTGGATGAGAACTGTGGAGGTGTGAAATTGAATTACTAGCAGAATCCAGTGGAACCTGCGGATACATGCACAGTCATGCATAACTCATCGATTAGCCACATACCTTGCATGGAGTAAACAAAAGAGAATGTGCTCAAGACAGAAAAACTCACCCAAAATGGTAAGGAAATAGAATATCACTTTTGAGTTCCTGTTTTGTAAGAAACCGCCACAGGTCTTCCTCCACGTCGGCGGGGTGGTGTTCTAACACATATGAATTAACGATGTGTGGGTCAATGAACCCAACATCATGGATGTTCCTTATTCGCATTTCCCGCTTCTTCATTCTGCATAATAGCGTGCACAACAAGATAGTTAGGACAATAAATCAACGAGATGGGGTAGAAATTAATAAATCACTTACAAAACGTAGAAACTGATGATAGATTTGTCGAGCTCGCGCAGATTGAACAGCTGGAACAATTCACTCCGATGAATTGTTATATAGTAATGTTTGAAGTGATGCTCATGTCTAACTTCCGCATAAATATAATCTTTGGCGTTTTTAAGATTTATGTAACCCTTGTACCAATTTAGCAGACCTTTCATTTGTCGAGGTAGATCCTCTTCCTGCGCAGGCTCGACGAGAGGCCCATTCCGCACATATGTAAATACTACGTCCTTCATTGGAGCCTCATCAAGGCCTAACACTGCACGAAGAGTGATACCTAAGTTGGCGGCTTGTTCTCTGGCACTCGTTCAATCCCTGTCTCGCAGCTGCTATGATATCGGGGGCATCCGGACCGGCGGCTTTCACTATGAGCGGGGCAATTGCTTGTTCCCCGAGCTGGGCAACTGGTTTCCCGCTTTTTGTACTTTCTAATTCTTTCTCGGCCTCCTCCAAGGCTTTCTTCTCCTGCTTCTCCGCCCGCTCTTTCTTCTCCTTCAACATGAGTGCCTGCCTACGAAGTTCACGTGCATAGTCGTCAGGCAGATTCTTCGCGGCTTGGGACGGTGTGCTCAAAAATGACTTAGCCCACTTCTTTTGCTCATCAGAAAATACTGGCTTGGGCTCGGGCTCTCTTTTCTTATTGCAGTCCGCCTCCCATTTCTCATAATCAGCAATCGCGACCGCGTTGACTTCCTCGGCACTACGTTCCCAAGGCCTTGTGGGGAGAGGCTTCAGTGATGGCTCCGGTACCTTTGTGGTCTTAGGTACATAAGGGTCCGGGTTGATAGTCCAGGACTGCTTCTCTTCTTCGCCGGAGGTGGATTGGGGGGCGCGCACCCGCCTGGGCGGAGCGGCGGCTGCTTACCCGCCGGAGGTGAATTGGGGGGCGGCGTCGGCTCACGTGAAGGAGGTGTAGGTGAAGCACCACCACCACCACCACTTAGTCTCCCCTCGTGCCGCGATCGAGGAAGACCAATCGGCTTAAGGTCAGGAACAAAGTCAACACAAAACTCAATTACCTCCTCATTTCCATAGCCCTTGGCGATGCTTCCTTCTCGCCTAGCACGGTTACGAACATATTTCTTTAATACTCCCATGAACCTCTCGAAGGGGAACATATTGTGTAGAAATACGGGACCGAGAATGGAAATCTCTTCGACTAGGTGAACCAGGAGGTGCGTCATAATATTGAAGAAGGATGGCGGGAACACCAACTCGAAACCGACAAGACATTGGACCACATCGTGTAACCGTGGTAGAACTTCTGGATTGATTACCTTCGAGAGATTGCATTGAGGAATGCACATAGCTTTACAATGGGTACTCGAACATTTTCCGGAGCCCCCCTCAAAGCAATCGGAAGCAATTGCGTCATAATCACGTGGCAGTCGTGAGACTTCAGGTTTTGGAACTTTTTCTCCGCCATGTTTATTATTCCCTTTATATTGGACGAGAATCCAGACGGGACCTTCATACTGCTCAGGCATTCAAAAAAGATGACCTTCTCTTCTTTGGTCGAGCGTAGCCGGCACGACCTTGAAAACATTCCGGATGCCGTTATCGGGTCTTTCAAACGTTGTTGTCCTGCCGTGCTTCCTTTGTATCATTTGTCTTCCCATACACGCCCAAGAAGCTTAGGAGCTTCACGCAAATATTCTTCGTAACATGCATCACGTCGATTGCAGAGCGGACATCTAGGACTTTCCAATATTCTAGCTCCCAGAATATAGATTTCTTCTTCCACATGGGTGCGTGCCCGTTAGCTCCCTTCGGAATTGATTGTCCGCCGGACCCTTTCCAAAGATGACTTTCAAATCCTTGACCATATCAAATACCTCAGCACCAGTGCGTTCGCAGCTTCGGCCGGTGATCTACCTTGCCGTTGTAATGCTTGCCTCTCTTTCTTACTGGATGAATTTTCGGAAGAAATCGACGATGCCCAAGGTACACGTTCTTCTTACAATTTGGCAAATGTACACTTTCAGTCTCATGTAAGCAGTGCGTGCATGCATTGTATCCCTTATTTGATAGTCCCGAAAGGTTACTAAGAGCAGGCCAATCGTTGATGGTTACGAAAAGTAACGCTCGTAGGTCAAATTCCTCTTCTTTGTGCTCATCCCACACACGGACACCAGGTCTGCCCCACAACTGTAAAAGTTCATCAACTAATGGCCTTAGGTACACATCGATGAGCACTGGCATCATAATGAACTTCCGCTTCATGCACAACCAAGGAGGAAGGTTGTAGATGCATAGAGTCACGGGCCAGGTGCTATGGCTGGAGCTCTGCTCGCCAAAAGGATTCATGCCATCCGTACTTAGACCAAATCTTATGTTCCTTGCAGCTGCAAAATCTTTAAACTCTCTCCGATCTTTCTCCATTGCGTTCCATCTGCGGGTGTCTCAACTCCCCGTCCGACTTACGGTCCTCTTTGTGCCATCGCAACAACTTGGCATGCTCTTTGTTCTGAACAGACGTTTCAACCATGGTATTATAGGAGCATACCACATCACCTTGGCGAGAACCTTCTTCCTGGGTTTCTCTCTCAACATCGTCACCAGGGTCATCGCCTCTGATCTAACGCAATGCAGCATACCGGGCATTCATTAAAATCTCGTATTCACCGCGGTAGAGGATGCACGTTGATGCATGCATGTATCTTCTAACCTCTAAACCTAGAGGGCGACAACCTTCTTTGCTTCGTACGTACTGGAGGGCAACTCGTTATTCTTTGGAAACATATTCTTCAACATTTTCAGCAAGTTTTCAAATCCCGAGTCAGCTACACCTTCCTGTGCCTTCCATCTCGGCAAATCCAGTGGCAGCCCAGCTTTTCAGACCATTATCGCATCCTGGGTACAGCGACTTTTGTGATCCTCTAACATGCGATCCAAATTCTCCCTCTCCTTTCAGTTTCGCACGTCTGTGCATCAGCAATGGTTCGACCAAGATCATCAGCGGGCTCATCACGTGCCTCTTCTTGATCACCTTCCCCTTCACCTTCCCCACCTTCAGCATCCTCCATGAAAGTATCACCGAAATGATCAAGATAGTTTTCATCGATGAAATCATCCCCTTCTTCATCTTCTTCCATTATAACCCCTCTTTCTCCATGCTTGGTCCAACAATTATAGCTTGGCATGGAACCGTGCCGAAGCAGGTGCAGGTGAACTTCTCTTGAGGAAGAGTAACTGACAAGGGATTAACTTATCAATGCCTATGGATTGTAGGCTAGGGTTTAGTTAGAAGTAAAGGGCAAGTAGATATCGAAGGTTTCAGCCGAGAAGTACTCGAAGATTATGAAAACTAGGGTTTACAGACAATGATTTGATGATCTCTTCGTCCCTCGACTCCCCCTTTATATAGGAGGTGGAGCCGAGGTTTCGTTCGTACAAGTTCGGGACGGTTTCTAACTCATCCCGCCAAATTACAAATAACCTTTCTTATTACAACTCTAACTTTCCTTAATACATCTTGGGCTCCCGAATCTTCTTATTCTTCGGATAATGGGCCTTCAAAAACCCGGTACTATCTTCGGCAGCCCATTTGGGATGCCTATGTCAGTAGCCCCCGAGATTTTGCTTGAATCATAGAGTCAGGGAAAATCTCCACTCTTTATTTTTATTCGAGAGCTTTAACTTTTTATAGTCTTTCATATAAAATTCTATATTGTACAGGGATAATGGTAGTTGGGGCTAGTTCATCTGACGGATCAGGTACTAGTTAACTGCTCTAGTGGCAATCCGCAAAAACCTACTTCAAGATCACGTCCGGACATGATCTCGCGATGCGTAAACTTCGACAGGTGCCGCTTAAGGTCTTACCATTCGTCGAGTCCCGGTCAAATTTATCGAGTACCTAACGCGTCCGTTAGATTTTTCTTCGTATTCGTGGATACGATAAAGGTAGCAGAGCGCAGCTTCGGCGATGCCACGCCCACAGAACGGATCTGGGTCTACTCGCAATTTGCGGCATTCAGAAATTGATCGCAACTTTGGCGTTCGAGAATATATTGTCGAGTGCTTTTTGTTGGAATAGCACATTTTATTGAGTCAAATATGACTTATATTGCTCTCCCGATGGGAGTATATGTAGAGTTAATTATAACTCGAAATATACTCTCTTGTTTTTCTATCTTTTTTCTTTTTTTTAATTTCATCGGGCACGCACAGCGTTCCGATGGGAGTAGTTCGAGGCTACAACCAAGAACTTGTGCTTGGTTGTAGGCTCAACATTTTAGTCCACCTTGTCGCTATATTGTCATTATTTCCCGATATGATCCTCTTTTCATCTCTCGGGTGCGCGAACAGCGCTCCCGATGGGAGTAGCCCCCGAGGCTACAGCCAAGGACTTGTGCTTGGTTGTAGGCTCCCACAATTTCTATATTTCCATACTCGAAATTTTTACTTTTATCGAAGTAGCCCCCGAGCATTTGGGCAAAAACTTGTATTTGACCAAAGGCTCTCGAAGTATTCAAATAACTTCTTCTGTCGCCAATCTTCTTTTATTTTTCTTGTCGACACGCTTTCCTTTGTCAAATTCACTTCATCTCTATTAATAGTCGAGATTTTTCTGTTTTGTGGGTCCATTGTTTCCAACACGTTGACACGTCGTGCAAGTGGGGGACACACGTCCTCCGCTTTTACTGGCGCACGTACGGTAACGCCTGTTTTATTCCATCTTAGTAAAAATACCTTTTTATCCTTTTATCTTTCACCACACGATTTCTTCATCCAACGGTGCATTGCTTCGCCTGATTCCTATATAAACCTTTCTTCAACCTCGGTTCACTCCTTCGCCGCACATCTATTCCTCTTTGCAAAAACTTCCCCTGCGCCCAATTCTCTTTGATCGTCCACACGCACGAGCATTGCTTTTCGAGCGCCGTTGATGCCACCGCGCACGCGACTCACTCGCCACAGTACTCCGGAGTCCAAGATGGCCGCTGAAGATCTTGAGTGGGAGAGATCTAAGATCTCCAACCAAGACGTCAACCTGCTGAAGAGGCTCGGCCTGATGAAGAAAGAAGACGCCATCCGCTTTCCCAGCGGAGTCCAAGATGGCCGCTGAAGATCTTGAGTGGGATACAACTGCACCAGCTGACCCCCAATTCCATCCTCCATATTTCTATCTTTATCACGCTGTGCGAATGCTTTCTTGGAATCCCTCCTAACTGGGTTTTGTGGAAACGCATTTTCTGCCTCCGCCCGTAATGGCTCCCACAACGCCACCTACAACATAGGCGGCTGTTATTTGTGTTCGAACTGACGTTGATTACTTCTACGTCAAATTTCCTGATTCCGTCCAAGGATGGCGAAAAAGGTGGCTCTACATACACCAATTCTGTCGAACACAACATAATTCCTTTCGACGGAAGTGCAAAAATTCAACGCCGCCGCTCCTGGGATGCTGAAGTTTCCGAGGAAGAGAAAAAGGCGACAGAAGCACTTATGTCTCGCATTCATCAGCTCCAAAATACTCGAGGCAAAGAGCTGTCTGGTGTTCAAATCACTGCCTATTTTCTTAGGATTAGAGTGCAGCCTCTTCAGGCCCGCAAAAATCCCCTTTGGACGTACGCGGTGAAAATGACGCCAATAGGCTCTCCAATGATCTTTCTGTGAAGGACTTGGAGAAGCTGATCCGAAGAATTTCCTCGCTGAGCAAGAGGGATCCTATTCCCTCCTCGTGCCGCGTGGAACCATACAGCTCCACCAATCCTCTCCCCGAGGTATTTTATCTTCTCGATTCTTTATCTTGTTCCGAACTTTCCCTGCCTCTCATTGTATTAATATCTCTCTAATTTTTCTCTTGTTTTTCTGTTGTAACCATCCTACTATGGCTTCCCTTCCTCCTCTTCCCGAGGGTGGAGATGTCGAGGAAAGGGCGTTATTGCCGATGACAACCGTGAGGCCCCCTTTTGTGAATGAACCCGCAGTTCTCGAAATCATGGATCTATTGAAAAGGATGCTGCTCGAAGGTACTCATATCGAAGACAATCTCCTCCTCCCGCCGTTTCTCCAAAGAACAAAAGGAAGAGGGAGTGATGTCAAGATTCCGGACCTCTCAACCCGGCAGCTGCCCTTCCACCGCAAATGCCTATGACCCATATCTCGAGAGAGTCATCAGTTCGAGGTTCCCTGTCTCTATTTATTTTTCTATTCGAAGAATTTTGCCTTGCTTTTTATGCTGCCACCCTTTTTCGACAGTGATGATGACGAAAAAACACCAACTTTGGATGTGGCTGCTCGAACGAGTACGTCACATACTGTTATCACCAGAATTCGACCAAGTTAGAGGTGGGCCGCGACCAAGGGGGATTTGAAGAATATACATAGAAGGAATACGTGAATCGGCCTTTTATACCAAGTTGGGCTAAACCGCCCGTGTATCTGTAACATATTAGATTGTATCTAGATTAAAAGTTAGAGTTTTACCCGTGCACGGTTTAGTGCACGCCCACATTAGAAAGTCCCCTGGACTATAAATATGTATCTAGGGTTTATGGAATAAACAACAACCAACGTTCAACCACAAACAAATCTCGGCGCATCGCCAACTCCTTCGTCCTCGAGGGTTTCTACCGGTAGGCACCATGCTGCCTAGATCGCATCTTGCGACCTAGGCAAAGACAAGCCTGCCCACGTTGTTCATGCGTTGCTCGCACCGAAGCGTTTTTGATGGCGAGCAACGTAGTTATCTTAGACATGTTAGGGTTAGCATTGTTCTTCGAATTACATGCTTTCGTAGTGCAACCCTTGCATGTCTAGCCGCCCTCACCTATCTTAGGTGTAGGGGCCGCTTGATCGTAGTTTAGTAGATCCGATCCGTTACTTGCTCCTTGATTCATCAAGGATTAGTTTAATATCCGCAATAGTTAGGCCTTACAAAGGCTGGAGGATCCAGCGGCGTGTAGTGGCGTTTGCTGGCCCTAGAAAGGACTTTCCGAGGATCAACCTTGTGGTTTTTAGGCCCCGTCTAGGATCGCGCACGGTCACCGTGCGAGCGCGAGGCCCAATCGTGAGTAGGATGATCCGATTATGCGGTGAAAACCCTAAATCGTCGTAGATCTCATTAGCTTTACCTTGATCAAGCAGGACCACCATATATTCGGACACGTCGTCTACAAGATTGGTGGTGATCCTAGTGACTACCAATTCCTACCTGAGGCACCCAAGGAGATCCCGCACGGATACGCGTGCGCATACGTACCAGACTGCAGCGCCTGGGCACTCTTGAACAGCAGGGGCCTCTGGAACGGCAGAAGGAACGTCGGGAGCCGATCCCGAGAGGCAATCGTGGCTGGCTAAGTACGCCACCCCGACAAACCTCCAAAGCCCAACTCCTGCAGCTGGCTTAGAACCAAAAGCAAGCATGGCTGGTTAAGTATGCCACCCCCGGCGAGTCTTCGGGGTTCGACACCTTCAGCCATCACAATGATCAGATTTGCACCCTGAAAGATCAGTTCGGTATGATGCCGAAAGGAAGGCGTTCGGCTACACCAAGTCGTACCCCCAACAACTACGAACTGATCCCGCCGCCTCCCAAATATCGGCTCCTGGACTTCACAAAGTTTAGTGGATGATGGGTCCAGCTCCATCGGCATGTGAGCCGTTATTTGGCACAGCTGGGCACTATCTCGCACGACGAGTTGCGCGTGAGGTTTCGCACAGTCCCTCACAGATCGGTTTCGGTGGTACACATCGCTACCACCGAACTCCATCCAGACTTGGAAAGCGTTGGAGGAGCAAAGCCCATGAGCAGTATCACTCAGGCTTCCGATGTTGGGATTGCCGATCTAGCGCAAGTACGACAGGCGCGGGGAGACAGCAAATACGTCCCGGCCGTCAGGACCATTAGGAACCGATGCTTTCGGTTCACGTAAAAAAAAAGCGAGTTGGCGGTGGTGGGTCTCTCATCATCAATCAAGGATGTGGCCTCCCAAGCGACTACCCTTCATTGGTGCACATGGTGCAGAAGCTGCATGAGCAGCGCACCCGTATGTTTACCAGGACAAATTCAAGCTGCAGTGTGACCCGGTGGAGGCAAGAGAGATGAAGGTGCTATGGGGGATCGGAGATAGCAAGGCTGAATGGACTCGAGCGCGGGCCCCAGTGGACTCGCAATGGGTGAAGCCACAAGCCCTCCAAAAGGGTTCGACTTCGACGTGACCAAGACGGAGCAGATTTTTGATCTTTACTCACGGAGAAGCATATAAAGGTACCCGAAGGCCACAAGTTCCCCACGGTGCAAGAGCTGAACGGAAAGCCATATTGCAAATGGCATAACACGTTCTCCCACAACACCAACGACTGCAGGGTGTGGCGGCAGATCCAGATGGCGATAGAAAATGGGCGGTTGATTTTTAACCAGCACGCCATGAAGGTCGACACACACCCTTTCCCCCGCCGTTAACATGGTGGAGTTTACTTACCACGAAGGTGGCCAGCCAGGTCTTCGTTCAGATCAACATGGTAGGATCTGGACACCACGCTAGCAAGGATGGAGATGAGGGCAGGGCTCTCATAGCAAGGATACAGCTGCAAGCCGCTCCGGCGATCGGCTCGCCAAGATGGCAAGCGCTACGTGACAGAGGGAGAAGTGAAGAACATAAGATATCAACGACCCCTCTCTGATCACCTCCTCAACAAGTATGTGAGTCAGTATGACCAACGCCGATGGTCTGGCAATGATGATGAAAGAGATCGTCCTGGCTAGAGAAGCCAAGACATCGTCGTGATAATCGCGATGAGGAGGAGCACGAACGTTGTGCCAACGAAAAGGCAAGGGAGCGGGACGAAGAGGACAGGCACTGGGATTGTCCCTTCTTCGCATAATCGCTGGGACTCAGAATGAGCCGATTGCCAACAATCGCAATTGCCCAGAACAACCGAAAGAAGAAGAAGGAGGCAGCCAATGTATCCGTGTTCGAGCGCTTAGGGCCTCCCACCACAAAGCAAACGCGCTGAGTCCCCTCGATGGGAAGATCTCGAGGATTCAGAAAACGAGGGACAAGAAGAAGAAGACAGGTACTGAAGGAGATATGCCCTAGAGGCAATAATAAAAGTGGTTATTATTTATATCTCTATGTTTATGATAAATGTTTATATATCATGCTATAATTGTATTAACCGAAACATTAGTACATGTGTGATATGTAGACAATAAGAAGTCCCTAGTATGCCTCTTAAACTAGCTTGTTGATTAATGGATGATTAGTTTCATAATCATGAACATTGGATGTTATTAATAACAAGGTTATGTCATTATATGAATGATGTAATGGACACACCCAATTAAGCGTAGCATAAGATCTCGTCATTAAGTTATTTGCTATAAGCTTTCGATACATAGTTACCTAGTCCTTATGACCATGAGATCATGTAAATCACTTATACCGGAAAGGTACTTTGATTACACCAAACACCACTGCGTAAATGGGTGGCTATAAAGGTGGGATTAAATATCCGGAAAGTATGAGTTGAGGCATATGGATCAACAGTGGGATTTGTCCATCCCGATGACGATAGATATACTCTGGGCCCTCTCGGCGGAATGTCGTCTAATGTCTTGCAAGCATATGAATGAGTTCATAAGAGACCACATACCACGGCACGAGTAAAGAGTACTTGTCAGAAACGAGGTTGAACAAGGTATGGAGTTATACCGAAGATCAAACCTCGGACAAGTAAAATATCGCGTGACAAAAGGAATTGGTATCGTATGTGTATGGTTCATTCGATCACTAAAGTCATCGTTGAATATGTGGGAGCCATTATGGATCTCCCGTATCCCGCTATTGGTTATTGGTTTGAGTGAGTACTCAACCATGTCCGCATAGTTCACGAACCGTGAGAGGACACACTTAAAGTTGATGTTGAAATGGTAGTTCTTGAATATGGAATGGAGTTGGAGTATTTGTTCGAGTCCCGATGAGATCCCGTACATCACGAGGAGTTCCGGAATGGTCCGGAGAATAAGATTCATATATAGGATGTCATTTTATGAATAAAATGTCGTGGAAGGTTCTATGGAAGGTTCTAGAAGGTTCTAGAAAGTCCGTAAGAAACCACCAAGGAAGGTGGAGTCCACATGGGACCCACCCATGGCCGGCCAACCCTAGTGGGGGAGGAGTCCCAAGTGGACTCCCCCTAGGGGGCCGCCACCCCCCACATGGGAGGTGGAAATCCCACCTTGGGTGGGAGTCCTAGTTGGGCTAGGTTTCATCTCCTATGGAAGGTTTTTGGTTCGGTCTTATTCGAAGACTTGGACACCAACCTTGGGGATCCACCTATATAATGAGGGGCCAAGGGAGGGGGCCGGCCACCCCAAGACCACAAGCTGGCCGCCCCCATAGAGTGGCCGGCCACCCTCCCAAACCCTAGCCGCCCCTTCTCCTCCATATAGTCCGCGTAGTTTAGCGAAGCTCCGCGACTCTTCACGCCACCGACACCACGCCGTCGTGCTGTCGGATTCAAGAGGAGCTACTACTTCGCTGCTCCGCTGGAACGGGAGGTGGACGTCGTCTTCATCAACAACCGAACGTGTGACCGAGTACGGAGGTGCTGCCCGTTCGTGGCGCCGGAACCGATCGTGATCAAGATCTTCTACGCGCTTTTGCAAGCGGCAAGTGAACGTCTACCGCAGCAATGGTTTTCTATGCAACGTTATCCTACAGTGGTATCAGAGCCGTGTCTATGCATAGATGGTTGTACGAGTAGAACACAATGGTTTGTGGGCGTTGATGCTCTTGTTATCTTTAGTTGAGTACTTTGCATCTTTATGGCATAGTGGGATGAAGCGCTCGGACTAACTTTACATGACCGCGTTCATGAGACTTGTTCCTCGTTCGACATGCAACTTGTATTGCATAAGAGGCTTTGCGGGTGTCTGTCTCTCCTACTATAGTAAAGATTCAATTTACTCTTCTATTGACAACATTAGTATCAACGTTGTGGTTCATGTTCGTAGGTAGATTAGATCTATATCGAAAACCCTAAACCACGTAAAATATGCAAACCAAATTAGAGAGCGTCTAACTTGTTTTTGCAGTGTTTTGGTGATGTGATATGGCCATAATATGATGAATATGTATGAGATGATCATTATTGTATTGTGGCAACCGGCTAGAGCCTTATGGTTGTCTTTAAAATTCATGTTGAGTAGTATTTCAAAGTAGTTGTAATAGTTGCTACATGGAGAACAATCATGAAGATGGCGCCATTGACCTTGACGCTACGCCGACGATGATGGAGATCATGCCCGAAGATGATGGAGATCATGTCGAGGTGCTTTGGAAGATCAAAGGCGCAAGACAAAAGGGCCATATCATATCACATATGAACCGCATGTGATGTTAATCCTTTTATGCATCTTATTTTGCTTAGATCGCGACGGTAGCATTATAAGATGATCCCTCACTAAAATCTCAAGATAATAAAGTGTTCATCCATAGTAGCACCGTTGCCAAGACTTGTCGTTTCAAGCATCTCGTGATGATCGGTGTGATAGAATCAACAAGTGCATACAACGGGTGCAAGACAGCTTTGCACATGCGGATACTAAGGTGGCCTTGACGAGCCTAGCATGTACAGACATGGTCTCGGAACACGTGATACCGAAAGGTTGCAGAGCATGAATCATATGGTTGATATGATGAATACTTTGAGTGTTCGCTATTGAAATCACACCTTGTCTCGTGATGATCGGACTATGGTGTGGTGGATTTGGTTCGTGTGATCACTAAGACAATGCGAGGGATATTGTTTTGAGTGGGAGTTCACCTAGATTTTTAATTATGTAGAATTAAAATTTGAACTCAATTTGTCATAAACTTAGTCTAAACTATTGCAAATATATGTTGTAGAGATGGCGTCCCCAATCAATTTTAATCGGTTCCTAGAGAAAGAGAAACTTAAGAGCAACGGTAGCAACTTCACCGACTGGTTCCGTCATGTGAGGATCTTCCTCTCTCGCGGAAATCTGCAATATGTGCTTGATGCACCGCTAGGTGACCCTCCTGCAGAAACTGAAACCGATGAAGTAAAAGTTGTTTACGCGAATTAAAACTCGGTACTCCTCAAGTTCAAGCAGTGCCATCTTATGCGCCTCTGAATCCGATCTTCAAAAAACGTTTTGAGCACCACGATCCTCATGAGTTGATGAAAGAGTTGAAGACTATTTGAGACTCATGCGGTGTGGAATGCTATGAATCGAAACAATTCTTCAGTTGCATGATGGAAGAAGGCAGCTCAGTTAGTGAGCATGCTCGCCATGACCGGCATGCGAAGAAACTCAAAGACTTGGGAATAGTGATTCCTACCAGACTGGGGATTAATCGTGTCCTTCAATCACTGCCACCAAGTTACAAGAACTTTGTGATGAACTACAATATGCAGAACATGAACAAGGAGTTACCTCAACTCTTGGCATGCTAAAAGCTGCTGAGATTGAGATCAAGAAAGAGTACCAAGTGTTGATGGTCAACAAGACCACCAGCTTTAAGAAACAGGGCAAGTCTAAGGGAAAATTCAAGAAGGGTGGCAAGAAAGCTGCCACGCCCTATGAAACCTAAGAACGGCCCTAAGCCTGATGCTGAGTGCTATTACTGCAAGGAGAAGGGACACCGGAGCGTAATTGCCCAAGTATCCGGCTGATCCTGAAGAACGGCCTTGTCAAGAAGAAGAAAGAAGGTATATCGATATACATGTTATAGATGTTTATCTCACTGTTCTCGTTCTAGTACTGGTATTTGATAATCGGTTCGGCTGCTCATATCTCGTAACTCGAAACAGGAACTAAAGAATAAACGAAGACTACCGAAAGATGAAGTGACGATGCGGTTGAAATGGATCCAAAGTCGATGTGATCGCTGTCGGCACACTTCCTCTACATCTACCTTCGGATTAGTTTTAAGCCTAAATAATTGTTATTTTGTACCCGCATTGAGCATGAACATTATATCTGGATCTTGTTTAATGCAAGACGGTTATTCATTCAAGTCTGAGAATAATGGTTGTTCTATTTTTATGAATAATATCTTTTATGGTCGAGCACCACAAAATAATGGCTTATTTCTATTAGATCTCGATAGTAGTGATACGCATATACATAACATTGATGCTGGCGAATTAAATTGAATGATAATTCTACTTATATGTGGCACTGCTATCTTGGTCATATTGGAGTGAAACGCATGAAGAAACTCCATACGATGGATTACTAGAATCACTTGACTTTGAGTCACTTGATAGATGCGAAGCATGTCTGATGGGAAAAATGACTAAGACTCCATTTTCTGGTATGATGGAGCGAGCTACTTATTGGAAATCATACATACCGATGTGTGCGGACCAATGAGCGTAGCATCGCGCGGTGGTTATCGTTATGTTCTAACCTTCACAGATGATCTGAGTAGATATGGGTATATCTATTTCATGAAACATAAATCCGAAACTTTCGAGAGTTTAAGGAATTCCAAAGTGAAGTAGAAAATCAACGTAACAAGAAGATCAAATTTCTACGATCTGATCGTGGAGGTGAATATCCGAGTTATGAGTTTGGCATGCATTTAAAGAAATGCGAATACTTTCACAATTGACACCGCCGGGAACACCTCAACGTAATGGTGTGTCCGAACGTCGTAATCGAACTCTCTAGATATGGTTCGTTCTATGATGTCTCTACCGATTTGCCATTATCATTTTGGAGTTATGCATTAGAGACAGCCGCATTCACTTTAAATAGAGCACCATCAAAATCCGTAGAAACGACACCGTATGAATTATGGTTTAATAAGAAACCTAAGCTGTCGTTCCTTAAAGTTTGGGGTTGCGAAGCTATGTAAAGAAGTTACAACCGGACAAGCTAGAACCCAAAGCGGAGAAATGCATCTTCATAGGATACCCTAAGGAAACTATAGGGTATACTTTCTATCACAAATCCGAAGGCAAAATATTTGTTGCTAAGAACGGAACCTTTCTTGAGAAAGAATTTCTCACTAAAGAAGTGACTGGAAGAAAAGTAGAACTCGATGAGATTGATGAATCATACTCGTTGATCGAGTAGCGCAAGACGAAGTTGTACCTGTACCGCCTACACCGCAACAGAGGAAGCTAATGATAATGATCATGAAACTTCGAACGAGAAACTACTGAACCTCGCAGATCGACAAGGAACGTACCACTCCTGATTGGTTTGATCCTTGTCTAAATGTCATGATTGTGGATAACAATGATGAGGACCCTGCGACGTATGAAGAAGCGATGATGAGCCCGTATTCCAACAAAAGAAGCCATGAAATCCAAATGGGATCCATGTATGATAACAAAGTATGGACTTTGGTAGACTTACCTGATAGCCGAAAGGCTGTCGAGAATAAATGGATCTTCAAGAGAAAAACAGATGCTGATGGTAATATTACTGTCTATAAGCTCGACTTGTCGCAAGGGGTTTCGACAAATTCAAGGAGTTGGACTACGATGAGACTTTCTCACCCGTAGCGAAGCTAAAATCTGTGAGGATTTTGTTAGCAATAGCTGCATTTTTCGATTATGAGATTTGCAGATGGATGTCAAAACGGCGTTCCTTAATGGAGACATTGAGGAAGAGTTGTATATGGTACAACCCAAAGGTTTTGTCGATCCTAAAAATGCCGACAAAGTATGCAAACTTCAGCGTTCAATCTATGGACTGAAGCAAGCATCAAGAAGTTGGAACCGACGCTTTGATAAGGTGATCAAAGACTTCGGGTTTATACAGTGTCATGGAGAGGCCGTATTTACAAGAAAGTGAGTGGGAGCTCTCGTAGCATTCCTGATATTATATGTAGATGACATATTATTGATCGGAAATGATATAGAACTATTAAAAGGGTTAAAGGTTATTTGAATAATAGTTTTTCAATGAAAGACCTTATGAAAGCATCATATATTAGGCATCAAGATTTATAGAGATAGATCAAGACGCCTAATAGGGCTATCACAGAGTACATATCTGGACAAGATTCTAAAGAAATTTAGAATGGACGAAAGTAAGAAAGGGTTCTTACCTATGTTACCAGCAAGGTCTTGAGTAAGACTCAAGGACCTGCTACGGCAGAGAAAGAGAAAGGATGAGTAATATCCCTTATGCCTCGGCAAGTAGGATCTATGTATGCCATGCTATGTACTAGACCGGATATGCACATGCTGTTAGTTTGACTAGCAGATATCAAAGTGATCCAGGAATGGAACACTGGACAACAGTCAAGAATATCCTGAAGTACTTGAAAAGAACTAAGGATATGTTTCTTTGTTATGGAGGTGACCAAGAGCTCGTTGAAACGGTTACACCGATGCAAGTTCGAACACTGATCCTGATGACTCTAAGTCACAATCTGGTACGTGTTTATATTGAATGGTGCCGCAGTAAGCTGGGCAAGCTCGAAGCAGTGCACGGTGGCGAAGTCTTCAACATAATCAGAGTACATAGCGGCGAGGCTTCATAGCCGTATGGATGAAGAGGTTCATTGTAGAGCCCGGTGTGGTTCCTGGTGCATTGGACCCATTAATCATTTACTGTGATAACATGGGTGCCATCGCCAATGCACAAGAACCAAGGTCACACAAGAGACTGAAGCATATCAAGCTGCGTTACCACTCGATTCGCGAGTACATCGAAGATGGAGAAGTAAAGATTTGCAAAGTACACACTGATCTGAATGTAGCAGATCCGTTGACTAAAGCTCTCCCTAGGGCAAAGCATGACCAACAATTATGCCATGGGTGTTAGGTATATTACAATGTAATCTAGATTATTGACTCTAGTAAGTGGGAGACTCAAGGAGATATGCCCTAGAGGCAATAATAAAAGTGGTTATTATTTATATCTCTATGTTTATGATAAATGTTTATATATCATGCTATAATTGTATTAACCAACATTAGTACATGTGTGATATGTAGACAATAAGAAGTCCCTAGTATGCCTCTTAAACTAGCTTGTTGATTAATATGATTAGTTTCATAATCATGAACATTGGATGTTATTAATAACAAGGTTATATTATATGAATGATGCAATGGACAATAACGCAATTGCCGAAAGATAAGATCTCGCTATTAAGTTATTTGCTATTAATTTCTCGATACATAGCGTTACCTAAAGTCCTTATGACCATGAGATCACATAAATCACTTACGGAAGGGTACCTTGATTACACCAAACACCACCGCCATAAATGGGTGGCTATAAAGGTGGAATTAAGTATCCTGAAAGTATGAGTTGAGGCATATGATCAACAGGATTTGTCCATCCCCGATGACTCGAGCAGATATTACTTCCGGGGTCTTCTCATGGAATGTCGCTTAATGTCTTGCAAGCATATAAATATGTGTTCATAAGAGACCACATACCACTTTGGTATTTGTGTAAAGAGTACTGTCGAAACCAGGCTGAACAAGGTATGGAGTTGCTACCCTAAGATCAAACCCTCGACAAGTAAATATTCTGACAAAAAAGGAATTGTATCGTATGTGTATGGTTCATTCGATCACCAAAGTCATCGTTGATAAGTGGGAGCCATTATGGATCTCCAGATCCCGCTTATTGGTTATTGGTCGAGTGAGTACTCAACTTATGTCCGTGATAGTTCACTTAACCGAGGGTGACACACTTGAAAGTTGATGTTGAAATGGTAGAAGATGGAATATGGAATGGAGTTGGAGTATTTGTTCAAGTCCCGATGTGATCCCTATTATCACGAAGAATCGCAATGAACTCTATATCAAGGATTCATATATAGGATGTCATTTTTATGTGAATAAAATGTCACGGAACACCA
>JAUUTY010000081.1:0-129504 GCA_030979885.1 Lolium multiflorum
TGATAAACCTCGTTATACCGTCTTCTGGTGCATCTTGGCTTAGTTGTGTTCATGGTGAGGGAAATTTTGTTTTCTATGCAACGTTATCTCTGATGTCAGAGCCGTGTCTATGCATAGATAGTTGCACGAGTAGAACACAATGGTTTTGTGGGGCATTGATACTCTTATTATCTTTAGTTTAGGTACTTTGCATCTTTGTGGCATAGTAGGATGAAGCTGACTCAGTTCTTTACATGACAGCCGTTCATGAGACTTGTTCCTAGATTAGGCATGCAACTTGTGCATAACGAGCTTTAACGGGTGTCTGTCTCTCCTACTATAGTGAAGATTCAATTTATTCTTCTATTGACAACACTAGTATCACATTGTGGTTCATGTTCGTAGGTAGATTAGATCTCTCTCGAAAACCCTAAACCACGTAAATATGCAAACCAAATTAGAGACGTCTAACTTGTTTTTGCAGGGTTTGGTGATGTGATATGGCCATAATGTGATGATGAATATGTATGAGATGATCATTATTGTATTGACCGGCGGGAGCCTTATGGTTGTCTTTAAATTTCATGTTGAGTAGTATTTACAAAGTAGTTGTAATAGTTACTACATGGAGGACAATCATGAAGACGGCACCATTGACCTTGGTGCTTCGTTGATGATGGAGATCATGCCCGAAGATGATGGAGATCATGTCCGTTGATGATGGAGATCAAGGCACAAGAAGAAAAGGCCATATCATATCACATATAAATTGCATGTGATGTTAATCCCTTTTAGCCATCTTATTTAGATCACGATGGTAGCATTATAAGATGATCCCTCACTAAAATCTCAAAGATAATAAAGTGTTCATCCTTAGTAGCACCGTTACCAGACTTGTCGTTTTGAAGCATCTCGTGATGATGGTGTGATAGAATCAACAAGTACATACAACGGGTGCAAGACAGTTTTGCACATGTGGATACTAAAGGTGGCCTTGGCAGGCCCTAGCATGTGCGGACATGGTCTCGGAACACGTGATACGGTAGAGCATGAATCATATGGTTGATATGATGAACACTTTGAGTGTTCGCCATTGAAATCACACCTTGTCTCGTGATGATCGGACTTAGGTGCGGTGGATTTGGTTCGTGTGATCACTAAGACAATGCGAGGATATTGTTTTGAGTGGGAGTTCACCTAGATTTTTAATTATGTTGAATTAAAATTTAGACCAATTTGTCATAAACATTAAACTTTTGCAAATATATATTTAGCAGAGATGATCACGATCAATTTTAACCGGTTCTAGAGAGAAAGAAAAAACTTAGAGCAACGGTAGCAACTACCGGCGGGATTCTGTCATGTGAGAATCTTTTCCTCTAGCGGAAATACGCAATGTGTGTGATACCTTGCTTCGGTGACTACTGCAAGCTGAAGCTTCGATGAAGTAAAAGTTGTTCACAGACTAGAAAAATTCAGTACTCTCAAGTTGGATGTCCATCCTATGATCTGGAATCCGATCTTCAACGTTTTGAGCACCAGTCTCATGAGTTGATGAAAGGCGCTTCTTTGAGACTCATGCGGCGTAGAATGTAAACATGCGAAACATTCTTCATTGTGATGGAAGAACAGCTCCGTTAGTGAGCACATGCTCATATGACCAGGGCATGCGAAGAAACTCGGTGGGAATAGTGATTCCTAACAGGCTGGGGATTAATCGTGTCCTTCAATCACTGCCACCAAGTTACAAGAACTTTGTGATGAACTACAATATGCAGAACATGAACAAGGAGTTACCTGAACTCTTTGGCATGCTAAAAGCTGCTGAAATTGAGATCAAGAAAGAGCACCAAGTGTTGATGGTCAACAAGACCACCAGTTTCAAGAAACAGGGCAAGTCTAAGGGAAAATTCAAGAAGGGTGGCAAGAAAGCTGCCACGCCTCCTATGAAACCTAAGACTGGCCCTAAGCCTGATGTTGAGTGCTATTACTGCAAGGAGAAGGGACACTGGAAGCGTAATTGCTCCAAGTATCTGGCTGATCTGAAGAGCGGCCTTGTCAAGAAGAAGAAAGAAGGTATATCTGATATACATGTTATAGATGTTTATCTCACTGGTTCTCGTTCTAGTACCTGGGTATTTGATACTGGTTCAGTTGCTCATATTTGTAACTCGAAACAGGAACTAAAGAATAAACGACAACTGCTGAAAGATGAAGTGACGATGCGCGTTGGAAACGGATCCAAAGTCGATGTGATCGCTGTCGGCACACTTCCTCTACATCTACCTTCGGGATTAGTTTTAAGCCTAAATAATTGTTATTATGTACCCGCGTTGAGCATGAACATTATATCAGGATCTTGTTTAATGCAAGAAGGTTATTCATTCAAGTCTGAGAATAATGGTTGTTCTATTTTTATGAATAATATCTTTTATGGTCGAGCACCACAAAAGAATGGCTTATTTCTGTTAGATCTCGATAGTAGTGATACGCATATACATAACGTTGATGCTAAGCGAATTAAATTGAATGATAATTCTACTTATATGTGGCACTGTCGTCTTGGTCATATTGGAGTGAAACGCATGAAGAAACTCCATACCGATGGATTACTTGAATCACTTGACTTTGAGTCACTTGATAGATGCGAAGCATATCTAATGGGTAAAATGACTAAGACTCCATTTCTGGTATGATGGAGCGAACTGCGACAGTGGAAATCATACATACCGATGTGTGTGGACCAATGAGCGTAGCATCGCGCGGTGGTTATCGTTATGTTCTAACCTTCACAGATGATCTAAGTAGATATGGGTATATCTATTTCATGAAACATAAATCCGAAACTTTCGAGAAGTTTAAGGAATTTCAAAGTGAAGTAGAAAATCAACGTAACAAGAAGATTAAGTTTCTACGATCTGATCGTGGAGGTGAATATCTGAGTTATGAGTTTGGCATGCATTTAAAGAAATGCGGAATATTTCACAATGTTGCCGGGAACACCTCAACGAAACGGTGTGTCCGAACATCGTAATCGAACTCTCTTAGATATGGTTCGTTCTATGATGTCTCTTACTGATTTACCGTTATCATTTTGGAGTTATGCATTAGAGACAGCCGCATTCACTTTAAATAGAGCACCATCAAAATCCGTAGAAACGACACCGTATGAATTATGGTTTAATAAGAAACCTAAGCTGTCGTTCCTGAAAGTTTGGGGTTGCGAAGCCTATGTAAAGAAGTTACAACCGGACAAGCTAGAACCCAAAGCGGAGAAATGCGTCTTCATAGGATACCCTAAGGAAACTATAGGGTACACTTTCTATCACAGATCCGAAGGCAAAATCTTTGTTGCTAAGAACGGAACCTTTCTTGAGAAAGAATTTCTCACTAAAGAAGTGACTGGAAGAAAAGTAGAACTCGATGAGATTGATGAATCTATACTCGTTGATCAGAGTAGCGCAGTACCGGAAGTTGTACCTGTACCGCCTACACCGGTAACAGAGGAAGCTAATGATAATGATCATGAAACTTCGAACGAGGAAACTACTGAACCTCGCAGATCGACAAGGGAACGTGCCACTCCTGATTGGTATGATCCTTGTCTAAATGTCATGATTGTGGATAACAATGATGAGGACCCTGCGACGTATGAAGAAGCGATGATGAGCCCAGATTCCAACAAATGGCAAGAAGCCATGAAATCCGAAATGGGATCCATGTATGATAACAAAGTATGGACTTTGGTAGACTTACCTGATAGCCGAAAGGCTGTCGAGAATAAATGGATCTTCAAGAAAAACAGATCTGATAGTAATATTACTGAGACTTTCTCACTTGCAAGCTAAAATCTATGAGGATTTTGTTAGCAATAGCTGCATTTTTTGATTATGAGATTTGGCAGATGGATGTCAAAACGGCGTTCCTTAATGGAGATATTGAGGAAGAGTTGTATATGGTACAACCCAAAGGTTTTGTCGATCCTAAAAATGCTGACAAAGTATGCAAACTTCAGCGTTCAATCTATGGACTAAAGCAAGCATCAAGAAGTTGGAACCGACGCTTTGATAAGGTGATCAAAGACTTCGGGTTTATACAGTGTCATGGAGAGGCCTGTATTTACAAGAAAGTGAGTGGGAGCTCTGTAGCATTCCTGATATTATATGTAGATGACATATTATTGATCGGGAATGATATAGAACTATTAAGCAGTGTTAAAGGTTATTTGAATAATAGTTTTTCAATGAAAGACCTTGGTGAAGCATCGTATATATTAGGCATCAAGATTTATAGAGATAGATCAAGACGCCTAATAGGGCTATCACAGAGTACATATCTGGACAAGATTCTAAAGAAGTTTAGAATGGACGAAAGTAAGAAAGGGTTCTTACCTATGTTACCAGGCAAGGTCTTGAGTAAGACTCAAGGACCGGCTACGGCAGAAGAAAGAGAAAGGATGAGTAATATCCCCTATGCCTCGGCAGTAGGATCTATCATGTATGCCATGCTATGTACTAGACCGGATATAGCACATGCTGTTAGTTTGACTAGCAGATATCAAAGTGATCCAGGAATGGAACACTGGACAGCGGTCAAGAATATCCTGAAGTACTTGAAAAGAACTAAGGATATGTTTCTTTGTTATGGAGGTGACCAAGAGCTCGTTGTAAGTGGTTACACCGATGCAAGTTGGAACACTGATCCTGATGACTCTAAGTCACAGTCTGGGTACGTGTTTATATTGAATGGTGCTGCAGTAAGCTGGGCAAGCTCGAAGCAGTGCACGGTGGCGAAGTCTTCAACAGAATCAGAGTACATAGCGGCTTCAGAGGCTTCATCAGAAGCGGTATGGATGAAGAGGTTCAGTGTAGATCTCGGTGGTTCGTAGTGCATTGGACCCATTAATCATATACTGTGATAACATGGGTGCCATCGCCAATGCACAAGAGCCAAGGTCACACAAGAGGCTGAAGCATATCAAGCTGCGTTACCACTCGATTCGCGAGTACATCGAAGATGGAGAAGTAAAGATTTGCAAAGTACATACTGATCTGAATGTAGCAGATCCGTTGACTAAAGCTCTCCCTAGGGCAAAGCATGACCAACACCAGAATGCCATGGGTGTTAGGTATATTACAATGTAATCTAGATTATTGACTCTAGTGCAAGTGGGAGACTGAAGGAGATATGCCCTAGAGGCAATAATAAAGTGGTTATTATTTATATCTTTATGTTTATGATAAATGTTTATATGTCATGCTATAATTGTATTAACCGAAACATTAGTACATGTGTGATATGTAGACAACAAGAAGTCCCTAGTATGCCTCTTAACTAGCTTGTTGATTAATGGATGATTAGTTTCATAATCATAAACATTGGATGTTATTAATAACAAGGTTATATCATTGTATGAATGATGTAATGGACACACCCAATTAAGCGTAGCATAAGATCTCGTCATTAAGTTATTTGCTATAAGCTTTCGATACATAGTTACCTAGTCCTTATGACCATGAGATCATGTAAATCACTTATACCGGAAAGGTACTTGATTACATCAAACGTCACTGCGTAAATGGGTGGTTATAAAGGTGGGATTAAGTATCCGGAAAGTATGAGTTGAGGCATATGGATCAACGGTGGGATTTGTCCATCCCGATGACGGATAGATATACTCTGGGCCCTCTCGGTGGAATGTCGTCTAATGTCTTGCAAGTATATGAATAAGTTCATAAGAGACCACATACCACGGTACGAGTAAAGAGTACTTGTCAGGAGACGAGGTTGAACAAGGTATAGAGTGATACCGAAGATCAAACCTCGGACAAGTAAAATATCGCGTGACAAAGGGAATTGGTATTGTATGTGAATGGTTCATTCGATCACTAAAGTCATCGTTGAATATGTGGGAGCCATTATGGATCTCCAGATCCCGCTATTGGTTATTGGTCGGAGTGAGTACTCAACCATGTCCGCATAGTTCGCGAACCGTAGGGTGACACACTTAAAGTTGGATGTTGAAATGGTAGAACTTGAATATGGAATGGAGTTCGAATATTTGTTCGGAGTCCCGGGAGACCCGGACATCACGAGGAGTTCCGGAATGGTCCGGAGAATAAGATTCATATATAGGATGTCATTTTATGTGAATTAAAATGATGCGGAAGGTTCTATGGAAGGTTCTAGAAGGTTCTAGAAAAGTCCGGAAGAAACCACCAAGGAAGGTGGAGTCCACACGGGACTCCACCTCCATGGCCGGCCAACCCTAGTGGGGGAGGAGTCCCAAGTGGACTCCCCCTAGGGGGCCGGCCACCCCCCCATATGGAAGGTGGAACTCCCACCTCTAGTGGGAGTCCTAGCTTGGGTAGGTTTCCCTATCATATGGAAGGTTTTGGGTTCGGGTCTTATTCGGAGACTTGTAGTCCAACCCTTGGGGCTTCCACCTATATAATGAGGGACAAGGGGAGGGGGCCGGCCACCTCAAGACCACAAGCTGGCCGCACCCCTCAAGTGGCCGGCCACCCCCTCCCAAACCCTAGCCGCCCCCCTCCTCCATAGCTCCCGCGTGCTTTAGCGAAGCTCCGCCGGAGTTCTCCACCACCACCGACACCACGCCGTCGTCTTGTCGGATTCAAGGAGCTACTACTTCCGCTGCCCGCTGGAACGAGGAGGTGGACGTCGTCTTCATCAACAACCGAACGTGGACCGAGTACGGAGGTGCTGCCCGTTCGTGGCGCCGGAGGGATCGTGATCAAGATCTTCTACGCGCTTTTGCAAGCGGCAAGTGAACGTCTACCGCAGCAACAGAGCCTCCTCTTGTAGGCTTTGGAATATCTTCAAGGGTGAGACTCGATAAACCCTCGTTGCTACCGTCTTCTAGATTGCATCTTGGCTTGGATTGCGTGTTCGTGGTAGGAAATTTTTGTTTTCATACGCGTTATCCTACAGTATGAGGATGGAAGAAGCATATCTGTTTTTTATGCGGGATACCAAATGTATGTTGTTGTGTTCATCGGCTACATTAATGGCACAAGAATCGAAGGCTATACTCCATGCATACAATATATGTGGTGTAAAGTTGTGACACAGAAAAACAAAATAAAGCAAGATAAGGCTTTCGGTGTGTGAAAACGGTGCAAAGATAGCCAACGCAATGGAATGTATAATCTATCAATAACCTAAATACATGCGATAAGATCTGCAATAACACGATCATATCCTCGCAATTATTTTACTCTATAAAGAAAAACTTACCTTTCCACCAAAGAGAAGAATGTTCTACAAACACAAATTCCATAAAGAAAGCGACACATATTTACAAAAATAAGAAACCTTTAGTTCGTTTCCTTTATTACCTATTTTGAAAATATAGTCTATATGAAACTAAAATCGCGATTGGTACTAGAGCTAAATTTTCATTACTAAAATTGTCCCCTTTGAAACCTACGAAATATAGATTGTCATGGCTAAAGGAGTGTATTTCCCTTCTAGCCTGCTATAACAAGCCGAATCTTGAATGTATGATTCTCAAGCAAAATAGTATCATGGGTTTATTATTCATACTTCCTCTCCTTGGTTGTTCATTCACCATTAAGATAAAAATGACATTATGTAAGAGCTTAAGTATTGAATAGTCTTTTTCTAGTTAAACTATTAGCTACGATTTAATGCGGGAAATTCCACCATACATAACTACGTGAAAATATAGAAAAGTTCATGAAAATATAAGCCTACCCCAACTTGCTTGGGAAAAAGGCTTTGATGTTGTTGTTGTACGAAAAGGGAGGGGGCTCACATCTTGAGATGATATCATCAAGGCGATAACATGCCAAAGCATGGTTTCGGAAGAAAGTAAGCATCATCGATTTCACTATCTAGAATGCACTAAAAAAATACAAGGAAAATGCACGAAAGCGTATCTAATATCTTGAGATGATATCATCGAAATGAGTGGCATACCAAGACACACATGCAAAACTTCTTGTCAATATGGTCATTGTGCATTGAAAAAAATGGTGTTCGGGATAACTCACCTCCATGTATAATCTTTTGTGCTTCTCATGGTCATGGATGAGCCAAATAGTCTTTGAAAGTGCATAGAACCCCATGTGTGGTTTTGGTAATTAATGACAATCCCTATGGACTAATGTTTGCATTGAGTTATATTTGTAGGAGTTGTCCATAGGCAATTCTTGAACCATATGTTGGCTTCAAGGTTGCAAGAAGAAGAAATTGATGAAGGATATCAAGTGTCAAGTATGTCTTGAAGATGAAGATGAAGTGAGCCATCAAGTTACTTCAAGACATCAACATGATGAAGAATGAAGAAAAGAAGTGCAAGTTCAAGATGAGCCAACTCGAAGAGTTCATAAGCTTGAAGCTTGCCATGGAGAAATGAAGTGCAAGTTCAAGATGAGCCATCTCGAAGAGATCCTTTGCTTGAGTCTTGCCATCCATATGGTGATCATGGATATGTGAAGATGCGCCGAAGAAGAAGCTCTCCCATGGTGGATTATGGGGGAGCAATCCACAAGACTTCGTCAAGCAAGCACAAGCAAGAAAGGCGTTCCATCTTGTTGAGGTCAAGATCGTCGTCATCGAGCTCAAGTGGAATGCGCAAGTATAAGGTTTGCTCTTGATAGGGTTTCTTTCTCACCGGTCTCATAGTGTAGTTGGAGACCGGTTTATAGTTTAGTTGCCGTACTATCAAGAGGGCTCTCGAGTGAGTAACTTGATCGTATCGTTCGGAGAGAGCTCAAACCTTTGCATCCTTGCATCATCTTTCTTGGTTGTTATTTGGACCTTATCCATGTGATGTTTTAGAGCTTGTGCTTATTCTCATGACAAGCTCTAGTTTCGCATAGATCATTTGTTGCGTTTTCGAGTTTGGTTCATCATCTTTCTTGGTTTTATTTGGATCTTATCCATGTTATGTTTTAGAGCTTGTTCTTATTCTCATGACAAGCTCTAGTTCATCAAGAATGGTTTTTGCACGGGCAACTTGTTGCATTTTCGAGATTGGAGGTTTTACCGGTATGTCTTTTTTAGATAGGTCAAACCTTTCATCATTTGTTTCTATCCTCCCTTGTTGGACTATGATGGTTTCCTGCATGATCTTGTAGAGCTTGTTCCTAGCTTCAAAACAAGCCCAAGATCATCAAAATCGGAGTCCGGATGCTAAAGTTATGCCCGTTTTAGTTTTGGTGATTCTGCAGTTTTCTGGGGGGCGGATAATCCGGCCCGAAGGACAAAACATGGACAATATCCGGCCAAATATCCGGCCCGAGCCAGGGGCGATTTTCGGGGGCCGGATTATCCGGCCCGGGGGCGGATTTTCCGGCCTGGGAGGTCCCAAACGGTCATATTTCGTTGGGAGGGGGTATATAAGACCCCCTTCTTCCTCCTTGGGCTGGTTGGTTCACTTTCTCTCTCTCCCCTCCATTGTTGTACTTCAAAGCTTGCCCTAGTTCTTGATTCCTCCCATGATTCTTGCATATTCTTGAGGGAAAAGAGAGAGGAGATCTAGATCTACATTTCTACCAATCAAATCCATCTCTTTGTGAGTGGAACTCTCTAGATCTTGATCTTGGTGTTCTTTGTGAATTCCTTTGTTCTTCCTCTCTTATTCCCCCAATAGCTTTTGTAGCTTTGTTGGAATTTGAGAGAGAAGGACTTGAGCATCTTTGTGGTGTTCTTGCCATTGCATTTGGTGCATCGGTTTGAGTTCTCCACGGTGATTCATGGAGGTGAAAGCAAGAAAGTTGTTACTCTTGGGTTCTTGGAACCCTAGACGGATTCTAGGCCTTTGTGGCATCTTTGTGGTGTTCTTGGGGACTCCAATTAAGTTGTGGAGAATCTTCAAGGGCAAGGCCTTTGTGGCATCTTAGTGGTGTTCTTGGGGACTCCAATTAAGTTGTGGAGATTCTTCAAGGGCAAGGCCTTTGTGGCAATTTGTTGGGAGCCTCCAATTAAGTTGTGGAGATAGCCCCAAGCTTTGTGCGGGTTCGGTAACCTCCCTAAGGTTACATAGTGGTTCGAGGACATCCCTCTTGGTGGGAATTCTCGAGGAGAATACGGTGGCCCTCGTGCATTTGGAGTGACTTGTCCTCCACACCGCTCCAACGGAGAGTAGCACTCGCAAGAGTGTGAACTTCGGGCTACATCGTCGTCTCCCGCGTGCCTCGGTTATCTCTATACCCGAGCTCCTTACTTATGCACTTTACTTTGTGATAGCCATCGTGCTTGAAGTTATATATCTTGCTATCACATAGTTGCTTATATTGCTTAGCATAAGTTGTTGGTGCACATAGGTGAACCATAGTATATAGGCTTTGGGCTTGACAAAGTAAACGCTAGTTTTATTCCGCATTTGTTAAGCCCATCTCGTAAAAGTTTTAAACCGCCTATTCACCCCCCCTCTAGGCGACATCCGTGTCCTTTCAATTGGTATCAGAGCAAGGTCTCTCATTCTTAGGCTTCACCGCCTTGAGAGTAAAGATGTCGGCTAGAGGATTAGTGCACGATAACACTCTTATATTAGATGGCACAAATTATGATGTTTGGAAAATTTGCATGCTTAGTCATTTTCGGGACATTGACCCTCATATGGAGAAAATTGTAGATATAGGTTTTTCTCCTCCTATGGATTCACAAAATCTATCTTTAGAGGATGAGAAAAATTTATATCTCAATTCTCAAGCTTCTTATGTTCTTATGAATGCTTTGCGAGATGTAGGTCTTTTTCCATACTTGCCTTTTTGGAGCGCTCATGAGTTATGGACAAAAATTCAAGATAAATATGATGTGTCCAATATTATTAAGGATGATTGCATTGCTTCCACTTCCGGCCGTGATGAGTTCTCATCTTCATCCACTTCACCAAAGTGTGTCAAGACACAAGGTAATGATATGGTGAGTGGTGATGAAAATTGCAATGTTGATATTGAGCTTACTATTGATGATTCTTCATCTCTATCTCATTGCAATGCTTCATCTTCGGACTTAAACACATCTAGCACTAGAAATGATTTACATGCTTGTGTTGATAGTCCTTGCATATCATGTGTAAGTTGCTTGAATAAATCTCATGATGATATGCTTGATTTGTCTTGTGGCCATGATAAAAATGCTTCTATTTCCTCTAGTTGTTGTGTGGCTAACAATGTAGAGGAAACCAAAGATTCTATTGGTCAAGACAAGATCTTGAAAGGAGCCTCAAGTAACTCCTCATCTTTATCTCACGGTTCTCATATATGCCTTATGGCCAAGGGTTCCACGGTACCTCCTACCATGGAACCTAATATTTCTCGTGGGGATAAGGATGAGGATGAATATGAAGAAGATGATTGGGTTGTCTCTCTACGCGATAAGGGTAAGAGTGTATTCAAGGTTCTTTGCAAAGATAAAATTGCTAGCTCTCACTTCTTTGAAATCTTGACTACCGCTATTGAGAGCCAAAAACTTATTTGGATGCATGAGAACACCATTGATAAAATGGGTGCTCTTGAACGTGAGTATGCCAATGATGTGGCATCTCTAAAGGATGAACTTGAAGAAGAACAAACCACCAAGGAAGCTCTTGAGGAAACCTTTGCTCTAGAATTGTCTAGAGAAAAGGAAAACCATGATAGAGCTCTTGAGGTGGCAAATGAACTAAAGCTAAAAAATGATAAGCTTGTGTTTGTTAATGCTAAACTCCTTGAGGATTTTGAGCAACTCAAAAAGGGCTCAAGGGTTATTGAGAGTGCGCTCACCAAACTCACCGAGTCGCATGAGCAACTTAAAGCTTCTTATCTAAAAGAGCATGACAACTTGCCTTCTCCCATTTCTATTAATAATGATGCTTGTGCTACTAACTCTACTTCTTGTGAAGCATCTATCTTGAAGGAGAATGTTGAGCTAAGGGCTCAACTTGAATTGCTAACTAGCAATTATGGGAAATTGGAAGAAAATCATGGAAAGCTTTCTAGCTCCCATGAGGATCTTCTAGCCTCCCATGATAGGCTAAAGTTAGCTCATGAGGCTATCATATCAAAGGCAACACCTTGTGAGCCTCATGTGGATACTAGCACTACTACCCAAAATGCTATATTGCCATGTGCTAGTCCTAGTAATTCATCCACTCATAGTATTGCTAAATCTTGTGATGAATTATCTTCCTTGCCTTGTTGCTCTAACAATGAAGGTTCTACTTCCTCTAGTACTTGTGTTGTTACTAACCATGTAGAGGAAATCAAAGAGCTCAAGGCCCAAGTCTCTTCTTTGAAGAACGACTTGGTAAAGAGTCATGAAGGGAAATGCAAACTTGACAAGATGTTGAGTGTGCAACAATCCCCCAATGACAAGAGTGGACTTGGATTCAACTCCAACAACAAGAACAAGTCCAAGAACAACAATAAGAAGAAGGGCCAAGTACAAGTCAAAGACCCGGCCAAGATTGTTTGCTTCAAGTGCAAAATTGAAGGGCATCATGTTAGATCTTGCCCTTTGAAGAAGAAGCAAAAAGGGAAGCGGCCTCAAGCTCAAACTCATATTCAACCTCAAGTTGAAGAAATGCCACTTCCCAAGAAGAATCAAGCCAATGCTCCCATTGTGGAGAAATCTAGTGAGAAGAAGGAGAAGAAAAGAACTTGCTACATATGCCGTGAGAAGGGCCACATCTCCTCCTTTTGCACTATTGGTACCTCATCCAACTCTATCACCATTGATGATGTTTATTCTCTTCGTAAGGATGAGGGTGGCAATGTGTTTGCCAAATATGTTGGTGCTCAAAGTGGTGTCAAGAAAAGAACCATTTGGGTTGCCAAGCCTATTGTGACTAACCTCTTAGGACCCAACTTGGTTGGGGACCAACAATCCAAAACTTGATCAATAGGTGCTTGTTGGAGGGCATTGGAGACTTGGCTACATCATGAAGAATTAAGGGATCTTCATCATTTATATTATCTCAAGCCAAGTCTTGGTTATCTTGCTTATATCATATGATCAATGTTCCTCCTTGCGGTAACATGTTCTCAACTCATTTATATTGAAAGTTACTCGCCCCTTTGCATGTGTTAGTTTTGTTCCTAACATGTGTTTGTATATGTTGTGCTTCCTACTTGCTTTTCTTGAGAAATCAAGTCTATGCATGTTGGGTTGCACACCATGTATTTGTGTTTGTGTTGGAGCCACTTTGCATCTTGTTGTATCTTATATGGCTCTTATGAGCGATTAATGGACAATCCCATTTTGGGGGAGTGATATTCCTTTGGGAATTTCATGATCCTAAACAATGTGTGTACATGAGGAATATCACTTAGAATTGATATTGCGAGATTATCTAGTCTCTATGTGGTATGTCATCTTCATGAGAAATTCAAATTCTAATGTCCATTAATATCTCTACTTGGATCTTATTTGCCTCTTGTGAAAATAAATTCCTTATCACATTATGGGGGAGTAATAAGCTTTGTGCATATTACAAGCCTAGAAAATGTGAACATTTGAGGTTGTGTCACATAGAATTGATACCGTAATTTATCTCTCTCCTATGTGGCATGTTTGCTCAAACAAGCTCCAATTTGCTTAAATGGCTTCATTGCTAATATCTTTGTGGATCTTATTTGTGAAAGTTTTTCTTGGCATGGTTTTTCACAATGTGTCCCTCAATACATTTTTGGAAAACCATGTGCTTCAAGTCATACTATTAATTGCTTTGCATGTTGGTATGACTAATTGAAGCTATCAAGAAACTCTCTTTGCATGATGGTTAACTCTTATCTTTTACCATATGCTTTGTTCGTTGTAAATATGATCTTATGTATACTTACAAACTACCACCGGGAAATATTTCCTAATACCTCTTGTCCTAGGACAATTGGTAATCAATTATGAGGTAGATATTTATTGATCATATCTACATTGGCTCTTGTGTTTAAATTGCCTTATTTATTGCCATGAATTTGTTGTGCTTTGACTCCCATGTGTCTTCCTTGCATCTCATGGATCTAATTTGTCTATTTTTAGTAGATATAGGTAGCGTGATGATCCTAGTTTTGTGCATTTTGTATCCATATTCTAAATCCTAGATAATGCACTAATCTTGGGGGAGCTCTCCTATATTTGTTATAATGCTTAAACTTCTCTTGATCATTATCAAAAATTTGGTTTTGGGAGACATAAATTTTCTTTTTGGTACTTTGTGCCATCATAAAAAGTGTTGAGGGTTTGGTTTATTTGTTGGAACCTTGCTCTCTTGGGAGTTGGTTATCTCATTCCTTTGTGTTTAGGTTTAATTAGCTTCTTATAATGAGATAATTCTTTGGAGTCAATCTTGTGTTGATTTGATTCTTTGATATAATTTGGACAACCATTGTCTCTTGGTTTATTTGGTGTTTTTGTCCAAATTGTATCTTCCTTTGGTTCTTGAAAGTATTGTGCATGCATATTTAATATATGTATATCTTATGGCATGTGTTACTTTCTTTGATCCAATATATAGGGTAAACTCCATCAAATCCTAATTTGATTAAGATGTGCATGAAATTCAATTTCATATCTATATGCACATAGTATTGTGGAGTTTGTCCTATATGTTGTAGTGTGTCTAACTACTTTGGACCCAATTAGTTTGGGGACCATTTTGTACTTACCTTTGTGTTAGGTACAATGGATATGCATTGGATGCTTGTCTCACTCTTGGAAAGAAGTGGTGACTCAATGGTAACTTGAGGCAAGCTAGGATGGTCAATGAACACATATCTACTACATCCACACCAATGTTATCTCGGTAACAAGTATCTTCTCATGCATATTTTTCTAGCATCCAACCATGTGGTTGCATCTTGGCATGAATATCTTGATTTGCAAATGTTGTGCTTCTTGCAAAAGTCTTAATGAAACCTCTTTATTGTGAATGTGAGTAATTTGAGATGAGTGCATTTGTTGGGAAGTATTTTAAATCATGCTCATGATTCATCCATCCCAACTATGCCTATCTAGCAATTTTGTTGCATATCAATTCCTCAAGGCTCTCACATGTGCAATATAGATGAAAGTGCAAATTTAGTTACTTCTTTTGGTATCCTCGTTTGTGATACTTGTTGCCTTTCTCAAATGCATCCCAACTATCTTCTATCCCTTGTTGATATTTGTGATGTATTTTAGTTGTTTGTGGTTGAAGTTCATGAATGTACAATAAGATAAAATTGAGCCTTTGGCCATGCTATTAAGCAAAAATTCTTATTGGTATATTGCATGACTTCGTCTTGGATATCATACTATATTTCTTGAGTATCTATTTTGTGTGTGCATGTTTCTTTGTGGATAAATATCTTTGTGATATTGCCCACTTAGAGAAACTTATACACATAAGATATGATACATCTCCTTTTGATATCTTATTTATTTATTGCGTGTTGATTGGTCATGCTAAGCATATAATTCATTGAAGACTATGATGATGCTTTTTGCTCATCCTTGTAATAGTCTTATAATATGCTTTGTCATGCCTTTCACATATCCTCTTGGTTGAGCCTTTTATTATGGTGCCTCTTACTTGTTGCTCAACCATTTGTTTGTTGCAAGTGTTAAGCTTATTTTTCTATCTATGATCTATTGCAAATGTTTGTGTTTTAAATGGTAATGAGGAGTGAGGATTCCATGTTATGCATATTGTATTCAAATACAACATTTTAATTTATGCATGTACCTTGGGGAGCTTCCTCATTTGATTTAGAGCACTATCTTTTGGTGATCATTAGAGTTTGATTCACTTGGTATCTTTTGTTTTTTTAATGATATTATGGGAGTGATGATTCCATGTTTGTGCACTTTATACTCCAATGCAAATTGTCTAGTTTTGTGCACAAACCTTGGGAGCTTCCTCATATTATTTAGAGCAATCTTCTTGATCTTATCATAATATCTATCTTTCTTTTGGTATCTTCTTTGTGGTTCATTTGGTTGCTTGCTTCATTTGTTGAAGCTTCTAGACTTTGTTATCTTTTTGCAATCTTTGATCCTATCTATAGTGTGATTCCTTCCGAATATTCGTCATTGGATACGTGCATTTGATTCCACTCAAATTATGAGAAATGCACATGCTATGGAGGAACTCTCACTATATTGGCCTTCTAAATTTTTCACCCATTTCGGCAATTGGTGCCAATGGGGGAGAAGTTTGGAGGTTTTAAGGGAATTTGGTTATGTCTTTGCTTTGTGCTTAAGCATGTGCCTTTATTGCATTGCATCTTGTTGCTTTGCATAGTTGAATAGTTAGAGGAAACTCCACTAGGCTTTGAATGCCAATATATGCAATGAAAGTCAAGATCATTCACACACGCATATATTATGGGGGAGTTTGCTCTATATATTCAACTTGTTTGTTACTTCAATTCCTTATATAAACCCTCTCAAAGAGATTGTCATCAATTACCAAAATGGGGGAGATTGAAAGTGCATGGAGCCCCCATGTGTGGTTTTGGTAATTAATGACAATCCCTATGAACTAATGTTTGCATTGAGTTATATTTGTAGGAGTTGTCCATAGGCAATTTTTGAACCATATGTTGGCTTCAAAGGTTGCAAGAAGAAGAAATTGATGAAGGATATCAAGTGTCAAGTATGTCTTGAAGATGAAGATAAAGTGAGCCCTCAAGTTACTTCAAGACATCAACATAATGAAGAATGAAGAAAAGAAGTGCAAGTTCAAGATGAGCCAACTCGAAGAGTTCATAAGCTTGAAGCTTGCCATGGAGAAATGATGTGCAAGTTCAAGATGAGCCATCTCGAAGTTGATGTTATATTTGGGATCGCTGCACAGAAACAGCATTGCTGTCTGTCACGAATCTGGGCACAGTTCTCTGTAGAAAATTCGAAAAAATCTGCCAATTTACGAGCGTGATCCTCAGATATGTACGCAACTTTCATTAAGTTTTGAGTTTTTCCATTTGAGCAAGTCTGGTGCCAGCTTTAAATTCGTCTTTACGAACTGTTCTGTTTTTGACAGATTCTGCCTTTTATTTCGCATTGCCTCTTTTGCTATGTTGGATTCATTTCTTTGATCCATTAATGTCAGTGGCTTTATGCAATGTCCAGAAGTGTAAAGAATGATTGTACACCTCTGAACATGTGAATTATTAATTGTGCACTAACCCTCTAATGAGTTTGCTTGAAGTTTGGTGTGAAGGAAGTTTTCCAAGGGTCAAGAGAGGAGTATGATATACTATGATCAAGAGGGTGAAAGCTCTAAGCTTGAGGATGCCCCCGTGGTTCACCTGCATATTTTCAGAAGACTCAAGCGTCTAAACTTGGGATACCCAAGGCATCCCCTTCTTCATCGACAACATCATCGGTTCCTCCCTGAAACTATATTTTATTCAATCACATCTTGTGTTCTTTACTTGGAACGTCGGTTTGTTTTTTGTTTTTGTTTCGTTTGAATAAAATGGATCCTAGCATTCACTTTGTGGGAGAGAGACACGCTCAGCTGTTGCATATGGACAAATATGTCCTTAGGCTTTACTCATAATGTTCAAGGCGAAGTTTCTTCTTCGTTAAATTGATATATGGTTGGAATTGGAAAATGCTACATGTAGTAATTCTAAAATGTCTTGGATAATGTGATATTTGGCAATTGTTTGTGCTCATGTTTAGCTCTTGCATCATATGCTTTACCCATTAATGAAGAAATACATAGAGCTTGCTGAAATTTGATTTGCATATTTGGTTTTCTCTAGGTCTAGATAATATCTAGTATTGAGTTTTGAACAACAAGGAGAGCGGTGTAGAGTCTTATAATGTTTACAATATGTCTTTTATGTGAGTTTTGCTTCACCGGTTCTTGAGTTTGCTCCAAATAACCTTGCTAGCCTAAACCTTGTATGAGAGGAATACTTCTCATGCATCCAAAATCCTTAGGCCAACTACTATGCCATTTGTGTCCACCATACCTACCTACTGTGGTATTTCTCCGCCATTCAAAAGTAAATTGCTTGTGCTACCTTTAAAATTCCACCATTCACCTTTGCAATATTAAAGCTCATGGGACAAAATAGCCTTAAAAACTATCATAGTATTGAGTACTTATGTACTTTATCTTTTATTAAGTTGCTTGTTGTGCGATAACCATGCTTGGGAACGCCATCAACTATTGTTGAATATCATGTGAGTTGCTATGCATGTCCGTCTTGTCTGAAGGATCTATCATTTTAGTGGTTGGAGCATGCAAAATTGTTAGAGAAGAACATTGGGCCGCTAGCTAAAGCCATGAATCATGGTTGAAGTTTCAGTTTTGGACATATATCCTCAATCTCATATGAGAATAATAATCATTGCTACATGCTTATGCATTTAAGAGGAGTCCATTATATGTTGTCCATGTTGTCCCGGTATGGATGTCTAAGTTGAGAATAATCAAAAGCGAGAAATCCAAAATGCGAGCATTCTCCTTAGACCATTGTACAGGCGGCATGGAGGTACCCCTTTGTGACACTTGGTTGAAACATGGCATGCAAAGATCCGGTAGTCCAAGCTAAGTAGGACAAGGTGCGGGCACTATTGGTATACTATGCATGAGGCTTGCAACTTGTAAGATATAATTTACATAACTCATATGCTTTATTACTACCATTGACAAATTGTTTCATGTTTTTAAAATAAAAGCTCTAGCAAGCACAAATACAGCAATCGATTCTTTCCTCTTTGAAGGACATTTCTTTTGCTTTTATTGTTGAGTCAGTTACCTATCTTCCTCCTTAAGAAGCAAACACTTGTGTAAACTGTGCATTGATTCCTTCATACTTGCATATTGCACTTGTTATATTACTTTATGTTGACTATGAGAGATACATGTTATAAGTTGAAAGCAACCGCTGAAACTTAATCTTCCTTTTGTGTTGCTTCAACACCTTTACTTTGATTTATTGCTTTATGAGTTAACTCTTATGCAAGACTTATTGATGCTTGTCTTGAAGTACTATTCATGAAAAGTCTTTGCTTTATGATTCAGTTGTTTACTCATGTCATTACCTTTGTTTTGATCGTTGCATTCATTACATATGTTTACAAATAGTATGATCAAGATTATGATGGCATGTCACTTCAGAAATTGTCTTTGTTATCGTTTTACCTGCTCGGGACGAACAAGCTAGGGGATGCTGATACGTCTCCAACGTGTCGATAATTTCTTATGTTCCATGCTGCTTACTGATGATACCTACATGTTTTGTACGTATATGTCATATTTATGCATTTTACGGAACTAACCTATTAACAAGATGCGAAGAAACGATTCTTTGTTTTCTGCTGATTTTGGTTTCAGAAATCCTAGTAAGGAAATATTCTCGAATTGGACGAAATCTTCGCCCAGGTCCTAGTTTTGCACGAAGCTTCCAGAAGACCGAAGAGATAACGGGGAGTGGAAGCGACGAGGCGCCGCCATAGAGCGCGCGCGGCAGGAGGGGGCGCGCCCTATGGTGTGGGCCCCTCGTCAGCCCCCACATTCTATACGCCTGCCAAAGCCTCCGATCTTGAAACCCCCGGTGCCGAGAGCCACGATGGAAAACCTTCCCGAGACGCCGCCGCCGCGCGAGTCCCATCTCGGGGGATTCGGGAGATCGCCTCCGGCACCCCTGCCCGGAGAGGGGGTCATCCCGGAGGACTCTTCATCGCCATGATCGCCTTCGGAGTGATGAGTGAGTAGTTCCCCCCTGGACCATGGGTCCATGGCAGTAGCTAGATGGTCGTCTGCTCCTTGTTGTGCTTCATTGTTGGGTCTTGTGAGCTGCCTAGCATGATCAAGATCATCTATATGTAATACTATATGTTGTGTTTGTCGGGATCCGATGGATAGAGAATACTATGTTATGGTGATTATCAATCTATTGTTTATGTGTTGTTTATGATCTTGCATGCTCTCCGTTATTAGTAGAGGCTCTGGCCAAGTTTTGCTCTTAACTCCAAGAGGGTATTTATGCTCGATAGTGGGTTCATGCCTTCATTGACACTTGGGACGTGACAGTAGGTTCTAAGGTTGTGATGTGTTGTTGCCACTAAGGATAAAACATTGATGCTATGTACAAGGATGTAGTTGTCGATTACATTACGCACCATGCTTAATGCAATTGTCTGCTTAGCAACTTAATACTGAATAGGGTTCGGATGATAACCCGAAGGTGGACTTTTAGGCATAGATGCGGTTGGATGGCGGTCTATGTACTTATCAATGTGCCGGATTAAATCTCACTATATTTATCATATCATGTACATGCATTGTTATGCCCTTCTCTATTTGTCAATTGCCAGACTGTAATTTGTTCACCTAACATGCTTTTATCTTATGGGAGAGACACCTCTAGTGAGCTTTGTGGACCCCGGTCCTATTCTTTACATAACATACAATCTACTGCCAATTGTGTTTTCTGTTTTCTTTGCAAACATCTTCCACTCGTCACGTTTAATCCTTTGTTACAGCAAGCCGGTGAGATTGACAACTTCACTGTTTCGTTGAAAAGTACTTTGGTTGTGTTGTGCGGGTTCCACGTTGGCGCCGGAATCCCTAGTGTTGCGCCGCATCACATTTCGCGACCATCAACCTTCAACGTTCTTCTTGACTCCTACTGGTCCGATTAAACCTTGGTTTCTTGCTGAGGGAAAACTTGCCACTATGTCCGCCTGCCTTCCTCTTGAGGTTCCCAGCGGACGTGTACATCTACGCGCATCACATACACGTCGTAGATCACGGATCGACCGACGGATGATCATCGGCCAGCGGCCGCCCACAGCTCGCGAGCATTGCGGATGGCAGGCTCCTGCCTACGCAGAATTTAGCCTCCGCCAAAGTGGAAGGGTTTTTTGACCCCTCCGGCCGCCTCGACCAGGTCGTCCCTCTTCTTCCGGAGCTCGCTGCGTCTGTCCCCGCTCTCGGAGCATTCCTCCGCTTCCAAGTGGTTTTCGCATATTATTGATACTAGTATCATATCAATCCTATTAACTTCTCCCCTTCACGATTACATTTCTTTGTTTGAATTAAAAAAATTACTTTAATAAACAAAAATAATGAAGTAATAATAATCTTGAATAAATAAATAAACATTAACTTTATAATTTGATACTTCCCTTTGGCGGTTTGAGAATCTAAAAATTCAGATGTAACTTTTTGAGACGATCATTTTGATAGGTTATACATTTTGCAGGCAGTAATCGTATGCAAAAAGACCTTCCCATTTACGGAGAAATAAACTTTTTGCAAAAAAACTCAAAATTCAAATTCGTTAATTTCCCGTAATAGTAGGTTCAATAACATAAGGAAGCTCAAAATATTTTATTTTTGAATTTTTTATTGTTTTCGTTTGTATTTACAAAAGGTAAGAAAGCGATCCAGAGAGGTGGGAGTGCGTGGGGAAGCAAAAAAAAAACTATAAACGTCTTGGTTGGTGTTACCTGGCCAGAGACTAAGAAGGCATAATCTCGATTTGTAACACCAGTCGGGACTAAGGTTTTCACAGCAAAGGCAGCATGCTGCAACCTTTTAGTTCGGGTTGGTGTCTCAACCGGGACTAAGGTTCTGTTACAAACTGGGACTAACAAATTTCGGCGTTCTACCTGTTTGAACCGGGGCTAGTAACAAATTAGTCTGGGTTTCAAGGCTTCCAGCCAGGCTGATGCTTCACCTCCGAGTAAAAGAACTATTTTCTATTAGTGTGGAATATTTGCCGTCTTGCAAATCAAGCTCCGCGCTTCCTCTTTCTGAATCATATATGTTCCTTGATGGTGATGTTGCACACCACGGTCAGCACCCAGATATTTTGATTCCTCAGATTTCAGACCATGAACAATATATAAATCCTCTAAACTTTTGTACACTTCCGTTCAACACGTTCACTGACTACCCACATGTGTTTGCGGTCACCATTATAAGTCGTTCCATGCATCATTGTATCGCTTATTGGCTCCGTCAGACAACAATTGTATCATTTGACTGCTTCTTCACTACAGAGAGCCATATTCTCGTACAGCGGTTTTCTCCGATAATATTTGGCTCCATCTTAAGACATACATGTTAATCCTGTGATTTTTCTCCTTCTTGCTTGCAATCTCTAGGTCTAAACGGCGACCTATACGCTTAGTATCTCCAAGCCGATCACACACATTGTTGGTCTTGCCTGAAGTATATTTGTCCAATAAATGCTTAACAATCGGCTTTGTTCTAGGAACTGATTGTCCCTTTCTTTTATTCTCTTTCACACCCCTACTTCCTGAACTTCTCTGTTCAATCATCATGGTGCAACATTATCATCAATGACAACATTTTTCCTTCTGGTAGATTCATGATCTGACTGAACTAGAATTTTCTGGTTCTCAAAGTCAATCACATTGATTAGAAAAGGATTAATATGGAGCTTCATCTTAGAGCATTCTGTAAAAATATCAATTGTCCGTCGTCAATGAACGATTGCACCTGTCGACGAAACACGTTACAATCATTAGTAGCATGTGAAAAAGAATTGTGCCACTTACAATAAGCTCTTCCGGCCAGTTCTTCTGGAGGTGGAATTACATGACCATCTCCTACTATAATTATTTTTTTCCTTGCAGCAATGTATCAAAAACTCGATCACACTCGCTAACATCAAAACTACACTTAATATCCTCTCTCTAATTAGTAGGTGTAGGATTCAAATCAGAACATGCAAAAGGTTTTGACGTAGGTGCTTGAACTCATTCGGCTATACATATGTCAATATCATCACCACTAGTGTCTAGCCGAATCAACATCATATTCTAAATCCTTAACCATGTGGTTTTCCTTCTCATTATTCATAATGTTTTTTAACCGGCTATGTTTTTTAATTTCTTTAGCTCTGTTTTCATGTGCCAAAGCTGTATGTAAAACTTGATTAACATCTAAAAATTCTTGCCCTTCTAATTTTTCCTTAATATGAGCAAGCAAACCCGAAAAGGCAACATCAGCTAAATCCTTTTCAGCTATGTTTAAACTAAAATAACTAAATACATCTGGCTCAGGCTCCAGGCTCCCGCACGAAGCCATGAACAATCGAACATCCGTCTCCATCTCTGAATCTCTGTCGGTCACTCGCACACGGTGAGGGAAAGTGCAGCGCTGGTCCGTCGACTCCGTCCCTGCCACCTCTCTAGATCGACGGATCCCCATCCCCGATCAAGCTTGGCAGGCATCCCGTCCATTGCACCTCTCTGTCTCTCCTCCTCCTACAAGACGCACCCGGCACCGGCGGCCACCCCTTCTTCTCCGCTGGTTACTGGTAAGATGCTGCCCGTCTCTCTGCCTAATCCACCTCATATTGTTGTTGTTCCATCTACCTAATCCTCCTTCAATTAATTCCTCATAGGGCTGCCGCACGATTTTGATCAAATGCCGCCAGTCGGGAGAAACAGACGTGGGCGAGCGAGAGGACCGGCAGCTGCCACCACACGGTCTGCAACAGCAGCAACCCGTCAAGGTACCCTTGTTCAAATTTATGCTGGGAGAAACGAATGCTCGGCCTCGTGATGTTGTATATTTTCTCTGTTTAATTTTGTCGCCTCATGATGTTATTTGTAACAGGGAAATTTGTAGCGGATGACTCAGTAGTAACTCCGGGCAGCAACGCTTCACATGCTGTATAGAACTCAGCTGCTGGTTCTCCTCTTGCAAATCCAGAGTCGTCACAAGGTATTGTTGATGTTGAGGCGGCAGTAGACCAAGTTGTTGTTAGTAGGGGGTCTAATAAGAGAAAGCTTACATCTGAATGTGTGGTAAGATTTCACAAAACAATTAATTAATGGGAAGAATAGAGCTATATGTAATTGGTGTCATCGTGATTTTGCTGAAGAATCAGACTCCGGTACAACGCACTTACGGAACCACCGCAACACATGTCCTGCCAGGCATGCACCAATCGGCCCGTCACTTCAGTAGCATCGGAGTGTGTCTTTAGTGCTAGCGGGAGATTAATTAGTGCACATCGTAGTCGACTTGCACCAAAAATAGCAGAAGCTCTTATGTGTATGCAATCATGGTCTCGAGCGGACATGTTAGGTAATTCATTTCTATATTCCCACTATGTGCTCCAACTACTGTACAGTATGAAACCTGAGTTCTTCATATTTTTTGAAATTGTATTAGGGATATTCATGATGATCTCCTTGCTGTCTAGAATGTTCTTGAAGATTAACAAGAAGAAATGATACTGTCCAAAAAGCTCTTATATATTTACTTGCTTTAATTATTTATTCGTTTGATGTGTCACTTTGCTAAGCTTTGGTGCTTTTTCAATTGTAGGATTCCAATGAATCCATTGTTACCGAAGAATGAGGCTACAATAATCCAAGATTCAACTCAACATTGTGTGAGAATTGACATATTATAAGTACTATGTGATTGATATATTGTTGATTTGATATTCCTATGAATTGTCGACATAATTATTGCTGAAATGCTACTGAAATAATGTCGAAATGCTGCCAAAATATTCATGTTAGCTTATTATTGCTAAAATGCAAGTGAAATATTGTTGAAATGATACTGAAATTTTATGGGCATGGATATCGATGGATATCCTGGTATCCAGCGGATTTGGATTTGGAGTGACATCCATGTCCATGGATACTTTCGTGGAGCGAGGCCGATGGATTTGGGCATGGATCTGGTTTTGCTATATCCGTCAAACCCGCTCCATTGCCATCCTTAATAGAGGGTCGAATCGCTCAGGGAATCCTTATTTGCGTCGACATTTTGAGCTAGTGCCTAACGAAATACGTCAGGAGTTCATGGAAATTTTTCTGAAACTATTCCGTTGGTCCTTGAAGGGAAAGGCTCTTGCCTGGTTGCAGTCACTACCACATAGATATAAAGCGATTGGAACAAGTGTGTTGCTTTCCTTTTGCAGTAGTTTACCCCTTACGAGATGATGATGTAATCTAGGAAGGATATAGAAAATTTTATTCAGAAGATCGAGGGAATTTTTTTCCCAAACTTGAGGGAGGTTTAAAGATCTCAATAAATGTGGTGACCCGGCATACCATTGCATGGTGTAGTATGCAAGTCAGGCAACACCAATAGGCTGGTTCACTAAGTATTACATCGCTCGAGTGGTACAACGAGTATATGCGGTCAAGGCATGTATATAGAATTACATACGGACTCTGTTGTCTACTGGTGCTTCTATTCTTGTAGGCAGTGTTGGGCCCTCAAGAGCGAGAGGTTTGTAGAACAGCAGCAAGTTTCCCTTAAGTGGATCACACAAGGTTTGCTCGAACTCGGGAGGAAGAGGTCAGATATCCCTCATGCAACCACCCAGCCACAAAGCAGAAGTCTCTTGTGTCCCCAACACACCTAATAGGTGCACTAGTTCGTGAAGAGATAGTGAAATACGGTGGTATAAATAAGTATGGCGGTAGTATGGCGCAGTAGCTGGCATGTAGTTGATGGTGGTAGTATTGCAACAGTAGTAACACAGTAAACAATAAGCAAACGATGTACTTGGCAGCGGTATTTAGGAACAAGGCCTAGAGGAATAAACTTTCACTAGTGGACACTCTCAACATTGATCACATATGAGAATAGATAAATGCATACTCTACACTTTGTTGGATGAACATTGCGTAGGATTACGAACCCTCAATGCCGCCGCAGTTAACAAGCTCCACAATAATGCTCATATTTTAGTAACCTTTAGTGTAGGATAGATCAAAAGATTAAACCAAGTACTAGCATAGCATGCACACTTCATCACCTTCATGCATATGTAGGAGATAGATCACATCAATATTATCATAGCAATAGTTAACCCCATAATCTACAAGAGGTCATGATCATAGCATAAACCCAGTACTAACACGGTGCACACACTTGTCACCTTTACACCATGCAAGAGGAATAGAACTACTTTAATAACTTTGCTAGGTAGCACATAGATAAATTGTGATACAAACACATTGCAATCATAAAGAGATATAAATAAGCACCTCGCTATGCCATTCAACAGTGAATAAGTATTCTGTGAAATATAGCCTAAGAGACCCACACGGTGCTGCACACACTGTCACCTTTACACACGTGGGACAAGGAGTCTCCGGAGACCACATAGGTAAAACCCACTTGACTAGCATAATGACATCTAGATTACAAGCATCATCATATGAATCTCAATCATGTAAGGCAGCTCATGAGATTATTGTATTAGTACATAGGAGAGAGATGAACCACATAGCTCACGGTCGACCCAGGAGCCTCGATGGAGAACTACTCCCTCCTCATGGGAGCGGCGGTGATGAAGATGGCGGTGGAGATGGCGGTGTCGATGGAGAAGCCTTAGGGGGCACTTCCACATTTCCGTGAAGTCTTTCGAGCAGAGACTCCCTGTCCCCCAGAGATCTTGGCTTCGGCGATGGCGGCGGCTCACGGAACTTTTCTCGTGTCATTGGCTTCTCCGTGGGGGTTTCGATGCGGGGGCTTTATATAGGCGAAGGCGGCGCGGGAGGGTCAAGGGCGCGACACCGCGGGGTGGCGGCCGAGGCACAGGCGGCGCCACCATGTCATGCAGGCCCACCGGGGCCTACCTGCTTGACTCTCGGGTGTTGGATGCTTGGGAGCAAATAGGAACTTTGGCGGTGATTTCGTCCAATTACGAAAATATTTCGTTACTAGGATTTATGAAACCAAAAGCAACTGGCGCTTTGACATCTTGTTAATAGGTTAGTTCAGGAAAATGCATAAATACGACATATAATGTGCATAAAACATGTAGGTATCATCAATAAGTAGCACTGGAACATAAGAAATTATCGATACGTTGGAGACGTATCAGCTTTCTGTTACAAAGATCCTTTTGATATCTACTTTACAATGAGGCAAATGCAAATAAACTCCAAAATAACAACTCCTTAGTCTAATCCTATCACGAACTCTATCTAAAGAGGATTTGACTAGCTATAGAGGCTATGATAGGATTCTAGCTAAATAGGAGCTAGGTTTAGGAAGCTAGTTCCCTTCTATGGCTAGTCTAGGTTTTCTCCTTGTTGGATGTGGTGTTGGACTCTTCTGACAGATTCATGTCCCTTGAAGTAGTTGTTGACTCCTCGGTCTTCACTGTAGATTCTCCTTCGATGCCTCTATATCTAACCAGGGGATTTAAGAGTGGGATGAGTAATGAGCGTACTCATCAAGTTTATTATAGGAAAGAGGTGTTTAATGCACTAGATACAGCCATGGACTAGAAAGTCATAGGAAATGCAAGTTTTTGTAATCATTTCTTCAAAAGGTTGCTTTTATTCTGAAGAGCTATGTCCGTCAGCCTTCACCGGTTTACAAGAACTTCATGGAGTTCCTTTCCGGTAGCATTCACAGTTCCATATCCCGGAAGAGGGAGTGACATGTCACGATTCATTACACTCTGTAGAGGTGTCTTGCTTTACCCACAAGAGATCTTAACCTTGGTGCCAACCGAGTTGCATGCTCGTTCACACTTCCTTTGATGTGAGGCCCGGTATAAGGTCTTAGCCAAAATGCATTCTCCCGCGACCTCGCACACCCACCCTTTGTTGCAATCCCCAACCCTGGGTCCTCGCCGGTGCATACCTCTCTGGATAGCCCCCGACCACGACGACAATTCAGGGCTCTACCATAAATTCCTTCGCCGGTAGATGCAACCCATCATGGACCGCATTACCGTGGGGAATTTAGAGTGGGATCCCAGCTCGGTTGTTCTGCATAAGGCCACAAGCACTTTCACAGTAGCGCATCATTGATGTATAGAGAGGAGAGAACACATGACTACTCCGTCCCATTCCAAATCTTATGGTTAACACAGTTATTACGACAAAAGAATCACTGGACGACATTTGTTGTTTAATCCTAGATGGATATAAACCCTTGCAATGGAACCTCCACCAGATCAACACAATCCCATTGCCCACCATATAGTCATATTCATAGTTATGAAAATAGCATTTTTTCTTTTTATGCAAGAGTGATAAGTATAGTGCTTTGCATTTGATAAAATAATCAAATGATATGAGCAAGCAATGAACTTGTCTTCCTTGTTGCCAAGATTATGTAGGCAAAAGCTTCGATACGTGATAATTCCAAATTCTGAAATAGCATCATTGTCAGAGTGAAGATGAGGATGCAATAATGCATAAGTATGAGATGCAATCGCTTTAAGCGTGACCTAACCCCGATGATTTAGGATTACTGAGTTGTTATGATTGATTTAGGGTGTGTTGCACTTTTAGGGTGATTCACAAACAAGGTTCTTATTAAGGTTTGGTTACTTGATATTCTAAATAAATATGGCAACACCTTACAACAATAATATTAATAGCACACAACAATAAGATTTTGTATAATACTAACATGTAATGAATAGTTGTTGGTTTTAGCACTATTTGGCATGGTTGATGATTACTTATCATACTTCAAAAGAATAACTTTTGAAGAACATGTTCTTTAATAAAGAACAAGTATGATAATTAGGTTTGTGGTTTTCTATGGTTTACTATGGTTCTAATAAGCTTCTGGAGTAATGATTAGATGGATCACAACAATGTTGGATTCATCAGCAACTAGGGCTTGTGTGGTTTTAGTTAAGTATAAGCATCTTAAGCAATTAATTATAAATGGTTGCTATCAAGGTTGTATATCTTGCTGGTGATAGCTGGCTATTGTCTATAGGTCCTATTAGGCAAGGTTGATGACTACTCTTTATTTCTTCAAAAGAATAACTTTGGAAGAACATACTTATTAAAAGTATTACAATTAAGGTTGAGGTTGTCTAGGGTTTGCTATTAGATTCACCAAGTAAAGAACAATTGGTTCTTAAATAGGATGGTTGATAAATATCTAACACTATTAGGGTTTAGCGGAGTATGGTTAGTTAATGCAAAACATTAAGCATGGTTGCTATTAGAGCTCATCACAATGGTGTGATGCTAAGCATGGACAATTATGGTTGATATTTCTAAGAATAGGAACTAGGTTTACACTTGTTTGACCCTACTTGATCATCTAGGTCTGATGGTATGCATACATGGAATACTAAATTATTAGTAACATGGCTTCTACATTTTATGTGGACATAGATATGCACTTAGTGGCTAATTATGGATCTATGAATGAAAGCAAAGTATCATGATTTCATGTTCTAACCTAGGGTTTAGGTTTAGAAGCAAACTGGATTCACATGAAATAGTAGGCCTAGGGTTCCTAAATGAATTAGGGTTTTAGGGTTCCACATAAAATTATGAGGTTATAATTTTATTCATAATGGAACTAGGGTTTCTTAATTGTGATACAATTCTTAAGGTAATCATTTGATTATGGGGTTGAAGTTGTTAATAACTTTGAATTGAAAATAATATTGGACTATGGCATTTTATTATTTTTAAAGAAATAATAATTAAGATAATTATTAATCAGGGTTTAAATCGCTCTAATAATGATTTAATAGGATAACAAATAAAGAGAAATAGTTTTAACATTTTCTTTATTTACTTAATGGTTTTTACTAAATTTAGATGTTTTTTATAATTATTGAATTTTAATTGAATTAAGAATTAGGAATAAAGGCTTAAATAATAAGTATTAAATAATTAAATTTATAAAATTTCATATTATATTTTTATTGGATAGATTTTATTTTTATAAGAATTTTGATATCTCATTTATATTTTTATGAGTTAAAATGAATTTTCTAAATTCATTGAAAGTTTCAGCAATTTTGGAATTTAAATTAAAACGGTCAAATACTAAAACTACCCAGCTAACTTACCCACACAGTCACTGACTAGTGGGGCTATGTCCATGTTGGCTGCCACGTGGCACCGACATGGCAACCATGTGCCTCACTGGCGACCAGTCAAGGATGGCCCCGGTGTTGGAGGGCTCCCGCGAGCGCGTGCAGGGGCGCGTTGGAAAGAGGGCAACGAGGTGATCCTAGTGGTGGTGGCACCGCCACCAAATGGTCGCCGGAGCTTGGCCGGCGGTGAGACCGAGCGGTAGAGCTCACGGGCCTACGGTGTAGGTCATGCTACGGGATGCAATCAGGCGAGCTAGGCATGCTGGGGGACTCAGGAGCTCACCAGGATCACGACACGCGTGACGGCGAGGCTTGCCGGGGCCTGGTTCGCCGGAATCGCCCGCTCCCGTCGTCGGAGAAGACGAGCTCGACGGCGGCGCTATGGTTCGCTCGGGGTCGATTCCTCTTGCAGGCAGAGCAGAGGACGGCGGAGACGACGGTGGTCGCGGCGGGGTCTGGGGCTTCCCCAATCGACGGCGATGGTCGACGACCGGGCCAGCTAGGGTTTCGTCTGGGAAGAAAATTGGGCAGAGGAGGAAGAAACTCGGGGGCTAGGGTTCGTCGCGGGCTTTTATACGGAGCCAAAATGCGCCTCGTCACGCCGATAGTCGAGGAGAGGCTGCCAGCGTCGAGACGAAGCCGAACACGGCTTCGTGCTGTCGACCATGTGGGAGAAGAGGATGAGGACGACCTCCTCTCGTTGATATTTCAACGAAGGGGTGTGGTGGGCTGGGCCAGGCCGTGGTTGCTGGGCTGGTCTTGGGCTGCCACGGCCAGGTGAGTCCAGGTAAGGTTTTTTTCTCCTCTTTTCCACTTTCCTTTCTATTTTTATTTCCTGTTTTCATTTTCTATTTTGTATTCTATTTTTAATTCATATTTCAATTCTTTTCTATTTTACAGGTATTTGACAATTTGAATTTCATTAGGACTAAACAAAGGGTCATTGTATTTCTGAATTATTCTTGAATAATCATTTAATATATGTGAGCTTTATTGTAATTTTCTATTAAGCATGATTTGATTTGTATCCTTGTGAGTTCTATTTAAATTTCAATTTAGCCATGAGTTTATGTATTCTTTGAAATTCCTTTCTCCTCCTTGAAATAAAACTCTCTTTTGAATTATTTAAAGTGGATAATTTCTACTCAAAGCATTTTAAAGATAATTATGAGGTCTTGGTTTCTTATTTGAGAATTTGTTTCACTTGCATATGATTGCATGTGAGCACCTATTTGTTAGGGTCTTATAGTTTTTATTATAACCCTATTTCAAGGTTAACACTATTTTCATCTTTGAAAATATCCAGAGTAGGTATTGTTTCCAGAATGGTTTGCTCTTGGTTACAAGGTTAAGTGGTTGATCACCACTCATGGGTTTAAGTAAAGGGTTTAGCACTAGGTTATTCTTAAGTTCCATAATTGGAGCTTAAGATACAACTAGTGAACAATTCTAGGGCTCTATTTCTATTCACCTAATGGCACATGGTTTGGAACTCAAATGTGAACTAGGTTGATAGTTGTGATCACCCAAGTGATGCACAAACTAGAGTTGAGGTATAATTCTAAGTTGTAGAGATGAGATGGCACCATATGGCATTGGCTAGGGTTTAATCTCCCCTATCCTTAATAAGGTGGTTACTTGCTTGAGAATGTATGTTCTCCTTTAGTTACTAGGACTTGAGGATTAGTTTTATTTTCTACCAAGAGACTTCTATTGCTATCCTTAATTTATCATTAAAGTAACTAAAGTGGTTATGGTTCTTTTTATAGTTAACTTTGGTTATGATGATGAATGGTTTCTCACATATAAAGTATAGAGTTTAGGTTTTCTTAGGTTCTTTAGTTTAGGAATAAGTGGAATTTAGATGTAATAAAATTCTACTTATGATCACCAATTGATTCACAAGTTAGAATTGGGATATAAATCTAGGGTTGCTTCCTAGTATTTTCCCTATGATTTCATGGCCAGATTATATCTGCTCAACCCTCTAAGGTTTAATTGGTAATTATATATCTCCAAAGTGTGATCATGGATTAGACATGATCAACTTGTTCTAAATATCTCCTCAAATTCTTAGGTTTATGATCATTATTCAATTTATAATGATCAAGTTTGGCTCCCTAAGGTATCTCTCATTAAATGAGGTTCTCACTTCCATGATCCAAACATTGTCTTGATCAACTAGGGTATAGCACTTCTATTTTACTTTCTAGGATGGCCTCTATGGTTGCCTCAGTAGTTTATAAGGGATTTCTATTTTGTTTTCCCTCGGGTCCTTGTACTCAGTTTTCCACAGCTCCTTAGTTTTTCCTCTCAATTTTCCCCAAGCCCTTGTTTGAAACCCTTGAAGCATTTCCGGACGGCGGGATTCCACGTTTAGTTGACCATTACGTCTTTGACGTGTGGGGCGTGTCGTTGTGGGGCGTCGCGTGGGCGAGTAGAAAGGGACCGTGTGAGACAGAACGGAGACCGCGTTTGGTTGCACGTGAGCGGGAGCTGGGTTCTCTCTCGGCCCTAAATTGGCATTATTAAGAGCACCTTTTCCCCCTCTTCTCTCTGTCTTTCACAAAATTAGTATCAAATCTAGAGAAGCTTGCATTTACTGTCTTTCTTCAATTATTTGTGCCTTTTGACGGCCTCGTTGTTTGCCCAATATGTGACAAATCTGAAGTACTCCCTGGTCCATATGTATGTAGTTAAATCTAGAAGCAAATCTCAAGGGTAATGTACGATAAATTCACGGTCATAGTAAATCGAAAACAAAGTAGGGCCAACAAAATATATATAGTAGAATAAGGATAGATAATAGGGATCCCTCCCTAGATAATATTGCATACACAACGGCCAACATAGTAACAGGTTCGAGGTTCTTCACATCACCATCATCATATTAACAACATAACAACAAGGGATCCCTAGCTAACAACAAAATGGGAGACGCGGCTACGTCCGGGACTCGCCTACCCCCATCGGCTACGCCTCCACTTGTTGCTCTCTTGCTCCCCTTGGGGGCCTTGGGCTTGACGAGCATCGTCGTGATCTCCACAGTGCATGCGCGGAGGTGCGTGCGGCGCCACATTAGCAGCGCGGAAGGCGAAGTTCCCATAGTCGTGTAGACCTTGGGGAAGGTGTTGCGTGTTCTCGGCATGCTTGTGAGCGGTTGAAGTCGTCTTGCCAGGTCTCTAGTGCGGGAAAGGCACACTGAACACCCTTGGCGAAGTAGGAGATGTCTTGGTAGACTGTGGCTCTCTGTTGGCTTTTTGGCCAGTCTTGACGTCCTCGTCTCTTCGTCGGCCCGCGTGTTGCCCGGATGACGATCCATATCAAGCAGAAACTATGGTGAATGAGTTGCAACGATGACTAACGTGCATGATAGCAAAGTTGGGAAAAGCAGTCGGCCTCAGTTAGAGTGGACATGATTATATATCTACGGGATGTGTTAGCGAACCAAAGCTCATGCACACAGATTTGTACACAACAATCGCTGAACCCTCCTGTAAAAATTTGTGCCCAACGATTCATCATAGGCAAAGAAGCAGATTCCAGATGCGGGCAGACACATTCCGGATTATTTGCAAAATTAAACGGTTGATATCTTTTGATTAGTGCATAAAATAATTGATTGAGATCTCATGATTACTTTCATAAATTAACTGATTGAGATCCCATTATTTGCATAAATTAACCGAACGGCTGAACCCCAAATCTAAAACGAAATCAAGAAGTGATCAAAACAAAAAGGAATAAAATCGGCGGCAAATATTAACCCAATACTCATCCATCTACGGATCCATCTACACCTGACAAAAATGGGGTTAAAAAGGAATGGGAACAAAAGGAAGCAAACATAGTTACCCTGCTTCCATGGGTCCTCCATGGAGGGTGTCGTAGGGGTTCGGGGGCGGGACGTACGGCAAGCTCATAGGATCAAATCCCGACGGGATGCGGCCGCCACCGTGACGGCGGCCTCAGATGCGCCGCGACGGCGCGATAACGCGTTGAAGACGACGTCGCGCTTGGGCCCGTCATCATCCCGTGGATGATAGGATGGCATTCTCCTTGTCCATCACCGGCAGAGGAGAGGAGGGTTTTTTGCTTTAGAGAAGATGATGGGACGTGAGAGAGTTGGCGTTGCGTGGGCGAGAGATAGTGCGAGGATAGTGTGAGGAGGTGTTTATAAGGCGAGGGGTGGTTAATGCAACCCGCGTCCTACGCGTCCATAGTTGCACGTCTACACGTCTTGGACTTTTGCAACGCGACACGCGTCCACGATTGCACGTCTTCGACTTCTGCACCGCAACCCGCGTCTACGCGTCAACAATTGCACGTGTCCTCGAGTCTAACCCTGGAAATTTAGATATACTCGGGTATACCCTCGAGTCTTATACTAGCATTTTTGTGTGCTCAGTTTTCCCTTGAGTGCTAATACTGGCTAGTGCAATATACTCAGGTTTACCCTCAAGTGGCTGGTCAACAGAGAGTCAACAAATGGGATTAACTAGTCAAATGAGTTATTTAATGTGCAAAAAATTCCGAAAAAAGTGGCACTTACTCATGGAGTCTTTACCACAAATTGCCACTTCTCAAATCATGGATAAATCATAGATAAATCAAGTTTTACCACAAATTGCCACTTCAGGTGCATGGTTTTTGTAAGGGTATATTGCCCCTATGTGTGGTTTGGTAATTAATGACAACCCCTATGGATTAATGTTTTCATTGAGTTTATATGAAGGAATATTCCATAGGTACTATGTTCTCCATGTGTTGGATTCAAGTATGGATGCCATGAAGATAAAGGTATACCTTGTGTATTGGCATCAAGATCATCGGTAGGAAGATATATATGTGATATGATCGAAGAAGAAATGAAGATGGAGTTCTTATGTGGAACTCAACATTAGCCATGCTCTATCTTAAGTGAGTATGAAAAGATACAAGGTGGATTTGGGCAAGTTCAAGTTGAGCCTCAAGTGGATCACATGCTTGAAGCTTGCAGTCCATTTGGTGATAATGGACATGTGAAGATGTGCATCAATGGAGCTTTCCCATCATAGTGTATGGGGAGCATTTGTGAGTCTTCACGAAGCAACATTGATCAAGTGAGGCATTCCAACTTGTGTAGAGCTTGAAGAGTTATCATCAAGATCAAGCGGGATGCGCAAGGCAAAGGTATGACCTTGATGTTTTCCTTTTACCGGTCTCAAGGTGGTTGATGGGAGACCGGATTATAGGATAGATAGCAGCACTATTAAGAGGGGCTTTCGGTTGGGTAACTTGATCACATCGTCTTAGGGAAGCAACCCTTTGCATACTTTGCATATCCTTATTGCTTCTTGGTGTTTCTACGTGTGAGTTCTTGAACTTGTTGCTAGCTTTAACAAGCCCAAGTTCATCCCAGCAGGAATCCGCATGCATCTTATTGCGTTCCCGAGTTTGGACGATACTAGTTTCTTGACGGGTGGAGACTCCTCTCTAAAAACATCTAAAAAATATCCTGGAGTCTCCATATTTCCAACAAAATTGGTTTCATGTCATTCGGGTTCAGGAGCAATAGTTATTAAAGAAAAAGGAAAGATGAGAAAAGAATAAAAAGGAAGAAAAAGGGGAGGAAGTAGTGGTAATGAAATGTATGCCAAGCCCACCGATTACGTGACCAGATCCGTATTAGTGCCATGGGGCCAGGCTCCGGGCGTACGGCTCGGCCCGACCGGGCACCTCCCTGGCCTGCTCGCCTCTACGCCGCCCACACGCTGCGGGCCCGGCCTGCTCGCCCAGCAAGGCCCGCGCGTCCCAACGCGGCCTGCCTGCCCTGTTCGGTCGCTGCTCCGGCTGGGCCGGACCCCCGGCCGGCCTCCCAGCCCAAGATCCGGTCAACCGGCTTGTGAGCTGGCTGGGCTGCTTTTCTTCCTGCGATTTTAACAGTTCATTTTCCCCCAACGGTTATTTTCTCTCCCTTTCTATAAATAGCCTTCTTCCACCTTGAGTTGTAGTAGTTCTTCCCCTTTCTTCAACTCCATTGTTGCTATTCGAAGAACTACCTTCCCCTCTTGATTCCTCCCCTGATTCTTGCCCATTCTTGAGGATTTGAGAGAGGAGATCTAGATCTACAATCCCCACCAATCAATTTCTCCTCTAAGTGAGGGGAACCCTTTGGATCTAGATCTTGAAGTCTTTTGTTGACTTTCCCCATTGTTCTTCCTCTCCAATCTCATCCTAGCATTTGTTGTTTTGGGTGGGATTTGAGAGTGAAGGTTTGAACACCTCTAGTGTTCTTGCTTTGCATCATTGCATAGTGTTGAGCTCTCCCCCACGATTAGTTCGAGGTGAGAGACCGTGAGCTTGTTGCTCTTGGAGGGAAACCTCCTAGTTGGCTTGGCGGATGGTGCTCCGGTGATCTCTTCAAGAAGATTGTGAAGAGGCCCGGGCTTCTCCTTCGTGGAGCTTGTGAAGTGGTTGTGGAGCTTGCCATCTTCGGAGCGGAGGAAAAACTAACCATAAGGAAAGGGCCATTATCCTTCGTGGGTGTGGTTCGGAGAATAGGGTGAGCCTTCGTGGCGCGGGGAATCCTTCGCGGGACCTCCACTCCTCCAAACGTGACGTACCTTGTTGCAAAGCAAGGGAACACGGGAATACATCCTCGTCTCCGCGTGCCTCGGTTATTTCTATCTGAGCTCTCTTTCAGCAACAATGATAGCCATCGTGTGATAAATATATCTTTACTTATCGCTTGTCTTACATATATCTTATTTTCTATCTTGCTTAGCTCTAGTTGTTATTTTTATGTTACACTTAGTTGATCCTAGCATATTTAGGACTTATAAACTAAACGTTAGTTTAATTCGCATTCTACAAGACATAACATAAAATTTTGAAATTGCCTATTCACCACCCTCTGGCGACATCTCGATCTTTTTCAATTGGTATTAGAGCAAGGTCTCTCCTTGTTTTAGGCTTCATCCCTTGAGAGTAAAGATGTCGGCTAGTAACTTAGATGCACAATGACACAATTATCTTTGTTGGCACAAATTATCTTTTATGGCGAAATTTCTTTGCCAACTTCGGACCTTGTGTCCAAACATTGAGCAATTTCTAGATGTAGGTTTTCTCTTCCAATTGGACCCTCAAAATCTATCTTTAGAGGATGAGAAAAACTTACATCTTGAGGCTCAAGTATTAATGAGCTTGTATTCTCTTTGAGACCAGATTTTCATAGGTTCTTGATATATATAAAGCGAAAATCGTCTCATGAGATGTGGATTAAAGAAATGTTTGGTGGATCCACTTCTCATTTGGTTGGTGGTGACTCCGAGGAGCTCTCTTCCCCTTCACATCATGAAGAGCTCCAAGTTGCTTCCACCTCCGGTCGTGATGAGTTCCCATCTTCTTCCACTTCACCAACGTGTAGCAAGACACGAGGTAATGATATGGTGAGTGGTGAGGAAAATTGCAATGTTGATATTGTGCTCAATTGTGATGATTCTTCATCTCTATCCCATTGCAATGCTTCCTCTTTGGACTTAAACACATCTAGCATTGAAAATAATCTACATGCTTGTGTTGATAGTCTCGCATATCATGTGTAAATTGCTCACATAAATCCCATGATGATATGCTTGCCTTGTCTTGCTCCCATAATCAAAATGCTTCTATCTCCTCTAGTTGTTTGACTAACAATGTAGAGGAAACCGAACACTCTATGGATCAAGACATGTTTTCAAATGAGGATTCAAGAATTTCTTCATCTTCATCCTCCGGTATGCACATGTGCCTTATGGCAAATGGATCAAAGGTATCTCCTACTTTGACTCTGTTATCACCCTAATGATGAAAGTGATGATGATGATAATGATGAAGAATATAATATCTTGGTGCATAATATAGCAATGGTATATGCTTCTCTTCATGGTAATAAAGCTCGTGCTAATCTCGAACACTCTATGGATACCTTGAGTAAATATAGGAAACCATAGTGGAGTTGGAGTCCCATGTTGAAAATGGGGAAATGAGATTCACTCTCCTCAAGCATGAGCTAAAAGATGAGAAGCATACTAATTTTATGCTCACACAAAAATTTGAATCCTATATGCATGAAAATGATAAAACTATTGTTGATGCTTGTGCTACTAACTCTAATTCTTGTGAAGCATCTACCTTAGACGAGAATGTTGAGCTAAGGCCTCAACTAGAGTTGCTAACTAGCAATTATAGGGGAATTGGAAGAAAGTCATAAAAAGCTCTCAAGCTCTCATGATGATCTTCTAATTTGATGAGCTAAAGTTAGCTCATGAGGTAAGTATCACTAAGGTAACATCTTGTGAGCCTCATATGGACATTAGCACAATCTCTACTACAAATGCTATATTGCCATGTGCTAGTCCTTGTAATCCATCTAGTCAAACTAGTGACACACCTTGTGTTGGATTACTTGGCTTGCCTTGCTCTAACAAGGAAGCTTCTACTTCCTCTAGTACATGTATTGTTCCTAACCATGTAGAGGAAATAAAAGAGCTCGAGGCCCAAGTCCTTTCTTTGAAGAAAGACTTGGAAAAGCGTCATGAAGGGAAATCCACACTTGACAAGATGCTAAGTGTGCAACAATCCCCCAATGACAAGAGTGGACTTGGATTCAACTCCAGTAACAAGAACAAGTCCAAGAAGCAAGAACAACAAGAAGAAGGGCCAAGACAAAGTCAATGATTCGGCCAAGTTGGTTTGCTTCAAGTGCGAGGTTGAAGGGCATCATGTTAGATCATGCCCATTGAAGAAGAAGAAGCACTTGAGTGAGAAACAACAAGGGAAGCGGCCACAAGGTCAAGGTCAAGCTCATGCTCGACCTCAAGTTGAAGATAGGCCACTTCCCAAGAAGAATCAAGATATTGTTCCCCAAAAGAAGAAATCAATAAAGAAGAGAAAGGGGAACACTTGCTACTTATGCCGTCAGAAGGGCACTTTGCTTCTTCATGTTTAAGTGGTACCTTATCCAACCCTATCATTGTTGATAATGATTATTCTCTTGGTAAGGATAAGGATGGCAATGTGTTTGCCAAATTTGTTGGAACTCAAAGTGGCTTCAAGAAAGAACCATTTGGGTTGCCAAGCCTATTGTGACTAATCTCTTAGGACCCAACTTGGTTGAGGACCAACAATCTCAAACTTGATCAATAGGTGCATGAGGAGGGCATTGGAGATTTGGCTACTTCATGAAGAATTAAGGGATCTTCATATATTGTATTTTGACCAAGCCAAGTCATATGGATCATCATTATCTTATATCCAATGTTCCTCCTTGCGGTAACTTATACTTCAACTCCTCATGTTTATTGTAAGTTACTTGCCCCTTTGCATATTTGGCTTTGTACCAAATATTTGTGTGTATGTGTTGTGTCTTATTTACCTATCTTGTGTATTCAAGTATGTTTGTTTGACTCATCATATACTTGTGTATTGTTTTGAGCCTAATGCATCTTGATGATATCTTATTTGGCTCTCTTTGAGTGATTAATGGAACATCCCATTTTGGGGGAGTGATATGCATTGTGCATCTATCTTTCTCTAAAATGTGTGTACATGGGTATCACCACTTAGTATTGATATTGCAAGATTATCTAGTCACTATGTGGTATGCCATACTCATGAGAAATTCAAATTCTAAATGTCCATTAATCATCTCTAGTTGAATTTTAGTTGCCTCTTGTTTAGAAGAAATGTTTATCACATTATGGGGGAGTAATATGTTTTGTACATATCACGAGCCTAGAAAATGTGAACATATGAGGTTATGCCACTTAGAGTTTATGCTCTTAAGAGGACCAAGCCGGAGGTGGGCCGCGATCAAGATGGACTTGATATATAGAAGAGATATGTGAATGGCCTTATTTACCAAGTTTAGGCTAGCCCGGGTATCTTAGTTTAGAAATTAGAGTTTGTCTCGTGCACGGTTTAGCACGCCTCAATTAGAAAGTCCTTGGACTATAAATATGTACCTAGGGTTTATGGAATAAACAACAAGCCAACGTTCAACACAAACCAATCTCGGCGCCGCCAACTCCTTCGTCTCGAGGTTCCTCGTGGTGGCACCATCTTTGCACAGATCGCATCTCGCGATCACGAGCGTACAGCTTGCCTAGTTGTGTACGTTGCTCGTACGAAAACCTTTTTGATGGCGAAACAACGTAGTTATCGTGAACGCGTTAGGGTTAGCATCGTTCTTAGCATCATATGCTTGCGTAGTGCAATCCTTGCGCGTCTAGGCGTCCTTGTGCCTCATCATGGGTGCGGGGACCCAGCTTGATCTTTATTTAGTAGATCGGATCCTTATGGTCGATCCTTGATTCATCAAGGGTTGGTTGCTCCTCTGCCAATAGTTAAGGCCTTACAAAGAGGTTGGAGGATCAGCGCATGCGGTGTAGTTTCTTTGCCCCTAGTGGGAACCGTTAGAGGATCAGCTTTAGTGTTGGTTTAGGCCTTATGCAGAGACGCTTACGTTCACCGTGCGTGGCCGCGAGGCCCAACCTGTAGTAGGATGATCCGATTATGCGGTGAAAACCCTAGATCGTCGTGGATCTCATACGCTTGATATTGATCAAGCACCATATATTCGACCACCTTGGACGAATCATGGGTGGAGAATCGGCTCCTGTGCATTCACGGGACAACCCCGAAGGCCAGATCGAGGCTCGTATTTGCGTGTACGTGTGTGCCTACTTGAGAGGCAAGCGAGCATCATCCACACCTTCGACCGGAGTATAGGTCGAGGTGGCACGCCTGGGCCCGGCATCGGCGCGCGACCGGGAGGCTGCGGGCCGTCGGCTACGAGGGGCCCAGGGCCGTGCGGCCCTAGTCATTCCGCTCACCAAGTGGTGGCAGTCGCTGCCAGCCGTGGGATTCGCGCCAACACATTCGGCACGCCAGGTGGGACCAATCTTCAGCGACTCATCTTCGGCGGCAACCACCTCGCCATCCCGCCAGGAGATGGCGAAGACCGTCACGTCTTCATCGAAGTGGCGAGAAGAAACTCGGTCCGTACGGGATCTCCCCTTTGGCGACTCGAAGAATACAGCCGAGATCAAATTACGCCTCGAAGCGATGTCGGCTCTTTCCACGAGGACCCGCTCCCATATCGAGATGGAAGGGGTTCACACTGAAGAGCGCTTGATGGAGTGGACACTGTCCTACCCCGTCCGAAGAACGCACCCGGTCGTGCGTCCGGAGATCAACTTCATGGTGGCTCATTCGCTGCGCCGTGCGAGCCTGGTGAATACGTTGGAGCGCGTCGTGCTGCGCGTGATCCAGGAGAGATCATCGGTACTCTCCGTCAGGACCGGCCCTAGGGACTCACCGAGGGGAAGCGCTGCTCCATTCCCGTCCCCAGCTGCCATTCGCGTCGAGCGCCGGCATTGTGGGAACTCCATCGGCTTTTGTGATCTACAAGATTGGTGGTGACCCGGTGACTGCCGGTTCCTGCGGACGCGCCCAGGAATCCCGCACGGTCACATGTGCATACGTGCCAGTTGTGGCGCACTGGGCACCCTCGAAGACCGGGTTGCGCAGCGAGGGACCAGGGCAACGGGGAGGAGCGTCGGAGCGGACACGAGGGAAGCAGCGTGGCTGGCTAAGTCGCCACCCGAGCGAGCTCCGACCGGCTCACACGGTTGGCTCGAGAACCCGGAGAAGCGGTGTGGCTGGTTAAGTACGCACTCAGAAGCGAATCTTCGGGTTCGGCACTGCCGGCCATCATAGCGGATCAAGTTGTACGATCTGAAAGATCGGTTCGGCATGATGCCGAAAAGAAAGGCGATCGTATCCCAACGAGTACGAATTGATCCCGCCACCACCCAAATATCGGCTCCCAGGACTTCACAAAGTTCAGCGGATCGGATGGCTCAGCTCCATCGAGCATGTGAGCCGATGTTTGGCACAGCTGGTCTCAGCGTCAGACGGGCTGCGCGTGAGGTACTTCTCATAGTCCCTCACAGGATCGGCTTTTGGATGGTACACGTCGCTGCCACCAAACTCAATCCAGACCTGGCAGCTGGAAGAACGGTTCCACGAGCAATATCACTCGAGAGCTTGAAGTGGCATGCGATCTGACAGAAGTCTGACGAAGCGGAGAAACGGTGTCAGAATACATTCGAGCGCTTGGAGACCAGATTTAAGGCAGATAACATTCGGTTCATGTGGCGAAAAGAGACGATCGAATTGGCGGTGGTGGGTTTATCATCATCGATCAGGAAGTGGCCTCCCGAAGTGACTATCCTTCATTACTTCATGGTGCGAAGTTGTCGACATATGAGCAACGCCACCGGATGTTACCAGAATAAATTCAGCGCGTGGTTACCATGGTTGACGCAAGCGAAGATGAAGGTCCTACGGGAGGCGAGAGTCGCGGTGGCTGGTGGACTGTTTGCCGGGCCCGATGTGCACACCCAGATGGGTAAAGCCACCGAGGCCTCAAGAGGTTCGACTTCGACGTGACGAAAACCGAGCAAATTTTCGACCTCTTACTCGCGGAGAAAGCACATAAAGGGGCCACAAGGTTCCTACGGTGCAAGAGCTGAACGGAAGACCATACCGCAAGTGGCATAACACGTTCACCCACACCACCAACGGCTGCAGGGTGTGGCGTCGGCGAGATCAAATTAAGCGATAGAAAATGGGCGATTAATTTTTAACCAGTCCATGAAGGTCGACACACCCCTTCCCCGCGTCAACATGGTGGAGTTTACCCACCTTGGAGGGTGCCGGCCTGATTTCTCAGCCAACATCAGCATGGTAGAGCTTGGACACCGCTCTGAGAAGGACGGGGATGAGGACAGTTGCTCTCAGAGCAAGGACACGAGGGGCGCTCCATGCGATCGGCTCCGTCCAGATGGCAAGCGCTACGTCACGGAAGGGGGAAGTGAAGAACATAAGATACCAACGACCCCTCTCCGATCACCTCCTCAACAAGTATGTTAGTCGATATGACCAACGCCGTGATACAACAATAATGATGAAGAGGTCGTCGACCCCGGAAACGACGAAGAGCATCGCGGCATAATCATGATGAGGACGGCAGGAGCGCCATGGCAGGGAGCAGGACGATACGGACGGGCATTGCTTGCCCCTTCTTCGGTTTGCTATTTGGGTTAGGGAATGGCGGGTGCCAACAGTAAACAGCGCCGAAATACAGCCGGAAGAAGGAGACGACCAACGTATACGTGTTCGGCAGGCCTCTCCCCGCCATGGGGAGCGGTGAGACCCTCCGTTGGAGGATCTCGATGATTCGAGAAGACGAGAAGAATACGAAGAGAACGGTGCCCGCCGAGTCAAGGTGATGCCACGACGGTCTCGGCCATACGAAAACGGGGTTGGCGATTGCGCGGTGCAGGAGGAAGGCACGAAAGGATGTGCTTGCATGCACACGGCGAGAGGCGCGGCGATCAGGCACGAGAAGTCCGGAAAGGACCCTGGATGAGGAGGGAGCCGCAAAGAAAGAGTGGCGCCCCAAGCAGAGAGCCGATGATGACACATCGGGTGGCACAAACATGGTGTTCATTCGTCCGGCGGAGTGTAGTGCTCCACGATTACAGTGCACCCGACATGGATAACAACAAGCACACCAACGTGCTAAAGTCAGAGATTGGGCTGGTTTTATCATGGACGAATAGCAAGACTACGTCAATAAGCAACATGGCGAGGCCGATCCTTGCGATCGGCCCTCAAAATGATGAAGGGATATTACAAAACCTTCATAGAACAAGCAACATGGAGGCGGAATTAAAACCCAATCGGCTAAATTATCCTCACCATCCATTACACTTGGGATCAACGTTTGACCCAACGGGGACTACCTGAAGAGCCGACACCATCAATTCTCTTGACGGGAGAATGGCTCGGGGGGCACCTAGAGGATAAAACAGGGATATGCAAAATAATAATGTGTGAGTATGAAGTGAGCACACAAATACGGCCTAAAATTTTGAAAAAACATTTTCCCCAGCGTCTGAGAGGCATGGGCTTGAGTGAAGCAGCGTCTGAGGTCAGCCCTGATGAATTGTGAAAGAGAAGCCACGATAGAAGAACTCCTCAAGAGAGTAGTTTAGCAGCTCGGATCTTCTCTTCGAGAAACGATGCTAGGCAGCTTGGGTGTCGAGGATCGGGTTAGGTGGGTCGCATCGGATCCGCCCCAGGAAGGACGTCGACCTGCAAGGACGAGCGCCCCAGGGAAGGCCTGAGAGGCAACCCACCTTGAAGGCTCTCACCTGACCGATTTACGTACAAGGCTCAATTTGGCTACATGATCAATGGAGCTAGTTCGGCTAAGTCTCGCCTCGAGTAAGGCTCAAGGCGGCGAGCTGGTGGATGCTGTTTTTGTGTGAAGCCGATTGGGATATCATCGGCTGATCCTTCAGTGCAACCTTCTTCACAAATGATGGTTATTGAAGAACATTATTAGGTTTGGTTGGGAAAGTTCAAGGTTTCCCTGAAGATGCATTTTCTGCCAAATTTAGAAAATCATCGGTTGGAGAAGGGAAAGGCGAATCTTGAAGGACCGATACGGTGCTATCGGCTCATTATGCATTGGCAAAGGGGACGAATCGGCAAGGTCGGTGGGAGAGGAAATCGGCAAATCAAATTGGGAAAAGTTCTTCATTAATGAGCGAAATTTCTTACATGAGGAGCTGACTGAAGGGGATACATTGCCCAGCCTACTTTACGGATCCTATGCTAAGGGCCCTATCTACGGGCATTGCTTGCCCTAAATCGTCGCCATCATCGCCCCATCGCGCTGCTCTCCCCGGCCGGCTCGTCGTCCTTTGCTCCGGCGACACCGGCGGGACCTTCATTGTCCTCGTCTTCCTCGTCGTCGTCGTCGTCTTCGCTATCGAAGTCACTCAGATTTCCCGGCCAGGGGCAGTGGCGGGCCGGCGGCTCGTCGGAGGGGCTGTCGTCGTCGTCGTCCTCCTCTTCCTCCTCCTTCACCTCCTCGGAGGTGGCCCCATCCAAGGGGAAGCGATCATCACCGCTTTCTTCCACAGCTTCTTTATCGGCAGGGAGCGGAGTCGCTCTCCCCGTCGTCAGGGACACGTAGTCCCTGCGACCGAGATGGAGAAGTCATGGTCGACTCTGCTCCGGCACAATGAGCGGCGGATGTTGACGCGTGGACCTGGCTGGGTTGTACTCGCGTCGGCTCGCGGGATGTGGAGGACTGGGTGGAAAGAGTAGATGGAGCGGAGAGGAAGAAGAAGACATCGTGGCGCGGGAGGGCTTTTGGGTGCTAATGCGGAGAAGATGCGGAGGAGAACTGTTCGTAGCGGTTAAATAAAAAGGGGACATAATAAATTCAATGCCACGAGTTGCCCGAAGAATAAACTGCCAAATCGTGCGGAGAAGTTGAAGGCAAGTTGTCATGATGAGGAACAAACCAGTCGGGTCACGACACGACCCTACGAGAGAAAAGCATAATGATTTTGGAAATGTCATTTCCAAAACCCAGGGGAGCATGTGTTATCACCGGACGGAATTTGACCAAGCCGGAGGGTGGGCCGCGATCAAGATGGACTTGAAGATATACATATAGAAGAGATATGTAGATGGTATGTTACCAAGTTTGGGCTGTGGCAGGTGTATGTGGTTGAGGTGGAAGTTTTGTCTAGGTGCACGGTTTGGTGCACGCCCACATTAGAAAGACCCACGGGCTATAAATATGTACCTAGGGTTTATGGAATAAACAGCCAACCAACGTTCAACACAAACCAATCTGCAGCGCATCGCCAACTCCTTCGTCTCGAGGTTTCCTCCGGTAACCATGCTGCCTAGGTCGCATCTCGCGATCTAGGCAGCACAACCTGCCTAGTTGTTCATGCGTTACTTAGTGAAGCCTTTTTGATGGCGAGCACGTAGTTATCGTAGACGCGTTGAGGTTAGCATCGTTCTTAGCATCATATGCTTAGCATTAGTGCAATCTAGCGCGTCTGGCAGTCCTGTGCCTCAATCATGGGTGCGGGCGGCACCCAGTGATCTTTATTTAGTAGATCTGATGCGTTATGGTCGCTCCCTTGATTCATCAAGGGTTAGTTTAATATCTGCAATAGTTAGGCCTTATGAAGGGGTGGAGGATCCAGCGGCATGCGGGGTGTAGTTTGCTGCCCCTAGACAGGACGTTCCGAGGATCGACCTAGTGTTGGTTTTAGGCCTTGTCTAGGGGGTTTGGCTTACGTTCCGTGCGTGAGCGCGAGACCCAATCGTGAGTAGGATGATCAGTTATGCGGTGAAAACCCTAGATCGGATCGTCGTGGATCTCATGCGCTTTATATTAAGCGGGACCACCATATATTCGGCCACCTTGGACGAATCATGGGTGAATCGAAGCTCACTGAGCCGATTCGACAACCTGAGAGCCGATCGAAGCTCGTATTTAACGTGTACGTGTGTGCCTGAAAGAAACTAAGCGAGGCATCATCCACACATGACCGAGGTATAGGTCGGGTAAACGCATCCACTGCGACCAGCGTCGTGGCGCGACCCCGAGGGGAAGCTGCAGTAGTCGCTCGAGGCGGGGCCGGTAGCGACCTAGTCATTCCGACTCTGGTGTTGGCCGGTGTGCATGGGGTGGGTTTACAGCGCCAGCAGGTTGATGCTCTTAATTATCTTGTTCCTAGGTGGCATGTTTGCTCAAGCAAGCTCCACTTATATTAAAAAGCTTTTATTGGCTCATCTTATGGACTCTTGTTTGATTAAGAAATTCTTGGTACGGTTTTCCTCAAATACATATCTCTATATCTTATTTGGGACACACTTCAAGTTATTCTAATCATTGCCGTGCGTGATTGTTTGACTAATTGAAGCTATCAAGAATCTTCACCAGTGCATAGTGCTTAATTCTATATACTTATCCTATGCCTTTTATTGTGAAGTTGATCCTTACTATCATTGTCAGTTCACCACAGGAAATTATTTCCAATATACTCACTTGTCTTTGACAATTGATAACCTTGTGTGTGGTTGAATTCATGGATCATCTTCACCTTAGTTGCTTCCTATCTACTTATTTTATTTCCAAGAAATCTGTTGCTCCCATGTGTCTTCCTTGTCCCTTTGAAAAATCTTTGATAAATTCTCTTGATTCATATCAAGTATTTGTTTTGGAAGACAAACATTTTCTTTACGGTACATTGTGCCATTGTGAAAAGTGTAGAGGGTTTGGTTTATTTGTTCGAACCTTGCTCTTTTTGGGAGTTTGCTATCTCATTCCTTCTTACATGATTTATTTGCTTGAATGAGATAAATCCTTGAGCATGTTTGTTTTATTTCATCCTTTATGCTCAATGGTTTCTTTTTAGTTCATTTGATTGAACTTTGTTGAACAAATCTTTTGTGATTTCGTCTTTGATATATTTTGGACAACAAATTTGTTTGGTCACATCTTTATGCTTTCTTCAAATTCATTTGGTGTTTTGTTCAAAGTATATCTTTCTTGGATCTTTAAAGTCTTTATGCATGCTTATATGTAATTTGTTTACATTTGTAGCGTGCTTGCCTTCTTTGATCCATTATATAGGGTATACTCCATCAAATCCTAGACGGCTGAGGGGGAACCCTTTGGATCTAGATCTTGGTCTTTTTTTTGACTTTCCCCATTGTTCTTCCTCTCCAATCTCATCCTAGCATTTGTTGTTTCGGTGGGATTTGAGAGTGAAGGACTTGAACACCTCTAGTGTTCTTGCTTTGCATCATTGCATAGTGTTGAGCTCTCCACCACGATTGGTTCGGTGAGGGAGGCGGTGAGCTTGTTACTCTTGGAGGGAAACCTCCTAGTTGGCTTGGCGGTTGGTGCTCGGTGATCTCTTCAAGAAGATTGTGAAGAGGCTCGGGCTTCTCCTTCGTGGAGCTTGTGAAGTGGTTGTGGGGCTTGCCATTGAGCGGAGGAGAAAAGCTAACCATAAGGAAGAGGCCATTATCCTTGTGGGTGTGGTTCGGAGAATAGGGTGAGCCTTCGTGGCGCGGGGAATCCTTCGTGGGACCTCCACTCCTCCAAACGTGACGTACCTTGTTGCAAAGCAAGGGAACACGGGAATACATCCTCGTCTCCCCGTGCCTCGGTTATTTCTATACCCGAGCTCTCTTTCCTTGTGATAGGAGCTTGAAGTATCTATTATATCTTGCTATCACTTGTTGTTCATATATATATCTTGTGCCTATCTTGCTAAGCTCTAGTTGTTATTGTTGCACTTAGTTGAGCCTAGCATATTTAGGGTTTGTGCTTGTAAACTAAACGTTAGTTTAATTCCGCATTCCTACAAGACAAATCCGCAAGAGTTTTTAATTGCCTATTCACCCCCCCCCCTCTAGGCGACATCTCGATCTTTCAGTTTTCCACACTAAGCCCTACCCAAAACAGCTTTTCCCAAAAATACTTTGTCTAAATGAGGCCACAATTCTCACACTGATGTATATTTGTATTGCAAATAGTTTGAGGTAGGCCAAGATGGGTTTCATCATTGTACAAAACACACATTTTCCATTTTTAAATCTCAAATTTGAATCCCTTAGTCTATTTTCAGGTGCCCTTGGTTTCTTAATACTACTCGGTTTCTCTCCACTTCCTGAAGTGTGCAGAGACGTGCAACATTGCCACGATTGGTGTGTGTCACGCGGATCGTACTGTGCGTAGTTGGTCGTATGATCTAGGGAACGGGCAGGATAACCCCTCTCTGTCCGGCGGTTAGCTTCCATACCCTCTAAGTATGCTAAAGGGCGGTTTCTGTATTATTTTTCACGAGCTAAAAATTATAAACTCTTTTAGGCATTACTTTTCACGCAAAAATTGATAAACCATCACCGATTTGTTGTAGCCATTGCTTTTCACGCCAAAAAATGATAAACCATCAAGGTTGTTGTAGCCATTACTTTTCACGCAAAAAATGATAAAATTTGGTTTTCTGTATTATTTTTCACGCGCTAAAAATTATAAACTCTTTTAGGCATTAATTTTCATGCAAAAAATGATAAACCATCACCGATTTGTTGTAGCCATTACTTTTCACGCAAAAAATGATAAACCATCACCGATTTGTTGTAGCCATTACTTTCACGCAAAAAATGATAAACCATCACCGATTTCTTGTAGCCATTACCTATCTTTGTATTGTTGTTGCCATTACTTTTCACGCAAAAAAAAATGATAAACCATCACCTAATTTGTTACAAAAGCTGGTTTGAGTGAGACCTAACCAAGTTTGGCATACATGATGCCATACCTATAACAACAAGGAATATATGAAAGGGAAAGTTTCACAAAATTTGAAATTTATAAGGGTGAAAATGATGCCATACATGATCTTGTTTTTCAAGGTTTTGACCTGAAAATCAATTAGGTATTATAAAGGGAAATAAAAGTTCGAAAAAATGTAAAAACGAAACAATCTATCTATCATGTATAGAAGATCCAATGTATGAGGTGATTTAGAGAAGGTAGAAAAAAAATCACCTTGTTAGAAAAGCTAGTTTCAGTGAGACGAGACGAAACGGCATGCGCTTAAGCAAAGTATTTTTTCGAACATCTCCAAATGACCCCAAATTTTCCATACATGATGCCATACGTGTAAAAACAAGGAACCCTATCTAAAAAGTGTCAAAAAAGTTTTCCCAACCGTATAGCTCTATCAAAAAGAACCTCACCATGGCGCTAGTATAATTTTGGGATAGTTACAAACTTTCGTTACCTAACCTTCAACATGAAACTTGTTTCAAATTCATTTTAACTACAAGAAACAAATCCACCTTGATACCTGTTGTGGTGACCGACATACCAACTTGCATGGTGTATTGCAAATCGACATAACACCAACGAAACAGTTCCACTAGTATTACATCAACTAGAGTGGTACAGCAGAAGCATATGCGGGTCAGGCATGTCTATGGGAATTACATACGAGAATGCAGTACAAAGATCGGCCATGACCTCCTACTTCCTGATGAGGTAAATACGCAAATAAACTCTAGAAGAACGACTCGAAGTCTAATCCTACACGAACTCTATCTAAAGAGGATTTGACTAGCTATAGGGGCTATGATAGGTTCTAGCTAAATAGGAGCTAGGTTTAGGAAGCTAGTTCCCTTCTATGTCTAGTCTAAGTTTTCTCCTTGTTGGATGTGGTGTTGGACTCTTCAGATTCATGTCCCTTGAAGTAGTTGTTGACTCCTCGGTCTTTGAGTTGCCTTGTAGATCCTCCTTGATGCCTTCATATCTAAGCGGGGGATTTAAGAGTGGGATGGGTACGAACGTACTCAACAAGTTCATTATAGGAAAGAGGTGTTTAATGCACTAGCTACAACCATGGACCAGTCATAGGCAATGCAAGTTTTGTAATCATTTCTTTAAAAAGGTTGCGCTTTTATTAGAAACTATGTGTCCCGGTATCATCGGTTCTGCTGCAGAACTTCATGGGTTCCTTTCTACACGGCGTTCACAGAGTTCCATATCCGAACGAGGGAGTGACAAGTCACGATTCATTACACTCCCGAGGTGTGTTGCTTTACCCATAAGAGATCTTAACCTTGGTGCAAACACCGAGTTGCATGCTCGTTCACACTTCCTTTGGTGTGACCGTCTCAGATGTAGCCAAAATCGTCCTCTGCGACCCCGCTTTTGCCACCCTTTGTTGCGATCTAGACTACTGGTCTCGCAGAATTACACTCTCTACGAGATAGCCCAGCCACGGCAGCGACAATTGAGCTCTACCATAAATTCCTTCGGCCGATAGATGCAACCCATCATAGAGCGCATTACAGTGGGAATTTTAGAGTGGGACCCCCACCCTCCGGTTGTTCTCGCAAGACACAACTGCTATGGCAAGTCCGTTGATGTACGAGAGGAGAGAACACACTTAACTACTTTGTCCCATTCAGGATCTTATGGTTAACACGGATTATTACAGCCACAAGAATCACTGGACGATATTTGTTGTTAATCCTAGATGGATATAAACCCTTACGATGGAACCTCCACCAAACTCATACCATGGTTCTATTGCCCACCATAGTCATATTCATAGTTATGAAAATAGCATTTTTGCTTTTATGAGTGATAAGTATAGTACTGTGCAGTAATTTGGTATAAATACTCAAATGACATGAGCAAGCGATGAACTTACCTTTCTTGAACTGCAAGATTATGCGGGCAAGGTCTTCGATATGCGAGTAACTCACAATTCGAAATAGCATCATGTTAAGGACGATGTTTAAAAGATTGGCAAGGATGCGATAATGCATAAGTATGAGATACAATCGCTCTCGTGACCTAACCACGATGATTTAGGATTAGTGAGTTGTTATGATTGATTTAGGGTGTGTTTCAAGTTTTAGGGTGATTCACAAACAAGGTTCTTATTAAGGTTTGGTTACTTGATATTCTAAATAAATATGGCAACACCTTACAACAATAATATTATAGCACACAACAATAAGATTTGGTATAATACTAACATGTAATGAACAGTTGTTGGTTTAAGTCCTATAGAGCATGGTTGATGATTACTTATCCTTATACTTCAAAAGAATAACTTTGAAGAACATGTTCTTTAATAAGGAAAGTATGATAATTAGGTTTGTGGTTTTACATGGTTTTACTATCCTACGAAAAGTTAAGTGAGACAAATCTCAAAATCGTCCATTAGGGGTATTTTAGTGCTATGGGCTAACGTGATATGGGTTAGATTATGAAGCTATGATCGAGGCAAGTCAACGACAGATTTTGATCAAATAGCAACAAACGCCCTTAGCAGAAAACAGACCAGATTGCGGAAGTGTTCAGGAGCAGTTATTAATCATACAAAAAGCGACACGTGTGAACAACGATTAACTGCCAGATTAACGGCGTTAAATGAAACAGTGGTAGATGGTAGGCCACACGAGGCACGCCACGTCTTAGCAGGCGGGCAGTTGACATGGTTGGCCAGGTCAACTATATAGGTACAGGCCGGTCCATTATTGATAGTAGGGCCTAACCTCTAATGTTATTTGGTCAAAAGTTAAATGGGCGGCCCATTTAACATGTGGGATCCACCTTACAGGCAAGCCCAGTGACCCAAGAAGCAAGTGGGCGGGGCCAAAAGCACAGGTGGGTCCCTCCTGTTAAAGGACCGGCCCATTTAGTGTGTGGGGTCCACCCAGGTAGCAGCAGTGACCCGAGCCCGACAAGGGCAAAACCTGGGTGGGTCCTTTCCACAGTGAGCCGGCCCATTTGTCAGGGTCCACTTCCATATATCAGTCAGTGACCCAGCAAGATAGTGGGCCGGGCCAAAAACACAGGTGGGTCCCTTCCTCTTAAAAGGGCGGCCCATTTAGTATGTGGGGTCCACAATGTAGCAAGTGGGCCGGCGCAAGATAGTGGGCCGGGACAAAAACACATGTGGGTCCCATTTTCCTGTTATCCGGCCCAATTTGTATGTGGGGTCCACCATGTGAAAGTGGGTAGGCCCAACGAGATCGTGGGCAGGGCCAGGAGCTGCAGTGGGTCCATGTCCTGTCTAGTAGGCCCATTTGGTGTGTGGGGTCCACCATATAGAAAGTGGGCGGCCCATTTGGTATGTGGGGTCCACCATCTAGAGAAAGTGGACGGCCAGTGAGATGGTGGGTAGAGACCAAAGCCTGAGTGGGTCCCACCTTCCTATTAAAGTAGCCCGTTTACCATGTGGGACCACCATAGAGCAAGTGGCGGCCCAATAAGCATGAGCCCATTATCGTGTAACGAGTGACCTACTAAAAGTGGGCGGCCCAAAATAGTGGGTCCCGCTCTTTTGTAAGTGGGCCGGCCCAATCATTTGTAGGGCCCTACTTGTTTGACTAGTCAACTTGCATTAAATTTCATGAGCATAAAATCTGATATCGATGATACACACAATTACATACACAAATAAAACAAATAGGAAAATTACAAGGCAATTAATGTGCCCAAATAAAAATTACATAGAATCATTGAGGACTTCTATTAGCATCGTCAATAACACGTTGACAGAGAAGTTTGGTTGAATCTTGTGTACTCTTTGTCAACATATAAGCAGATCTTAAAGCGGCAATACCATGTCTTTTATAAAGTACAGCCTTGAGATATTCACTGTCTGATGAAAGATGGTCTAGGTTGACGACTATGAGAAGATGCATCAGGAGAAAGATCAGAACTTTTTGTGGGCCTCATTGGTAATGAAGATTGCTTCATCCCAACTGCATTCCGATAATAATGCAAAAAGAGTTAAAACGATGAACTATGCAAACATTTATTATGCAATGTAGATATAGTCACAAGTTGCATAAATAAGACACATGTAGGAACTTGTACTAAGCACAAACTTAGATCATAATGTTGCACAGGGTTCGCTACAGATCCTTTTTGGCGACTATCTTCTAATGATGGCTGCTTCATTAAAACGACATTACGGTAACATTGTAAACATAGTTACAACAATTAACTATTCAAACATGTATTACGCAATGTAGAGATCAGATAACAGCATGTAGCAGAAATAAGCACAAGATAAGATAAGATGCATGTAATAAGCACATACTGGCTCACTGCAGGTCCTTCTCTTGCGTGCACTAGTCGTGGTCAACATGCCTATCATTTTAGGTTCAGCCATCAAGTAAATGCTAATCCTCCTGCTCCATTGTCCTTAATCTGTGTTTAGATATCACATTTAAGACCAAGTCAGTGATTTCAAATAACAAAAAACTTGAGCTGCCAAATGAATAAACCAATAGTTACCAGATATCAAATTAAAACCAACTAGATGTTGCTTTGCATGAAATACGAATTCAGACATTCTGATTTAGAGTAGGGTAATGCAAGGTTTTCCAAGTAAACTGGCGTTAAGAATGACCAAATGTCGGGTTCAAATCACCCCCTAGAAGTTTCTCCAAGACAAGCATATCAAATATAGGCCGAAACATAGTAAAGCATGAATGGCATTCCTATATGGCGGGGTTCCAAGTGTTAATCTCTTGCATAAGGAACAATGCATATAGGTTATAGATAATAACGGAAGTAAAGTACCAAAATTACCAACCACGAACTCAGATTCCAACCTTACCTAGCGTCCCCGTGTGTTGGATGTTCTAATAAGTGGTTAAAGCAGTCGATCCCGGAAAAATAGCATTGATGACAAGTCGAGTCTACGATGTCTGAAGACGGACATGCACGCGGCAATAAGCTAGCATAAACTAAAGACGGTATAAGAGCAAGCGATTAAAATGCACAGCAGCATGATTATAAAAACGGTGTGAGAATGAGACACGAAAACAGCTAGCGTGAGCTAATGACGTGGTATGAAACAGAAGCGATTGGAAATGCCCTTAGCACATATATAAGCAGTGCGACAATAGCATGCAGTACAAAAACGGTTGGCAGCAAATGAATGGGTACAAGGCTATAAATATGTGGATGCACAGAGGTGTCAGTAGAATGAACAGGATGGTAGCGACCGGATAATGCTTTTGTACTGTACAACATTTAAACAAACTTCATGCGCAGCAACACATCAAGAAAGTTAACGGCATATGAGATCTGCAAATAACTACACAAAACATGGCTAAAGAAACACCGCGATCTAACGGGCCAGCGTACTAAGCAAGCTGCGGCGGGGTGGACGGGCGGCAACTTGCATTCCGGCGGCGGCGAACGCGGGTGATGGTCGTGCATGTTTCGATAGAGCGGGCGTTAGTGAAGCGGTCTGGTTGGTGACAGTGTTCGGTGAAGTTGATACAGCCGGTGCGGCGGGTGGTCGGTGGCGAGGTCGGCGGTGGAAGCAGATCCGTCGGTGGCGAGGTCGGCGGTGAAGCGGTCCGTCGGTGGCGGGTGGCGGTGAAGCGAATCCGTCGGTGAGGGGCGGCGGGGCGGATCGAGGTGGGTGAATGACCAACACGATCAAGGCTACGTTATTTGTGGAGGAGTGCTCAACAGTAGTGACAGCTAGTACTGTAGAGTCAGAGCTTTGGCGTGTGAGGGTATTTTTGAGCTAATGGGGCGAATGGTTGGTGGGTGGGTGTGGGCCCTGTGGGGAGGGTTCGGGATCTAGGCAAGATATTTCATTATTACCGAATGAGCCCTCCATGGTCGGTGGGTAGCTTCCGGACCAGGGTTAAAAGGGTAAAACTGGTCACGGGGTTTTCGAATGGATGCGGCGGGATGATTTGGCGCGTGGCAGAAATTTTCAGTTTCAAGCTACAGTACGAGCAGAACGACAAAAATAATGTTCTTCCCCAGGGAGCTCTCATTTCTTCCTCTTCTCTTTCTCTCTCGAGTCTCGCTCCCAAGCTCCTCTCACCTTCTCGGCGGCCTCGGCCGAGGAGGCTGACTTCTCTCTGTATATTGTACACCCTCAGAACTAAATTAATTGATTCAACTTTCCTTAGACGTGTATGTATCAAGAGTAAAACATATGTGGATACATCCATATTTAGATAAGCAAAATTGAGTCAGCTAATGGATCCGAAGGAGTTAGTGTTGTTGTAAGCTTAGTTCCAGTGTTCCCATGAGCCGAATGGCGCAATGGAGTCGGGGGATCTCGTCATCGGCTTGAGATCTGGCCTATGGTGAATCTGGCGGATCTTGAAGCCCAGGCTTTCAGATGCAGTGCCATCAATGTGATGGCGCTACCCACGGTGAGGCTTGCTTTGGTGAGTGCTTCGAGATCGGCAATGGGGAGATCAGGCTGCTAAAGTTCTGGCTACAAGGTGTCTGACGGCGTCGTAGTCTTGCCGTGCACATCTTGGACTTCGCCTCTCGGGAGGCCAATATGCGCGTTCTTGAGGCCCTTCTTCTCCCTTCGTCTGGCGACTACGGCGACACGAGTCCCAAGTGGTGCGTCCGCGGCGACGGAGTTGCTGGAAAGGATGCGGAGCAGAGATCTGATGTGCGGTGGAGAAGGACTCGATTGATTTTCTTCTATATGTTTTGGGGTCCTTTTTGTAAAGTTGCAGGTTCTAGTAGTTATTGTCTAGTACTTTTGGTCCTCTATGTAATTTTTTGGACTAGTTTCCATTGGCACTGATAAACTTGAATTTTGAAAAGTTCACGAGGAAAAAAATTCCTTTGCACATATGGCCTATCATGTATAAACATTCTTGAGATTTAAACTATATGTAATGTACCATGCATTAACCCTAAACCATATATATGCCTAACCTAGCTGATCAAACCCTACTTAATTAAAACAAATAACCTAAACTATACGCATACTTTATGCGCAAAGCGCGGGTGCCTCTAATAATGTGTGTGCGCACTCAATCGATGATCCTAAACCTTATACAACCCAAAACCCTAATCCTAATCCCTAAACCCTAAACACCCTAAACACACAAAACCCTAAACCTAAACCTAACCCTAACCCTAAACCTAATTAAACCCTATATATAGTAACGACATGGTGCATCAAGCAGGCCGGGGGTGCCTCGCGGTCCTCTAATTAAATTAAATGTGCCATGCATTAACCCTAAACCATATATGTAACTAACATAGCTAATCCAAACCCTACTTAATTAAAACATAACCCTAAACTATACTACTTCTCTTAGATCTAATAAAAACATGCTACATATATAGCAATTTAGCTAGCAAATAAAGTAGATTAACACCAATTAATATATACATGGCTTATATTGATCATGTTGTATAACATATCCACGAGATTCATTAATTAATTATATAGTTATAGTGATAAATTAATTAACTTTAATTTTGACAAATTCTCTCTCATATGAAAACACATTTGATTAAGTTGCCTCATAATATATATATATATAATTAGTGTGCATGCATGGCCTACCATGCATTCGTGCATATATTTTAATGTATATTTGAACATATTCTTGGGGATTTCAATCTCTCTCTCTCGATCATCTATATATAGAAAAAAAACACACATATATATATATGCATGCAATTTATCGTAAAGCGCGGGTGCCTCTAATAATGTGTGTGCGCACTGATCAATGATCCCTAAACCTTAAACAACCCTAAAACCCCTAAATCCCTAATCCTAAACCCTAAACACCTAAACACTAAACCCTAAACCTAGACCCTAAACGTACCCTAACTCCTAACTCTAACCCTAAACCCTAGCTAATCCCTAAACCCTAAAAACCCTATGTATATGCCAACGACACTTAATTGTGCATCGATCGAGCGAGTCATGGGTGCCTCGCGATCCTCTAATAAAATTAAATGTACCATGCATTAACCATAAACCATATATATATGTAACTAACCCTAGCTAATCAACCCTACTTAATTAAAACACACACCCTAAACTATGCTAGATATAACCCGATCTAATAAAAACATGCTGTATATATAGCAGCTAGCCAAACCGAAGATTAACACCAATTAAAATATACATGGCCTATGTCGAGATCATGTTGTATAACATATCACTGATTCATTATTAATTATATAATTATCAATGATAAATTAATTAACTTGAACTTGGAAGTTCTCTCGAATGAAAACACATTTGATTAAGTTGCCTCATAATATATATATAATTAGTGTGCATGCATGGCCTACAATGCATTCGGGCATATATTTTAATGTATATTTGAACATATTCTTGGGGATTTCAATCTCTCTCTCTCCCTCGATCATCTATATATCGTTGGTGGCCCAAAAAACACACATATATATGCATGCAATTTATGCGTAAGGCGCGGGTGCCTCTAATAATATAATATGTGTGCGCACTCGATCAATGATCCCTAAACCTTAAACAGCCCTAAAACCCTAAAAATCCTAATCCCTAAACCTAAACACCCTAAACACTAAACCTAAACCTAGACCCTAAACATACCTAACCCCTAACCCTAACCCTAACCCTATTCCCTAGCTAATCCTAAACACAATTAAACCCTATATAAAGGCCAACGACACTTAATTGTGTACATCGATCGAGCGGGTCATGGGTGCCTCGTGATCCCTCTAATAAAATTAAATGTGCGATGTGCTTTAACCCTAAACCATATATATGTAATAACCCTAGCTAATCAACCCCATAATTAAAACACATAACCTAAACTATACTAGCTAGTACTTATAACTTAGATCTAATAAAAACATGCTCTATATATAACAGCTAGCTAGCAAACCGTAAATTAACACCAATTAAAATATACATGGCCTATATCGATCATGTTGCATAACATATCCCCTGAGATTCATTAATTAATTATATAATTATCGTCATAAATTAATTAACTTGAACTTTGACAAGTTCTCTCGAATGAAAACTCATTTGATTAAGTTGCCTCTTAATATATATATAATTAGTGTGCATGCATGGCCTCCCATGCATTCGTGCATATATTTAATGTATACTGAACATATTCTTGAGGATTTCAATCGATCTCTCTCGATCATCATATATCCGTTGGTGGCCCAAAAACACACATATATATGCATGCAATTTATGCGTAGAGGCGCGGGTGCCTCCAATAATGTGTGTGCGCACTCGTTCCCTAATCCCCTAAACCTTAAACAACCCTAAAACCTTAAATCCCTAAACCTAAACCCTAAACACCTAAACCTAAACCCCTAGACCCTAAACGTACCCTAACCCTAACCCTAAACCTAAGTAATCCTTCAATTAAACCCTATGTATAGGCCAATGACACTTAATTGTGCATCGATCGAGTGGGTCATGGGTGCCTCGTGATCCTACAATAAAATTAAATGTGCCACATGCATTAACCTAAACCATATATGTAACTAACCTATTTAATCAACCCACACTTAGTGCACACATAACCCTAAACTATGCTAGCTATCTATAACCCGATCTAATAAACACATGCTCTATATATAACAGCTAGCTAGCAAATTAAATAGTAGATTAACACCAATTAAAATATACACATGGCCTATATCGATCATATTGTATGTATATCCACGAGAGAATCATTAATTAATTATATAATTGTCGTGATAAATTAATTAACAACTTTGATAAGTTCTCTCGAATGAAAACACATTTGATTAAGTTGCCTCATAATATATATAATTAGTGTGCATGCATGGCCTACCATGCATTCGTGCATATATTTTAATGTATATTTGAACATATTGTTGGGGATTTCAATCTCTCTCTCTCTCGATCATCTATATCGTTGGTGGCCCAAAAAACACATATATCTTGCAATACATGGTAAAGGCGCGCGCGAGTGCCTCTAATAATGTGTGTGCGCACACGATCGATGATCCCCAAACCTTAAACAACCCTAAAACCTAATCCCTAATCCCCTAACTAAACACCCTAAACACACTAAACCCTAGACCCTAAACACCCTAAACACTAAACCCTAAACCCTAGACCCTAGCTCAACACCCAAAACCATAAACCTAAAACCTAAACCTAAAACCCTAAACCCTAAACACTAAGCACTAAACCCTAAACACATAAACCCTAAACACTAATTAAACCTAAACCTGACCCTAAACATAAACCCTAAACCCTAGACCCTAAACAGTAAACACTAAACCCTAAACCCTAAACACCTAAACACTAATTAAACCCTAAATCCTTAGACCCTAAACACTAGACCACAAACCACAGACCCTAAACACCACAAACACTAAACCCTAGACCCTCAAAACGGTAAACACTAAACCCTAAACCCTAGACCACAGCTAAACACCCAAAACACTAAACCCTAAACCCATCTAGTAAAACCTAAACCCTAATTAAACCCCTATATATAGAGTGACACTTAATTGTGCATCAAACAGGCCAGGGCCTCGCGGTTCTCTAGTTAAATTAAATGTGACATGCATTAACCTAAACCATATATATATAACTAACCCCTAGCTAATCAAACCCTAGTTAATTAAAACACATAACCCTAAACTATACTAGCTATAGCCAGATCTAATAAAAACATGCTCTATATGTAGTAGCTAGCAAAAACGGGAGATTAAAACCAATTAATATATGCATGGCCTATATATAGATCATGTGTTGTATAACATCTCCGCGATTCATTAATTAATTATATAATTATAAAAGTGATAAATAATTAACTTGAATTTGACAAGTTCTCTCGAATGAAAAACACATTTGATTAAGTTTCCTCATAATATATCTATAATTAGTGTGCATGCATGGCCTACCACGCATGCATTAATTAGATACATATATTTTAATATATATTTGAACATATTCTTGGGGATTTCCAATCTCTCTCTAGATCATCTATATATATCATTGGTGGCCAAAAAACACACATATACGCATGCACTTTGTGCGCAAAGGCGCGGTTGCCTCTAATAATGTGTGTGTGCGCACTGGAGTCGATGATCCCTAAACCTTAAACAACCACAAACCTAATCCCTAATCCCCTAAACCTAAAACCTAAACACACTAAACCCTAGACCCTAAACACACTAAACACACTCACTAAACCTAAACCCTAGACCTAAACTTAAAACCTAAACCATAAACCCTAAACTATAAACCTAAACCTAAACCTAAAACCTAAAACCCTAAACCTAAACCTAAACCCTATAAACACCCTAAACACTAATTAAACCTAAACCTAGACCTAAACACTAGAAAACCTAAACACTGAATACTAAAACACAAAGTAAACACTAAGCCTAAGCCCTAAACACCCAAACAACTAATTAAACCTAAACCATAGACCTAAACACTAGACCCTAAACCATAGACCCTAAACACCCCTAAACACTAAAACCTAGACCCTCTAAACACGGTAAACACTAAACCAAAACCTAGACCCTAGCTAAACACCCAAAACACTAAACTTCAAACCAGTAATGACACAAACTACCTAATTAAACCCACTTTATATATATGGGCCAACGACACTTAATTGTCAGCCCAGGCCGGGGTGCCTCGCGGTCCTCTGGTTACATTAAATGTGACATGCATTAACCCTAAACCATATATATATAACTATCCACTAGCTAATCAAACCCTAGTTAATTAAAACATAACCCTAAACTATCTAGCTATAACCCGATCTAATAAAAACATACTCTATATATAGCATGCGGCTAGCTAGCAAAAACGGTAGAGATTAACAGCAATTAATATATACATGGCCTATATATCGATCATATGTTGTATGTATCCCTCAAATTCATTAATTAATTATATAATTATCGATGATAAATTAATTAGCTTGAATTTTGACAAGTTCTATGAAAACACAGTTGATTAAGTTTCCTCATAATATATATATAATTAGTGTGCATGCATGACACCACCATGCATGCATTAATTATCATACATATTTTAATATATATTTGAACATATTCTTGGGGATTTCAATCTCTCTCTAGATCGTATATCGTTGAGTAATAAAAACACATATCGCATGCACTTTATGCTTAAGCGCGTGTGCATAATAATGTGTGTGTGCGCACTGGATCGATAATCCTAAACCTTAAACCCTAAATAAACCACCCCAATCCCTAATCCCTAAACCTAAACACCATAGACATTAAACCCTAAACCCTAACCTCCTAACCATAAACCTAAAACCTAATTAAACCCTATATATACAGGCCAATGACACTAATTAGCCATCAACGGCCCAGGGGTGCCTCGCGGTCCTCCTAATTAAATTAAATGTATAATATATATATGTGTCTGAAACTATTTGAGATTTGATAAACTCTCTAAATAATGTAAACTCTCTCTACCTCTATCTCTCTCTCTCTCTCTCCCTCTCTCTCTCTCGTTGGTGGCCAACAACACACACATGCACTTTGTGTGCAAAAGCATGTGCCTCTAATAATGTGTTCGCAATCGATCGATCTAGTTTTGATTAATCATAGCACACAAATAAAGAAATTGTGTTTGAATCCACACAACCTATTAAAACACATAACCCCTAACATGGCCTAATTAATTAACCCTTCTCGATCTCTACCTAATTAGTGAAAATATTGCACAAAATCAAAGGGGTCCCTCACTAATTATGATATCTGCTAGAGTGTGATAAACTTTTGCCACCTATATATTTGGTGGATGGGTGCACCTTGGCATGTAAACAATTAGTGTTTGGAAATGGCGTTGTCAAAATTTATGTACAAATGATTTCTTTCCATCCAAAGTGCATAAAATGGGAGTTTTAATGAAGAAAGTACAAATAAAACAGCTCAACATGCTTCCTCACACGAAGTAGAGCATATTTAAAGGATAATTCCAGAGTTTTACTATTTTTCAAGCCACTTTGCTAATTTTCCCCCACTCACATGACTTTATGTCGATTTAACGAAAATATGGCGAATTTAAACTACATGAGCGGGATAGTTTGAATTGTGCGCGCGGCAAAGGGAACCGCCTATTCCTCAACCTTGTGCACGACAAATTACACACACAACTCCATTAAACGCCACCTACCAGCCTTAATTATCACCCTGACCCAGCCAGCATGAACCTACTTCACCGTGAACAACTTATCCCCGTCCAGTCACGGCTTCCCTGCAGTCCCCGTCCAGTGAAGAAGCTTCTCCTACAGTCGTTCTTCTGAGGCCTTATAATGGTCAAGTTGATCCACAGTAGGGCTACTATCTCTAGCTCAATCATGTATGGGGCAAGGCTTAACGATTTATATTTTCTTGATCCTCTGCTAAAAAAATTCGTCGGTATGCTTCGAACTAATTGTACTCATAGTTTTAAAGCTCGATTTGTCATCGATGTTGTTCATTGCGTGGGCATATAGAGTGGGTTACACTCGATCAGTTAATTGCTGAAATGTGTGGCGAGTTTGTACGATCATTTGCTAAAATCGATGGGCATTTTTTTGTTTTGTACTCGACATGATTGTTGAAATGCATAATCATGTAGTATAGTTTTGTACTCGATGGATATACATTTCCTACTTCGCCTTAAATTAATCACCAACCAATGTATCTCATAATTAACAGATGGACAGAACTTGGATACTGCATGGACACTTATATTCCCCTTCATATATAAATGGTGTTCAACCCTTTGTGGGGTTTATTAGAGCTCATGATGCACAACCTGGACGTGTATTGCCCGTGTTGCACATGTATGAATGGTGAGAAGAGGCCTCACCATATAGTGGAAGATCATTTACAGATATTTTTGGACCGCACATATGTTAGGCGGGTTTAGCATGGTGAACCATATAATGATCCTTTAACAGGAGAAGCAGATCTTGCTCACACTGTATGTGTGCTGGCATATGTAGTTAATTATTTATATTGATGCTTTCTGCTGTTTCAATCAATAGTTTGCATTGCTGTGCAAGGTTCTGTACTCAAATTTAACTTGTTGCGGATGGATGGACGGGAAGGAGAGAAAAAGCGCTTGCTTCAGGAAACGGGTTTCAGCTCGGACATGTGCTGTGCCAGATGAGAAGGTAAATATGTAAAACGGCATTTGTTCGGGTTGCATCCCTTAGATGTTTGTCTAATCGGTTGATGTACTAATTTCAGAAGCATTATAGAGTTAAAGAGGTCTCTCGGTTTGATGGGAGATTTGAAGATGAATCTCGGTTTGATGCACCGTGGATGGTACTGATGGCGAGCCTTTCATAGACGAAGGTCATGCACCTGAGATTATCCAGTCTACAGAGAAGGAGGCCGTGGACCAAGTACACAACTTTGCGTTGAAGTGGATGCACGCCCCGAGATCATCATCACGGGCGTTCGGGTAGTCTCAAGACCACCCGGCCCTGATGCACCTTGGATGGTGCTGATGACGAGCCTCTCATAGGCAGAAGGAGTCCTGCACACGAGATTATCCAGCCTACGAAGAGGCAGTGGACCCAGTACGACTGCGTTGAAGGATGCCGGAGATCATCGGGGGCGTCCCGGTAGTCTCAGCACCCAGCCCCGATGCAAAATGTTGAGCTACTTTATGATTCGTACTCTTATGTTTTGGGTGTTGTAGTATGTTATGATTTGTACGCCTTTGGCGCTCGTTAAGCATTCGGTGGATGATCGCGTTGCAAATTTCATACCCACACAATCAGTTCATCGCATGATTAGTAGCACAATTACTTCTACGGCGATTCCTGCCAGCGCATTAGTTAGTAGCATGAAACACTTCCGAATTACTCCCTACGATTCATATTAATGGACTCAATTATGTCCAGATATGGATGTATCTAGATGCATTTGTTAACTAGACTAATGACTTGAGTCAGTTAATATGAATCAGTGTAAACCGCCCAGTCCTCGTAGTTTATTGACTCTGGACTTCAAGCCTCTCGCGGCAAGCCATCGCCGAAGCTTTGACCAGATCTTGGCCGCAATTTTTTGTCAGCCAGCAGCGAATAGCAAAGCTTTGACGGTTCCTCTCGGGATACGGCACGCCGGTGAGCTTGCACGGTTGCCATAGCACTTTCCGGCGGAACTTCCTCTTCGGCGCCCTCAAGCCGCTGCTGCGAGACAGCACGCGGTGCCTCGAGGTGGACCAGATTACGGATCTCGGGGGCGGGCAGTCCCGCATCGTCAGGAACGATCTCCAGTAGTTACGGGGACATCCCGCAGCGTGAGGATTTGTTTTTGTTTTTTGGTTTGAGCTTGGGATTTTGAGGTTTCCGGATAGGGAGGAGGAGCAGAGGGAAGAGGAAGGAACGATAGCGTGCTTGGCGCGTGTTTGGTGTGTAATTTAATTTTGTGAAATGTTTCATTTTCCGCTACAATTCGGGGGTTTCTTGACCTTGATACGTCCGTAGGAGCAGCTTCAAAGGTAAATTTGGGAATTAACACACTATAGGCCCTAGTTTCGATTGAGACATGTAATGACTAGTCACATCAGTAAATTCACTGTGTAATAAAATACTCCCCTTTATGTAGCACCCCTTCTCTCCAGATCGAGTGCAGGAGTCTTAGACGGATCACCGGCCTTCCCGCTCGATCCCCTCATTTCGCCTCCACCGTCCAGGCATCCGGCTTGGAGGGGCAAGCTGCATCTAGGCCAAGCGGATTAGGTAGGACTAGTAATGTTCTCTCCTTTTCTCGAGATCGGTTCTTTTTCCTCTCCGATGTCTTGCGCATCTCTTTCCTATTATGGGCGAAGGGGTGTCTTCTGGTCACCCTCGAGGTGGGAGTGATTGATGGGGGTGGGGCGGGGGCTACCTTTGCTTGGATTTGGGTGTTCTTCTTTTATTTGTCGACATTTGCAACCTTTGTAGTTTCTGGCCGTCCTCACGTATCCTGTCGACATGCCGGGAAGGCAAGACCTCGGCGGTGGGGCAATGGACGTGAGCCACCATGTAGACGGGTTAGCCCTGAGCACGAGTGCGTCCCCGACCAACGGCCGGTACTCGGTTGCTTATCCGCTCTTTACCTTTTAAGTGTCTCTGCGGTCTCTTGCATCCTCAATCTGTTCCTGTTCTAGAATATGCTTAAAGTAGCACATGTCTTCGGCTGTTTGTGCGTAAAGCCTCTGCGACACCATGCTCTATATTCTCTTGTCGCGAGGGTTGGCACCTCCGGGTTCCGTGCATGAGGCTATGGGGGAGCGAGAATGGCAGCCCTGCTGCCGGGGCATGGCCGTCTGACACAAGAGCGAGGAAATGCCAACTGTAAGTGATGAGGACCTTGAGGGTAATTTTTTAACAAACTTACCATGATGTAGTACGAATCGATACTCCCTCGAGATCCAAATTAATAATTGACTCAACTATACGTAGATACGGATGTATCTAGGTGTGTTTTAGCTCTAGATACTATTGCCTCCATCCCAAAGCTTTGGGCTTATATTATTTTTAGAAAGTCAAACTATACCATGTTTGACTAAGCTTTTCCAAAAATCGGTAACATGCAAAATACAAAATTAATATCATTAAATAGATAATAAAATATATTTTCCTACGGTATCTACACGGTATTATATTTGTTGATAGAATGTTCTAAAATTTTGGTCAAACTTTGCTTGTTTTGATTTCTCAAAAATAAATAAGGCTTAAGCTTTTGGATAGTGGTAGTACATTCATATCTAGACAAAGCTGAGTTAACTAGTTTTTTTGTCTGTCCATAGCTAGTGTTCACACTGCAAAAGGCTAAGAGCATCCCATATGCATCGGTCTATCTCATACATTAATTCAATATCACTCTGTTGAGGTCTGCCTTTTGTTTTGCTATTCCTATGCAGACTGAAACTTTAGGGCCTTTACTCAAAAGGAAGATCAAAACTGCGGCTGATCAGGCTGCCAGGATGTTGATGCCGCCCCCATCTTCTAAATGCCTCTACAAGCACAAGGCCACGCACCAGCTGAGTGGTGATCTTTTAATGAATATGGTATATTTTCTTAATCCACAAAACATGCCTTGATTTTCTCTGTTGTCGGTTTTTCTATGCTTGCCAAAAGTTTACAACAACAACAACAACAACCAAGCCTTTAAGTCCCAAACAAGTTGGGGTAGGCTAGAGTTGAAACCCATAAGATCTCGAAGCCAAAGTTTAGAAACACCAAATTCGTTTGCTTACAATCATCATACGTAATGTTCATCTACTCCAGTTCCCTAACCCAACATAAAATGATGTTAATTTCGATTTTAGATTAAAAGAGCACCATTAAGGCGCTGTTAATTACGACTTTGAGATTAAATGTCATTTGCAATTGTTAATTACAATTTTGAGACAATTGGTTAGTTTAACCTCGATCTCTTCTGCTCTCCATTTTTCCCAACCGAACAAAAATGTAACCATTCCATTCCTCTGAAATGGAACCATTCCATTCCATTCCACGCGTTTCAGACCGAACACACCCTTGCATTGTTGTGAGCTTGTTGTCCATACACGGCCATACCCTTCCACTTACATCTAGCACTATATGCATCGGTCTGTCTCAGTCATTCAATATCACTTAGAATCTGTTCCCATTCTTATGCGGCTGAAACTGCGCCTTTACTCAAGTGGATGCAAAATGGGGCTAATGAGGCTCTTGTGAGGACGATGGTGCAGCACCATCTTCCGAAAACCTCTACAAGCACGAGGCCATGGGCGGTGGTGTGTGACCTTTTAATGAATCGGTATATTTTCTTAATCCACATACATGATTTCATTATTATCTGTTTAATTACTGTTGCTTTGTCTAATGCTTACCAAAAGTTCGAAACACTGCGTTTGCTTACAATCATCATACACTAATTTTTCACTTTAGTCTGTCTCATCCAGTATATAAGCCGTTGATTTCCATTGGCTTCTTTTGTAATCATTTGCATTGTTGTCAACTGTTCTCTATGCACAACCCTATTCTTCCACTTACACCGCACTATTTGCATCATCTATCTCATAGATTTATTAAATATCAATGATGAGTTCTGTTGCTATTCATGTGCAGGATGAAACTTCTGTTCCTCTACTCAAATGGATAAAAAATGATCTGATGAGGCTGCTGTGAAGCGATATGCTGCCACCATCTTGAAAACCTCCTCAAGCACAAGGCCATGGGCCAGCTGGGTGGTGCCCTTTTCAGTAAGCTGGTATATTTTCTTAATCCTCATACATGATTTGATTTTTGTCTGTTTATTGCCGGTTTAATGCTTACCAATAGTTCAGAAACACACACCTATTCTTCCACTGCACACTATATGCATCTCATAGATTCATTTTATATATCACTTTTGATGTCTGTTGCTCTTCAATTTTTATATCTGGCTGAGCTAAGCCTTCATTAGTCAAAGGATTGCAGCTGCTGCGATGAGGCATCTGAGAGGCTGCCACCAGGTCTTGTCAGCCCCACATAGGATGCTTATATAGCTCAAGTCCAAGGATCACGGCCGTAACCATCCAAGGGTTCGGTATTTTCTTAAGCCACATATACATGCCATGATTTATGTCTGATATTATCACTCACTGTCTAATGCTTTTTGGAATTCGGAAACACAAATTAGCATGCTTATATTCATCATACACTAATTTTCTTCATTGATTTGTAACATAGTGTTACACTTGCTTGTCAACATTTGCATTGCTCTGAACTATGCACTTTACACAACCTAATTCTTCCACTTACGTTCAGCGCTACGCACCAGTAGTACCTCCCATGTTTCCTTCACCATCCCGATGCCGAGCTTGCGGGAATATGGCGGGCCCATGTACATACCCCGCATATAACACCTCCTATGGCTCTATCTACCTTTCTAGTAGCTCCTTCACAGAGTTACAGGTATGTATTCTTAGTGGTTTAGCATGAATTGGCATATAGTAAAGTCTTGTTTTTAGTCTTCCTGCTTCTTACATTTGTATCAATTTTCACATGCGAGTGTACCTTGTGAACTTCGTCCAATGATTAACCTGATGTGTCCGCATGAAGGATCTTTCACTATGCATGGCAATGGCAAATTGATGAACACCTACAGTCTATGAGGTGTATGTCTACAAGGCAAGCCATCACATATTTGTATGGACATGATTGGAGAAAGTTTGCTTTTGACTACGGTCTGAAGAAGGGCGACGAGCTGAGGATCAGAAACTCAAACGGGCAGATATACGTGCTTGCTTGAGTTGAGACACTTGAAATATATATGTAACTTTTTTCTACTCATATCTTTTGATGCATTCTGAGCAGTTGTTCTAAACCATTCCCTCTGTTCTAGCTTACTGGGTTTAACATGATCAAAGTCAGATCCCCGCGGAACAGAGCGGATGTCACAAAGGGCAACCACACCGGCACCGCTTCCCACTCTCTGCATCGACCGGTTCTGTGCCCGGCTCGTTTCACGTATCTACCAGCAGTCCCTACATCGACATTGGTTCCTGTAGAGGCCCCATATACTACACATGCCCGCGAGCTCACACGCTGCCCGGTTCCTCTAGCTGCACCAGATTCTGCACCCTTGTGATCTCTCCTGCATCGCACCGGTTCCTCTAGAGGCACCGTTCACCTTGCCAATATCTCGCATATTGACACGGCCGTGTACCAGCCCGGCTCATGCACCCCCGACGGATCACGAGTCTCAGCTCATTGCTGTGGCCACCGTGTGTGACCAGGACGCATCTCAAGGCATGTTCGTGAGTATATGATGCATAACTTGCTCTTATCTTGATGTCTTCTCTGCTCAAAGTCTCATGGTTCAGTGCATTGGTGCCATTGACTAATTTTTGGTGGTATCTCTTGCTTTGAATCAGAAATTGCCTAAAAGTATCTCCAAGGATCTCAATGCTGGCCGAAGGGGCAAGATATCCCTCGTCATGGAGAGTGAAGGTCTCACCGTGGAGGGACGGTACTCAGTCCCACAGATGGCCGCTTGGCTGTTACTTCCAAGTGGAAAAAGTTCATTGACGGTGCCAAACTTCGCATTGGATCAAAGTTGAAGGTCAAGATCTTTCGATGCCGCTGTGACATGCTGGTCATAAAGTTCGCGGTTGTCTAGTTCTGTTGTCCCATGAGCCCTTAGCAAATGCATTTGTAGTTATACTTATATAAGGTTATCTTATCTGAACTGCTAATTAATTGTATGGGTGGTAAAACTCTGGCAAGCTTTTGCTCTTAGCAAGTATGTATGTATGATCAGCTATTATGATAACTAATGTTTGTGTTCATCTTAATTTGCATTTCCCTTTTAGAAAAAACTTAATTTCTATTTTGGCTGACCTGTTAGAGAACTATCAGATTGAACCCACAACATGATTCATATAGATTCATTACACCGAGCCACATGTCTTGACCTTGCGATACACTACTTCCATTAATTAGTGCAAGAAGGCTTACCTGAGCTGCCTGAACCATGGCAGATTCGAATCCACCTTATCTATCTAGAAATACAACCTTTGAGAAAGAGGATTTGCATGGGGAGGCTGACATTGGGGACCCGGGCCCGAGCGTCGTCCACGTTTTAAAGGTGGCGGAGATCGAAGAAAGAAAAATAAGCCAAAAATCAGTTGGTAAACAAATTCAAGAAAAGAAACATTTACCTTTCTATAGAGTATGACATACGGGACCCATGAGGCGGCAGCATCCTCAACTATTTCAAGGCGGCCGGGGATCAAAATAAAAAAGGAAATAGCGAGGAAATTAATTAGGGTAAAAAATAAATCCATCAAAGAAACTTTTATTGTTCATAGAGGATGACATGTGGGACCAGGCTTGCCTGCGTCGTCATCGTTTCAAAAGGGGGCAGGGGATCAAAGAAAAAGACAAATAGCCAGAAATTAGGGAAAAAATAAATCCAACAAAGAAAACTTTTATTGTTCATAGAGGATGACATGCGGGACCCATGAGCCGGAGCCTCCTCAACGTTTCAAAAAGGCATGAGATTGAAAGAAAAAGTCAAGTGACATAATATCAGGAGCCAAAAATAATCAAGAAAAGAAACTTTATTGTACATAGAGGATGACATGCGGGTCCCATTTTGCAGGCGGTCTCAACGTTTCCAAGGCGGCACACGGGGCCAGAAAGAAAAATGAAGTAGCCAGAAATCAGGTGTGAAAAAATCCAAGAAAGAAAGATTTTAATTGGGCTGTGTCACGGACATCTGGGCCTTCGAACTATACTTCTTTGGGCCTTTTGACTCGTACAATTTCAGCCCACTCCAAAGCAGGAAGGTCGGATTTTTCTCAAAAAAAAAACGGGAAAGTCCTATGCTTCGCAAAAACAAAAAACAAGGAGATTCAACATATAAGTTTGTTTATGTAGATATAAAGATTTAATTTATCCGTTTGCAATAGCTCGAGCGAAATACAACGTTTATTGTCGCAAAATAAAATATCACATGTTTCTTGTACGGGAGGTGACATCGGGGACCCATGAGCCAGCAACGGAGTCAACGTTTCAAAGGCGGCGAGGGGATCGAAAATAAAAAAAGCCAAAAATCAGTTGGTAAAAAATACAAGAAAACAAAACATTTATCGTTCGAGAGAGGATGACATGCGGGACCCATGAGGCAGCAGCATCCTCAACGTTCAAAGTGGCATGAGATCGAAAGAAAAGGCAAGTGACATAAATATCGGGAGCCAAAAATAATCCAAGAAAAAACTTTATTGTACATAGAGGATGACATGCGGGTCCCATTTTGTAGCAGCGGTCTCAACGTTTCCAAGGCGGCACGGGACCAAAAGAAAATGAGCGGCAGACATTCTCAACAATTCCAAGGCGGCGGGGATCAAAAGAAAAATAAAGGAAATAGCGAGAAATTAATTAGGGGTCAAAAATAAATCCACCAAAGGAAACTTTTATTGTTCATAGAGGATGACATGTGGGACCGACCTGCCAACAGCGTCCTCATCGTTTCAACGGGAGCGGGGATCAAAAGAAAAGGCAAATAGCCAGAAATTAGGGTAAAAAATAACTCCAAGAAAGGAAACTTTTATTGTTCGTGAGGATGACATGCGGGACCCATGAGCAGCAGCATACTCAACGTTTCAAACGTGACATGAGATCGAAAGAAAAAGGCAAGTGACCAAATATCGAGCCAAAAATAATCCAAGATTTATTGTACATAGAGGATGACATGTGGGTCCCATTTTGCAGCAGCGGTCTCAATGTTTGTAATGCGGCTTGAGATCAAAAGAAAAAGAAAGTAGCTAGTAATTGAGGGTGCAAAAAATCCAAGAAAGAAAGTTGATGGACATAGAGGATGACATGCGGGTCCCTTGAGCAAACACTTACTCAACGTTTCAAAGGGGCGGGGGATCAAAAGAAAAAGGCAAGCCAAAAATCGGAGGGTGAAAAAATCCAACAAAGGAAACTTTTATAGCACATAGAGGATGACATGCGGGTCCCATGAACCAGCAGGTTCCTCAACGTTTCAAACGTGGCATGAGATCGAAAGAAAAAGGCAAGTGCCCAAATATGAGGAGCCAAAATAATTCAAGAAAAGAAAGTTTTATAGTACATAGAGGATGACATGCGGGTCCCGGTTAGCAGCAGCGGTATCACTTTGAGAGGCGGCAGGGGATCGAAAGAAAAAGTCAAGTGACCAAATATGAGGTGCCAAAAAAATCCAAGAAAGAAAGTTTTATAGTACATAGAGGATGACATGCGGGTCCCATTTAACGGCGGTATCAGCATTTGAGCGGCGAGGGGATCGAAAGAAAAATTCAAGTGACCAAATATGAGGTGCCAAAAAAATCCAAGAAAAGAAAGTTTTATAGTACATAGAGGATGACATGCGGTCCCATTTAGCATCAGCGGTATCAACATTTGAGAGGCGGCAGTGATCGAAAGAAGAATCAAGTGACCAAATATGAGGTGCCAAAAAAATCCAAGAAAGAAAGTTTTATAGTACATAGAGGATGACATGCGGGTCCCATTTAGCGGCGGTATCACCGTTTGAGAGGCGCGGGGGATCGAAAGAAAAGGTAAGTGACCAAATATGAGGTGCAAAAATAATTCAAGAAAGAAAGTTTTATAGTACATAGAGGATGACATGCGGGTCGATTAGCGACAGCGGTATCACGATTTGAGAGGCGAGCGGGGGATCGAAAGAAAAGGCAAGTGACCAAATTTGAGGTGCCAAAAATAATCCGGGAAAAGAAAGTTTTATAGTACATTGAGGATGACATGGGTCCCAGTTAAGCGGCGGTATCACCGTTTGAGGCGGCGGGGATCGAAAGAAAAAGGCAAGTGACCAAATTTGAGGTGCCAAAAATAATCCGGAAAAGAAAGTTTTATAGTACATTGAGGATGACATGCGGGTCCATTAGCGTATCACAGTTTGAGAGGCGGCGGGGGATCGAAGAAAAGGTAAGTGACCAAATATGAGGTGCCAAAATAATTCAAGAAAAAGAAAGTTTTATAGTACATAGGGATGACATACGGGTCCGTTGAGCAGCCCGTATCACCGTTTGAGAGGAGGCGGGGGATCGAAAGAAAAGGCAAGTGACCAAATTTGAGGTGCCAAAAAAACTCCAAGAAAAGAAAGTTGATTGCACATAGAGGATGACATGCGGGTCCCATTTAGCGGCGGTCTCAACGTTTCCAAGGCGGCAAGGGATCAAAAGAAAAAAAAAGTAGCCAGAAATCAGGGGTCAAAAAAATCCAAGAATAGAAAGAATTTGGGTTCATAGAGGATGACATACGGGACCCATGATCCTGCATCGTAAACGGCTCGATCGGAGAACGTTGAACGAGATGGCGCGATGTAGAAAAAAAATGCAGAGAGGCTGCCATCTGGGCCCTACATCCCTCGGCGGTGCGGATTTGCGTTGACTCGGCCGCGAACCCGAGATTTCGAGATGCACCACGTCCGGGCCACCATACGCCACGTTTTGGCCGTTTTCGTCGGGCTAGGTGGCCTCAAAAACGAGAAAAAGTTTTGACATGCACCACGGAGGGACCAAAATCGTCGACCATGGTAAACAACCACGACGCGAATTCGGTTCGCCATGGCAACTTTTCTTGTAGTGTATGGTTCTAATAAGCTTCTGGAGTAATGATTAGATGGATCATAACAATGTTGGATTCATCGGCAACTAGGGCTTGTGTGGTTTTAGTTAAGTATAAGCATCTTAAGCAATTAATTATAAATGGTTGCTATCAAGGTTGTATATCTTGCTGGTGATAGCTGGCTATTGTCTATAGGTCCTATTAGGCAAGGTTGATGACTACTCTTTATTTCTTCAAAAGAATAACTTTGGAAGAACATACTTATTAAGGAATAAGAAGTATTACAATTAAGGTTGAGGTTGTCTAGGGTTTGCTATTAGATTCACCAAGTAAAGAACAATTGGTTCGTAAATAGGATGGTTGATAAATATCTAACACTATTAGGGTTTAGCGGAGTATGGTTAGTTAATGCAAAATATTAAGCATGGTTGCTATTAGAGTTCATCACAATGGTGTGATGGTAAGCATGGATAATTATGGTTGATATTTCTAAGAATAGGAACTAGGTTTACACTAGGTTGACCCTACTTGATCATCTAGGTCTGATGGTATGCATACATGGAATACTAAATTATTAGTGATAGGGCTTCTACATTTCATGTGGACATAGATATGCACTTAGTGGCTAATTATGGATCTATGAATGAAAGCAAAGTATCATGATTTCATGTTCTAACCTAGGGTTTAGGTTTAGAAGCAAACTGGATTCACATGAAATAGTGGGCCTAGGGTTCCTAAATGAATTAGGGTTTTAGGGTTCCACATAAAATTATGAGGTTATAATTTTATTCATAATGGAACTAGGGTTTCTTAATTGTGATGCAATTCTTAAGGTAATCATTTGATTATGGGGTTGAAGTTGTTAATAACTTTGAATTGAAAATAATATTGGACTATGGCATTTTATTATTTTTAAAGAAATAATAATTAAGATAATTATTAATCAGGGTTTAAATCCCTCTAATAATGATTTAATAGGATAACAAATAAAGAGAAATAGTTTTAATGTTTTCTTTATTTACTTAATGGTTTTTACTAAATTTAGATGTTTTTTTATAATTATTGAATTTTAATTGAATTAAGAATTAGGAATAAAGGCTTAAATAATAAGTATTAAATAATTAAATTTATAAAACTTTCATGTATCTTAGTTCTTATAAGTTGCTTGTTGAGCGGTAACCATGTTTCTGGGCACGCCATCAACTTTTACACCTTTGTTGAATATCATGTGAGTTGCTATGCATGTTCGTCTTGTCTGAAGTAAGGGTGATTTATCATGATTAAATGGTTTGAGTATGCATATTGTTAGAGAAGAACATTGGGCTGCCAATGATGACCCACAAGTATAGGGGATCGCAACAGTCTTCGAGGAAGTAAAACCCAATTTATTGATTCGACACAAGGGGAGCCAAAGAATATTTGTAAGCCTTAACAGCGGAGTTGTCAATTCAGGCTGCACCTGGAAGACTTGCTCGAGTTTATCGGTAACGATTTTATAGCAGTAGGAGTAGTGAAATAACAACAGCAGTAACAAAGACAAGGTAGTGATTTTAGTAAACAACAGAATTAAAATACGTAGGCACAGGGATGGATGAACCGGCGTTGCATGGATGAGAGAATTCATGTAACAATCAAGGTAGGGCATTTGCAAATAATTATAAAACGGTATCCAAGTACTAATCAATCCATAGGCATGTGTTCCGTATATAGTCGTACGTGCCCGCAATGAGAAACTTACATAACATCTTTTGTCCTACCAGCCGGTGGCAGCGGACCTCTAGGGAACTCTTGAAATTAAGGTACTCCTTTTAATAGAGTACGGGCAAAAGCATTAACACTCCGTGAACACATGTGATCCTCACATCACCGCCTTCCCCTCCGGTTGTCCCAATTTACTGTCACTTTGGGGCCTCGGGTTCCGGACAACAATATGTGTATACAACTTGCGGGTAAGATCATAAAACAATGAATTTCTTCATGAATCAATAACATGTTCATATCTGAGATCATGGCACTCGGGCCCTAGTGACAAGCATTAAGCATAACAAGTTGCAACAATATCATAAAAGTACCAACTACGGATACTAGGCACTATGCCCTAACAATCTTATGACTATTACATGATCAATCTCATCCAATCCCTACCATCCCCTTCAGCCTACAGCGGGGGAATTACTCACACATGGATGGGGAAACATGGCTGGTCGATGGAGAGGCGTTGGTGGTGATGGCGGCGATGATCCCCTCCAATTCCCGTCCCGGTGGGTGCCGAACGGAGTTTGGTCCCGAGATGGAGTTTTGTGATGGCGGCGGAGTTACGGACGTCTTCAAATATGGTCGAACCCCCTTGGGTTTTTAGGTCGAAAGGGTTATGTAGCCCGAAGGAGAGCGTCGGGGGCCGCCGAGGCGCCCACCTGGGTGGTGCGCCTCCTCCGGGCCTTTGTGGTGTGGGGGCCATGGGCCCCCGGCTCGCCCTTTTGGCCTCTTATCTTCACGGTGAAAATAGGCCCATTGCGATTATTTCCGGGATTTTCTGAAAGTTGAGTTTCTGCACAAAAACAAGACACCAGTGCAATTCTGCTGAAAACAGCGTTAGCCTGTGTTAGTTGTATCCAAAATACACAAATTAGAGGCAAAACAATAGCAAAAGTGTTTGGGAAAGTGGATACGTTTTGGACGTATCAACTCCCCCCAAGCTTAGCTTATTGCTTGTCCTCAAGCAATTCAGTTAACAACTGAGTGCGATAAAAGAACTTTCACGAACACATTTACTCATATGATGTAAATATTCTCATGACATGGGCAAGTACTTAAGCAATTCATAATAAGATACATGCAAATAAGGTCATCTAATAGTTGTGTCAATCATGAAAGAGATACCAACAAACTCATAACAAGCATCATGAAACACTTCCATAAGCAAGATTGCAATGTTCATAGAAAGATATGATAAAGTGGTATCTCGCTTGCTGTATTGCAGCAAAACATAAATGCCCAGCACCTCTGAAGTTCATGGAAAGAGTAAAGATTGTCAAAGATAAAAGCATCAAAGTTATACCACAGTGATCATATTTTGGGACAAGCATATTATACTAAGAATGACAGTTATGCTCTCAAGAAGGTGCTCAAAGAAAGGATGGTGACTCAACATAAAAGTAAAAGATTGACCCTTCGCAGAGGGAAGCGGGGATTAACATGTGCTAGAGCTTTTCATTTTTTCAAAGACAGAAGTAAAATTATTTTGAGAGGTGTTTGTTGTTGTCAACGAATGATGGTGGGTACTCTAACTACCTCGCCAACAGACTCTCAAGAGCGGCTCCCATGAAGGACGTTATCTCTACCGGCAAGGTAGATCATCCCTCTTCTCTTTTGTTTACACATGCATTTTAGTTTCATTATGGATGACACTCCCCCAACCTTTGCTTACACAAGCCATGGCTAACCGAGTCCTCGGGTGCCTTCCAACATTCACATACCATGGGGAGTGTCTATTTGAAGGTTAAGTTGCTTACTGATAATCAGGGCAAAACACGTGAAGAGAATTATTAATGAAGGTTAATTAATTGGGAACCCGTTGCCACTCTTTTTGCAAAATTATTGGATAAGCGGATGTGCCACTAGTCCATTGGTGAAAGTCGTCCAAAGTAAATGACAAGGTTGAAAGACAAAACACCACATACTTCCTCATGAGCTATAAAACATTGACACACATTGAGAAGTAGTTTGAAGGTTTAAAGGTAGCACATGAGAATTTACTTGGAATGGTTTGAAATGCCATGCATAGGTATTTATGGTGGACACTTTGGAACAACTTGGTTTTAAGGTATTTGGAAGCACGGGCAGCGTTCCCTCAGTACAAATGAAGGCTATCAATAGACGGAAGCGACATCAAGAGAGCAATAACCGTCATAATCATGCTTGCGACAAAATAAAATTAACGGAGGCATAAAAGTGATACAAGAACTACGAAGCAAAGTAAATCATCGAGGCTTAATTGACTTTTGTTTAGTCATATGCATGCGTGAGCATGTGCCAAGTCGATTCAAGTGAATTATTCAGAGGAGGATACCACAATGTCATACCTATCTATGAATAAAACAATGCAAGCAAATATTCATGACATGCTACTCATTGTTAATAGATTGGAACTAATCATGAGAGATCATGAACTACTAGACTTTCATTAAATGGCATATACCGCACATGAACCAACTAAGCATGCTCACATGGATGAGTATATGTACAAAAATGAAAACAAATAGAGTTCATACCAGCCTCTCACCACAGTCGAGTTGCCGTAGATCGTCATTATTGCCTTTCACTTGTGTGGCTTCAATAATAATATGGAATGAAACCAAGCTCCAACCACCGAAGACCGCTGAACTCCCTAATAAACTTTACAAAAACAAAGAAGAACAACAAATATTTTTGGTGTTTTCGGGTTAGAAATAAGAACAAAAGGAAACAAGCAAACAAAGCAAAATCTTTTTGGATTTTCTCATAGCAAACTAACGATAGCAAATAAGGTAAAATAGGAACAAAGAACCCAATAAACAAATGGTGAAGAGAAACAACAGAAATATTTTTGGCCTTTTTGTGTTTTAGGAAAGAAACAAAGCAAAAACAAGAGAATGAAAACTAAAAGAAACACAGAAAAGCAAGATGACGAAATGCCAAAACTTGACAGCAGTACAGATAATCGATTTTTGAAAATCTTCCGCCCAGCTCGAAAAGTGTTCAACTAATGAAAGTTAGATAACAACCTGGGGAATATGCACAAACATTTGCAACTCAAAATAACGTTCTGGCTGTGCAGGAATTTTTTTAGTAACAGCCTAGAATCTGTTTTTAGACAGCACTTCCCCAAATATCATCTCCCTCTCATTAGAAACCACTTTAAGAAGCTAAACAAGTATATACAAGTATCCAGAAATTGTAATATGCAATGAATGAGTGATGCCGGCATACCTCCCCAAGCTTAGGCTTTTGGCCTAAGTGGAGGTCCAATCCCACGGTCCCCATGAAGTGGCGTCTCCGTAGTAGGACGAAGAAGGACCCTGTTCCGGGTATGTCTTGGAGGGCGCACCAGGATACGTGACGGTGTACCCGTAGGAGGGCTCGGCGTCCTCGGAGTCATGCTCTGGTTGGAAACCATGTATCCTCAGCTGCTCATCCACCTCCTCCTTGGAGCGCGACCACGGTTTCTTGTGAACGCTGAACAAATCGGTCTGCGGCAAGGGGATTTCCCTCTCATCCCCGTCAATAAACAACATTTTATAGACAATATTATCTAAACTAGAGTCAGTTGTAACAAATTGGTGACTCTTCATAGCAGCAATATCAAGCCTAGCAGGGGTTAGTTTCACATCAGTAGGGTCAAGAGGAAGATCTAGATGTGCCAAAATACGTGATGCAATAATTCCTCCATAGATAGGTCCCTTAGCGGACAAACGACGGGCGACAAGAGCACCAAGATGATAAGGTGTTTTTCCAGTAAGTGCAGTGATGCGTGTAGATGTACACGTCCGTTGGGAACCCCAAGAGGAAGGTATGATGCACACAGTGGCAAGTTTTCCTCGAGAAGAAACCAAGGTTTATCGAACCGGGAGGAGCCAGAAGCACGTTGAAGGTTGATGGTGGCGAAATGTGATGCGGCGCAACAACAGGGATTCCAACGTGGAACCTGCACAACACAACAAAGTACTTTGCCCCAACGAAGCAGTGAGGTTGTCAATCTCACCGGCTTGTAACAAAGGATTAACCGTATTGTGTGGAAGATGATTGTTTGCAGAAAACAGTAAACAAGTATTGAGTAGATTGTATGCGATGTAAAGAATAGGACCGGGGTCCACAGTTCACTAGAGGTGTCTCTCCCATAAGATAAAAGCATGTTGGGTGAACAAATTACAGTGGGCAATTGACAAATAGAAAAGGGCATAATAATGCAATACATGATATGATAAATATAGTGAGATTTAATCGGGGCATTACGACAAAGTACATAGACCGCCATCCAACGCATCTATGCCTAAAAGTCCACCTTGGTTATCATCCGAACCCCTTTCGGTATTAAGTTGCAAAGCAACATAATTGCATTAAGTATGGTGCGTAATGTAATCGACAACTACATCCTTAGACATAGAATCAATGTTTTATCCCTAGTGGCAATAGCACATCACAACCTTAGAACTTTCTGTCACTGTCCCAGGTATCAATGAAGGCATGAACCCACTATCGAGCATAAATACTCCCTCTTGGAGTTAAGAGTAAAACTTGGCAGAGCCTCTACTAATAACGGAGAGCATGCAAGATCATAAACAACACATAGGTAATAGATTGATAATCACCATAACATAGTATTCTCTATCCATCGGATCCCGACAAACACAACATATAGTATTACAGATAGATGATCTTGATCATGTTAGGCAGCTCACAAGATCCAACAATGAAGCACAATTAGGAGAAGACGACCATCTAGCTACTGCTATGGACCCATAGTCCAGGGGTGAACTACTCACTCATCACTCAGGAGGCGATCATGGCGATGAAGAGTCCTCCGGGAGATGAATCCCCTCTCGGCAGTGCGGGAGGCGATCTCTGAATCCCCGAGATGGGATTAGCGGCGGCGGCGTCTCGGTAAGGTTTTCCGTATCGTGGCTCTCGATGGGGGTTTCGCGACGGAGGCTTTAAGTAGGCGGAAGACAGGGGGGCCACGAGGGCCCCACACGCTAGGTCGGCGCGGCCGGGCCTGGTCGCGCCGCCCTAGTGTGGCGGCGCCTCGTGGCCCACTTCCTTCCCTCTTCGGTCTTGGGAAGCTTCGTGCAAAATAGGACCCGGGCGTTGATTTTGTCCAATTCGAATATTTCGTTACTAGGATTGAAACCAAAAACAGCAGAACCGGCAATTCGGCATCTTGTTAATAGGTTAGTTCCATAAAATGCGTAAATACGACATATAATGTGCATAAAACATGTAGATATCATCAATAAAGTAGCATGGAACATAAGAAATTATCGATACGTTGGAGACGTATCATGCAACAACTAAGAAAGCAAGATGATAGCTAGAAATATTGCTAGTATTCTCCCTACCAAGAATGCTAGTAGCAAGATAGTAAGCGAAATATCTAATGGCGGGAGTTGGATGTTTCTTATCTTGCCACGCTGAATGGTGCGGCTATCATCATTGGTGACTTCTCGGTAGAGCTCCGCCAAAGCCTTGGGATTATTCTCGATCTTCTTCACGGTACCTACAGGGGAAATATCCAATGCAACACAAAAATCCTTCAACTTCATAGTAATAGGATTATCATAAATCCTGAATGTAACTGTTGGCGTGAAGTGCGAGTTGTTGAACTTGAAGCTGTCAACAAAGATTTTGGTTAACATGTAATATTGGCTCCTCTCATCTTCCATATAGGTGGTTAAGCCCACATTATTGATGAGGAATAAGAAATCATCGAGCAACCCTGCATTACGCAAAAAGTCATAACATGGAAAGGATGAAGCATTAGGGACTCCATTATCCTCTTCAACTTCGAAACTCGGTGCGATGACGTCCTCATTATAGGATCGTCTAATTCGCGTGGCTGCCCTTGAGGGCCTCCCCGTGCTCGTCGTCTCTCGAACACCTCTCCAAAGTTGTGCTTGTCCATTTCCTTTTCTGAAATTTTTCAACAATCATTATAAAATTTGATTTCAAGGTATATAATTGAGGGAAACTACTATAGGAACTTGCTAGAGTACTAAACATGCATCAAAACTAATTTTTACAACTTAGAACAAGCATGCAAGCTCACTAAACATGTTACCTACAGCAGCAAAATATTCAAGATATACTCAACCAAACAAAATTCTATTTGGATAATCAAAGGAGTCACATAGGAGAGCAAATGTGCCAAATTTCAGAAATCTAGGCTGAGCAAAGAGATCGAGAAATCTTGATCTCTTGAAACGCGAGTGAGAGAAAGTGAGTACGAGTTTTTCGGGAGAGAGAGTGAGATGGGAGGAAGAGATGAGTTAGTGGGGCAAGGAGGGGCCCACACCACAGGGTGGCGCGGCCCCCTTGGCGCCGGCCCATGGGGTCCAGCCCGGGGTGCCCACTGGTCATCCCTGGTGCTCCCAGGTAGCTCTTCGAAAAATAAGACAAACGGTATAATTTTTGTAAATTTTTGAGAACTTCGAAAAATGCACATTTAAGGTGTTAAAGTAATTATTATAGCGCAGGAAAATGATTTCCAAAATCTTAAACAACTAAAACATCTTGCAAAACAAAAAGTACTACAGCGAATAAAACAAGTGGAGAAGGAGAGAAATGTTGTTTAGCCCTCTCATGCATTTAAAATATACTTGTTAACAAGGTTGATCAAGTCTTGCTACCAAATAAATTTTATATGACATAAGAAGAAATAAACCTCAAATTAATCATGTTACCTTATATTGAATTGATATGGATCCAATCACAAGAGTTTGATATTGTTCTTTAGGCTCATATATAGGACAATCAATAGATCCCACCTTGATAGTTCTCAAATTAAAAATTGTATTAACTCCATATACTTTATCAATCCTCTTGGGAAAATAGACAGTATGTTCCTTATCTTCAACATTGAAAGTAACTTTTCCTTTATTGCAATCAATAACAGCCCCTGCAGTATTAAGAAAGGGTCTTCCAAGAATAATAGACATATTATCATCTTCGAGCATTTCCAACACAACAAAATCAGTTAATATTAAGCAATTTTGAGTAACTTGAACAGGGACATCTTCACATACACCAACATGAACAGCAGTAGATTTATCACCATTTGCAAAGATATATCAGTTGGTATCAACTTATCTAAATCAAGTCTCTTGTAAAGAAAAAGGCATCACACTAACTCCTGCTCCCAAATCACATAGAGCAGTTCTAACATAATTATTCTTAATGGAACAAGGAATAGTTGGTATACCTAGGTCTCCCAGCTTTTTTGGAACCTTGCCATTGAAAGAGTAATTAGCGAGCATAGTGGAAATCTCCTCATTAGGAATTTTCCTTTTGTTAGAGACAATATCTTTCATGTACTTTGAATAAGGAGGCAATTTAATAGCATTAGTCAAAGGGATTTGCAAAAATAAAGGTTTCATCCAATCACAAAATTTATTATAGTGTTCCTCTTCCTTTGATTTTAATTTCCTAGCAGGAAAAGGCATTTGCTTTTGAACCCAAGGTTCTCTTTCTTCATTACCATGTTTCTTAGCAATAAAATCTTCTTTAGTGTAATTTTTATTTTTAGCATGTTCATTTTCAATCTCTTCTTTATCAGGTATCATTCTTATCATTATCTTTATCATGTTCATTACCACTTTCAGTTTCAGCATCAGAAATAGAAATACTATTAGGATCATTAACAGGTTCAGAGGATTCTACAACAGTTTTATGTTTCTTCTTCTTTTTCTTAGAAGGACAACTAGTTTGTTTAGTTCGTTGAGAATCTTGTTCAATTCTTTTGGGGTGCTCTTCAGGATATAGAGGATCCTGGTAGAAACACCGCCTCTAGTTGTTACTTCATAAGCATGTTTTTCTTCATGAGTATTTTTTAACAAATCACTTTGCACTTTAGTAAGTTGATCAATTTGAGTTTGAATCATATGAAAATGTTTAACAAGCATCTTAACATCATTGGAGGTTCTCTCCACAATATCATGCAATTTACTAATAGCTTGAGAATTTTCCATTAGATGATTCTCTACTCTCATACTAAAATTATTTTGCTTAACAACATAATTATCAAATTCATCTAAACATTGATCAGGAGGTTTTGAGTAAGGGATATCTCCTCTATCAAAGCGTTGAAGAGAGTGTACCTCAATCGTGGATGAAGGGGGAATTATCTTGCATAGATCTTCTATAGGAGGTAAATTCTTCACATCTTGATTTAATACCTTTCTCCATAAGAGATTTCTTGGCTTCCCTCATATCTTCATCATTTAATTCAATCATACCCTCTTCTTCAATACTGGTGTTGGGGTTGGTTCGGGTGTAGACCAATCATCATGATTTTGGCTTATTTTGGCCAATAATTCTTGACTTCGTCCGGAGTTCTTTCCTGAAAACACAATCAGTACAACTATCCAGGTATGCCCTAGACTCAATGGTTAGTCCACTATAAAATATATCAAGTAAATCATGCTTTTCCAAATCATGTCCAGGCCGAGCTCTAATAAGAGAGCAAAATCTTGCCCAAGCTTCAGGCAATTTCTCTCCATCTTCTTGATCAAAACTATAAATTCTCTGGAGAAATATGTTGAGCACTAGCAGAAAATATTTCCGAAAGAAAACTTCAAGCAAACAACTTGGACTATCAATATAATCGGAGGTAAACTATTATACCAAATCTTAGCATCATCGTTTAATGAGAAAGGGAAAATTTTAGCAACAAAATAAGTACGCATCTTAACATCATCGAGAAAACAAGCTACTTAAAGTAGAAAGCTCATTCATGTGCTCTACGGCACTTTCTTTTTCAGTACCACATAAAGGTGTTTTCTCAACAATAGATATATGAGATAAATCAAGAAAAAAATCATTTATCCTTAATGTTTATAGGAGATGTGGCAAATTTAGGATCAGAGTTTGTATCTAACATCATGTTGTGCAATAAGCTTTTTAAGGTTACTTGTACTAGTAGGAGCATTGCATTTATCAATAAAATCATCATCAAGTTCCACATAATCTTCATCAAAGTCATCAGACAGGTGAATTAACAGGTGTAACATTATTTTCATTAGGAGTTTCAGTATTTTCAATTTGTCTAGACCTAGCAATTGTAGCATCTAGAAAAGGACCTAATGAACCGGTATTATCAAGCACACAGAAGCATCATCAAAATTATCAGAGAATTTTCAGATTCAGCAGAAGTACCAACACGTGAAGCTTGTGGTGGTGAAACAAGTTGACTTATCACAGATGGTGAATCAAGAGCAGCAGAGGTACTCAGAGTTGTACCTTTTCTTGTAGTGGATGGTAATATGGCGACTTTAGCATCGCGAGTTTTACCCATGATGGAGGATTTACATCGAACAATATCAATTCAGGTGAACTTGCAAATAAAGCTATGCTCCCCGGCAACGGCGCCAGAAAATAGTCTTGATGACCCACAAGTATATGGGATACAGTCTTGAGGGAAAAACCAATTTATTGATTCGACCCAGGGGAGCCAAAGAATATTTGTAAGCCTTAACAGCGGAGTTGTCAATTCAGTGCACCTGAAACAGACTTGCTCGCAAGAGTTTATCGGTAGCAACAGTTTTTATAGCAGTAGGAGTAGTGAAATAACAACGGCTGTAATAAAGACAGCGTAGTGATTTTAGTAAACATCGGATTAAAATACTGTAGGCACAGGGATGGATGAACGGGCGTTGCATGGATGAGAGAATTCATGTAACAATCAAGGTAGGGCATTTGCAAATAATAATAAAACGGTATCCAAGTACTAATCAATCCATAGGCATGTGTTCCGTCGTGTTCGCAATGAGAAACTTGCACAACATCTTTTGTCCTACCAGTGGCAGCAGCGGGCCTAGGGAAACTACTAGAAATTAAGGTACTCCTTTTAATAAGTACGGAGCAAAGCATTAACACTGCTGTGAACATGTGATCCTCATCACCGCCTTCCCCTCCGGTTGTCTCAATTCGTCACTTTGGGGCCTCGGGTTCAGGACAACAATATGTGTATACAACTTGCAGGTAAGATCATAAAACAATGAATTTCTTCATGAATCAATAACATGTTCAGATCTGAGATCATGGCACTCGGGCCTAGTGACAAGCATTAAGCATAACAAGTTGCAACAATATCATAAAAGTATCAACTACGGATACTAGGCACTATGCCCTAACAATCTTATGACTATTACATGATCAATCTCATCCAATCCCTACCATCCCCTTCAGCCTACAGCGGGGGAATTACTCACACATGGATGGGGGAAACATGGCTGGTCGATGGAGAGCGTCGGTGGTGATGGCGGTGATGATCCCCTCCATTCCCCGTCCGGCGGAGTGCCGAAACGGAGTTTCTAGTCCCGAGATGGAGTTTTGTGATGGCGGCGGAGTTCTAGATGTCTTCGGGAAATGGTCGAACCCCACAGGTTTTTAGGTCGAAAGGGTTATGTAGCCCGAAGGAGAGCGTCGGGGGCCGCCGAGGCGCCCACACCATAGGGCGGCGCCCCCCCCAGGCCGCGCCGGGTGTGGGGCCATGGGACCCCACTCGCCCTTTGGCCTCTTATCTTCACGGTGAAAATATGCCCATTGCGGTTATTTCGGGATTTTCCAAAAAGTTGAGTTTCGCACAAAAACAAGACACCGGTGCAATTCTGCGAAAGCAGCGTTGTCAGTGTTAGTTGTATCCAAAATACACAAATTAGAGGCAAAACAATAGCAAAAGTGTTCGGGAAAGTAGATACGTTTTGGACGTATCAGCCAACCAAAGCCATGTATCATGGTGGAAGTTTTCAGTTTGGACATTAATCATCAATCTCTTATGAGAATATTATCTGTTGTTGAATGCTTAAGCATTAAAGAGGAGTCCATTATCTTTTCTATGTTGTCCGGTATGGATGTCCTTATTTGAGATCTATCAAAAACGAGAAATCAAATGCGATTTATCTCCTTGGACCTTTGTACAGGCGGCATAGAGGTACCCCTTTGTGACACTTGGTTGAAACATATGTTATGCAATGATAATCCATGTAAATCCAAGCTAATTAGGACAAGGTGCAAACACTATTGGTATTCGATGCATGAGGCTTGCAACTTGTAGGAAGTTTTATGCATAACACATATGAATTATTACTAAGTTGACAAAATTATTTCGTGTTTTCAAAATAAAAGCTCTAGCACAAAAATAGTAATCCATGCTTCCCTCTGCGAAGGGCCTTTCTTTTACTTTATGTTGAGTCAGTCTACCTACTTCTTTCTATCCTAGAAGCAAACACTTGTGGCAACCATGTGCATTGATTCTTACATGTTTACTTATTGCACTTGTTATATTACTTTATGTTGTAAATTATCCATGAGATATACATGTTACAAGTTGAAAAATTGCTGAAACTAAATCATCCTTTGTGTTGCTTCGAAACCTCTTACTTTGAATCTATTGCTTTATGAGTTAGCTCTTATGCAAGTCTTTTTGATACTTGTCTTGAAAGTACAATTCATGAAAAGTTTTGTTATATGATTCAGTTGTTTAATCATTATCTCCTTGTTAGCAATCTATTGCTTCGAATCACTCCATTCATCTCATATGCTTTACAATAATGTTGATCAAGATTATGTTGGTAGCATGTCACTTCAGAAATTATTGTTGTTATCGTTTACCTACTCGAGGGCGAGTAGGAACTAAGCTGGGGATGCTTGATACGTCTCCAACGTATCTATAATTTCTTATGTTCCATGCTAGTTTTATGACAATACCTACATGTTTTGTTCACACTTTATGATGTTTTGATGCATTTTCCGCACTAACCTATTAAGATGCGAAGCGCCGATTCTTTTCTGTTTTGGTTTGAAAATCCTACACGGAAATATTCTCGGAATTGGACGAAACAAAATCCCACGGTCTTATTTTTCCACGGAGCTTCCAGAAGACCGAAGAGGAGACGGAGAGGGGCCACAGGTGGCGACCCCACATGGGCGCGCCGGGAAGGGGGCGGGCCGCCTATGGGATGGGCCCCGTGCCTCCTCCGACCTACTGCCCTTCCGCCTACTTAAACTCTCCGTCGCGAAAACCTAGTGCAAGAGCCACGATACGGAAAAGTTCCGAGACGCCGCCGCCAATCCCATCTCGGTGGATTCGGAGATCGCCTCGGCACCTGCCAGAGGGAATCATCACGGAGGGCTCTACATCACCATGCCCGCCTCCGGACTGATGCGTGAGTAGTTCATCCTTGGACTATGGGTCCATAGAAGTAGCTAGATGGTTGTCTTCTCCTCTTGTGCTATCATGTTTAGATCTTGTGAGCTACCTAACATGATCAAGATCATCTATTTGTAATACTACATGTTGTGTTTGGTGGGATCCGATGAATATGGAATACTATGTCAAGTTGATTATTGATCTATCATATATGTGTTGTTTATGTTCTTGCATGCTCTCCTTTGCTAGTAGAGGCTGGCCAAGTTGATACTTGTAACTCCAAGAGGGAGTATTTATGCTCGATAGTGGGTTCATGCCTCCATTGAATGTGGACAGTGAGAAAGTTCTAAGGTTGTGGATGTGCTGTTGCCACTAGGGATAAAACATCAATGCTTTGTCTAAGGATATTTGTGTTGATTACATTACGCACCATACTTAATGCAATTGTCTGTTGTTTGCAACTTAATACGGAAGGGTGCGGATGCTAACCCGAAGGTGGACTTTTAGGCATAGATGCATCTGGATGGCGGTCTATGTTCTTTGTCGTAATGCCCTGATTAAATCTCATAGTGATCATCATGATATGTATATGAATCTTTATTTGTCAATTGCCCAACTGTAATTTGTTCACCCAGCATGCTATTTATCTTATTGGAGAGTCACCACTAGTGAACTGTGGACCCCGGTCCATTCTTTTACATCTGAAATACAATCTACTGCAATCTCTGTTCTCTGTTGTTCTTCGCAAACAAACATCATTCTCCACACCATACGTTTAATCCTTTGTTTTCAGCAAGCCGGTGAGATTGACAATCTCACTATTACGTTGGGGCAAAGTATTTTGATTGTGTTGTGCAGGTTCCACGTTGGCGCCGGAATCCCTGGTGTTGCGCTGCACTACACTCCTCCACCAACAACCTTCACGTGGCCTTCATCTCCTACTGGTTCGATAACCTTGGTTTCTTTCGAGGGAAAACTTACTGGCATGCGCATCACACCTTCCTCTTGGGGTTCCCAACGGATGTGTGCATCACGCGCCATCAAGACTTTTTCTGGCGCCGTTGCCGGGAACTGAAGAAAAGTTACACCCCAGAGATTTCTAACTCCCACATCAACTGCACGCCTGTTCTCCTTTAGTTACTAAGGACTTGAGGATTGGTTTTATTTTCTACCAAGGGACTTCTATTGCTATCCTTAATTTATCATTAAAGTAACTAAAGTGGTTATGGTCCTTTTTATAGTTAACTTTGGTTATATGGATGAATGGTTTCTCACCATATAAAGTATAGAGTTTAGGTTTTCTTAGGTTCTTTAATTGAGGAATAAGTGGAATTTAGATGTGATAGAATTCTACTTATGATCACCAATTGATTCACAAGTTAGAATTGGGATATAAATCTAGGGTTGCTTCCTAGTATTCTCCCTATGATTTCATGGCTAGATTATATCTGCTCAACCCTCTAAGGTTTAATTGGTAATTATATATCTCCAAAGTGTGATCATGGATTAGACATGATCAACTTGTTCTTAACATCCTCTACTTCTGTTCTTAGGTTTATGATCATTATTCAATTTATAATGATCAAGGTTTGGCTTCCTAAGGTATCTCTCATTAAATGAGGTTCTCACTTCCATGATCAAGCATTGTCTTGATCAACTAGGGTATATCACTTCTATTTTAATTTCTAGGATGGCCTACTGATACGTCTCCGACGTATCGATAATTTCTTATGTTCCATGCCACATTATTGATGATATCTACATGTTTTATGCACACTTTATGTCATATTCGTGCATTTTGGAACTAACCTATTAACAAGATGCGAAGTGCCGTTCCTTTCTGTTTTTTTGGTTTCAGAAATCCTAGTAACGAAATATTCTCGGAATTGGAAATCAACGCCAGGTTCCTATTTTGCCGGAAGCATCAGAACACTGAGAGCCACCGGAGAGGTGTGGGCGGGCACGACAGTGGCGCGGCCAGTGGGCCGTGCCCCCTATTGTGTTGTCGCCTCGTCGCCCCTCCGACTCCGCCTCTTCGCCTATAAAAGGTCCTGACCTAAAACACGATACGAATAAGCCACGGTACGCGAAACCTTCCAGCCGCCGCCATCGCGAAGCCAAGATGCGGGGACAGAGTCTGTTCCGGCACGCCGCCGGGACGAGAGTGCCCGGAAGGCTCCTCCATCGACACCGCTGCCATCTCCATCGCCATCTTCATCACCGCCTGCTCCCATGAGGAGGAGTAGTTCTCCATCGAGGCTCGAGGCTGTACCGGTAGCTATGTGGTTAATCTCTCTCTATGTACTTCAATACAATAATCTCATGAGCTGCCTTACATGATTGAGATTCATATGATGATGCTTGTAATCTAGATGTCATTATGCTATTCAAGTGGGTTTTACTTATGTGATCTCCGGAGACTCCTTGTCCCACGTGTGTAAAGGTGACAGTGTGTGCACAGTGTGGGTCTCTTAGGCTATATTTCACAGAATACTTATTCATGTTATGAATGGCGTAGTGAAGTGCTTATTTGTATCTCTTTATGATTGCAATGTGTTTTGTATCACTATTTATCTATGTGCTACTCATGTGATGTTATTAAAGTAGTCTATTCCTCCTGCATGGTGTAATGGTGACAGTGTGTGCATCGTGTAGTTCTTGTCGTAGATTATGATCATGATCTCTTGTAGATTGTGGAGTTAATTGTCATTATGATAGTATTGATGTGATCTATGCCTCCTTCGTAGTGTGATGGTGACAGTGTGCATGCTATGTTAGTACTTGGTTTATTTTGCAAAGATCTATTATGCTCTAAGGTTACTTAAACATGAATATCGAATGTTGTGGCGCTTGTTAACTCCGGCATTGAGGGTTCGTGTAATCCTACACAATTAGTGGTGTTCATCATCCAACAAGAGTATATGTAGCACAAAGGAAAGAGAACTTATTTATTATGTGATCAATGTTGAGAGTGTCCACTAGTGAAAGTCTAATCCCTAGGCCTTGTTCCTAAATCTTTGCTATTCTTGCTTGTTTCTTGTATTTTGTTTTACTGCATGTTTACTTCTGCAATATTACTACCATCAGCTGCACGAGCTATTTTACGCATTACTCTGCTCATACTTATTTATACCACTTGTATTTCACTATCTCTTCGCCGAACTAGTGCACCTATTAGGTGTGTTGGGGACACAAGAGACTTCTTGCTTTGTGGTTGCGGGGTTGCATGAGAGGGATATCTTTGACCTCTTCCTCCCTGAGTTGATAAACCTTGGGTGATCCACTTAAGGGAAAACTTCTCTGTTCTACAAACCTCTGCTCTTGGAGGCCCAACACTCTACAGGAAAGGAGGGGGAACGTAGACATCAAGCTATTTTCAGGCGCCGTTGCCGGGGAGGAAAGGTAAAAGGTACTCACACTCGGATCTCGGCTACTAAGCTATTTTCCGGCGCCGTTGTAAGTACTGAGCTATTTCCTTTAGACTCTGCAATTGCGACATTTGGTTTCTTGTTTACACTAGTTAGGCATAATGGAAAACAACAAAAATATGAGAGATCTTTATGAACTTTATCTTGAATTAGGACATGATGTGTTTGAAGAAAGAATTAAGAAACCCATGGAACTTTATATGCATGCTAATGGGAATCTTATTACTATGAATGCTTTGAACACCATTGTTGCTAATGCTATGGAAAATTCTAAGCTTGGGGAAGCTGGTTTTGATGAGCATGATATTTTTAGTCCCCAAGCATTGAGGAGAAAATTTACCTTGATGATACTTTGCTTTCCATTTATGATTATAATGATAGTAGTCTTTTTTACCTTTGTTATGGAGGATAAATTTGATTATGATTACACTATACCTCCTATATATGATAGCTACTTTGTTGAATTTGCTCCCACTACAACTAATAAAATTGATTATGCTTATGTGGAGAGTAATAATTTTATGCATGAGACTCATGATAAGAATGCTTTATGTGATAGTTATATTGTTGAGTTTGCTCATGCTGAAAGTTATTTTGTTGAGTTTTTCATGTTACTGTTACTCTCTATGTGCTGAAATTTTTGAAGCTACACTTGTTTTATCTTCCTATGCTTGTTACTTTGCTCTTCATGAACTTGTTTATTTACAAGATTCTTATGCATAGGAAGCGTGTTAGACTTAAATGTGTTTTGAATTTGCCTCTTGATGCTATCTTTTGCTTCAACTCTTATTTCTTACGAGTGCATCATTAAAACTGCTGAGCCCATCTTAATGGCTATAAAGAAAGAACTTCTTGGGAGATAACCCATGTGCTATTTTGCTACAGTACTTTGTTTTATATTTGTGTTTTGGAAGTTGTTTACTACTGTAGCAACCTCTCCTTATCTTAGTTTTGTGTTTTGTTGTGCCAAGTGAAGCCTCTAATCGAAGGTTGATACTAGATTTGGATTTCTGCGCAGAAACAGATTTCTATCTGTAACGAATCTGGGCTGTTTTCTCTGTAGGTAACTCAGAAAAATATGCCAATTTACGAGCGTGATCCTCAGATATGTACTCAACTTTCATTAGTTTTGAGTTTTTCCGTTTGAGCAAGTCTGCTGCCATTTTAAAATTCGTCTTTACGGACTGTTCTGTTTTTGACAGATTCTGCCTTTTATTTCGCATTGCCGCTTTTGTTAAGTTGAATGAGTTTCTTTGTTCCATTAACTTTCAGAAGTTTTTGCAATGTCCAGAAGTGTTAAGAATGATTGTGTCACCTCGAACATGTGAATTTTTGATTATGCACTAACCCTCTAATGAGTTTGCTTGAAGTTTGGTGTGAAGGAAGTTTTCAAGGGTCAATAGAAGAGGGTGATATAATGTGATCGAGAAGAGTGAAAGGTCTAAGCTTGGGGATGCCCCGTGGTTCATCCCTGCATATTTTAAGAAGACTCAAGCATCTAAGCTTGGGGATGCCCAAGGCATCCCCTTCTTCATCGACAACTTATCGGGTTTTTCTAGTGAAACTATATTTTTATTCAGGTCACATCCTATGTATTTTACTTGGAGCGTCTGTGTGTGCTTTTATGTTTGTTTTTGTTTTGTTATCTTAGTTCTCTGAATAAGTTCATCCTTGTGTGGGAGAGAGACACGGCTGGTTCTTATGAACACATGTGTTCTTAGCTCATAATATTCATGGCGAAGTTTCCTCTTCGTTAAATTGTTATATGGTTGGAATTCGAAAATGCTACATGTAGTAATTGGTAAAATGTCTTGGATAATGTGATACTTGGCAATTTTTGTGCTCATGTTTAAGCTCTTGCATCATATACTTTGCACCTATTAGTGAAGAAATACATAGAGCATGCTAAAATTTGGTTTGCATAATTGGTCTCTCTAAAGTCTAAATAATTTCTAGTATTGAGTTTGAACAACAAGGAAGACGGTGTAGAGTCTTATAATGTTTACAATATGTCTTTTATGTGAGTTTTGCTGCACCGGTTCATCCTTGTGTTTGTTTCAAATAAACCTTGCTAGCCTAAACCTTGTATCGAGAGGGAATACTTCTCATGCATCCAAAATCCTTGAGCCAACCACTATGCCATTTGTGTCCACCATACCTACCTACTACATGGTATTTCACCGCCATTCCAAAGTAAATTGCTTGAGTGCTACCTTTAAACAATTCAAAAGTTATTACCTCTTATTTGTGTCAATGTTTTATAGCTCATGAGGAAGTATGTGGTGTTTTATCTTTCGATCTTGTCATTTACTTTTGACAGACTTTCACAATGGACTAGTGGCTTCATCCGCTTATCCAATAATTTTGCAAAAAGAGCTGGCAATGAGGTTCCCAGCCTCAATTAATTAACTTGCATTAATAATTCTCTTCACATGTTTTGCCCTGATCTATCAGTAAGCAAATTAAATTTGCAAATAGACACTCCTCCATGGTATGTGAATGTTGGAAGGCACCCGAGGATTCGGTTAGCCATGGCTTGTGAAGCAAAGGTTGGGGGAGTGTCATCTAATAAATAAAACTAAAGTACATGTGTAAACAAAAGAGAAGAGGATGATCTACCTGGTAGAGATAACGTCCTTCATGGGAGCCGCTCTTGAAAGTCTGGTTGATGAGGTAGTTAGAGTACCCGCTACCATTCGTTGACAACAACAAACACCTCTCAAAACTTTACTTTTATGCTCTCTTTATGTTTTCAAAAAAAGCTCTAGCACAAATATATCGATGCTTTCCTCTTTGAAGGACCATTCTTTTACCTTTATGTTGAGTCAGTTCACCTATTTCTCTCCATCTCAAGAAGCAAAAACTTGTGTGAACTGTGCATTGATTCCTACATACTTGCATATTGCACTTATTATATTACTTTGCATTGACAACTATCCATGAGATATACATGTTACAAGTTGAAAGCAACGCTGAAACTTAATCTTCCATTGTGTTGCTTCAATGCCTTTACTTTGAATTTATTGCTTTATGAGTTAACTCTTATGCAAGACTTATTGATGCTTGTCTTGAAGTACTATTCATGAAAAGTCTTTGCTTTATGATTCATTTGTTTACTCATGTCATTACCATTGTTTTGATCGCTGCATTCATTACATATGTTTACAATATGATCAAGTTTATGACGGCATGTCACTTTAGAAATTATCTTTGTTATCGTTTTACCTGCTCGGGACGAGCAGAACTAAGCTTGGGGATGCTGATACGTCTCTGACGTATCGATAATTTCTTATGTTCCATGCCACATTATTGATGATATCTACATGTTTTATGCGACTTTATGTCATATTCGTGCATTTTGGAACTAACCTATTAACAAGATGCGAAGTGCAGTTCCTGTTTTCTGCTTCTTGGTTTCAGAAATCCTAGTAACGAAATATTCTCGGAATTGGACGAAATCAACGCCCAGGTTCCTATTTTGCCGGAAGCATCGAACAGAGAGCCACCGGGCGAGGCCTGTGGGCCAGACAGCAATGGCGCGGCCGGGCTGGCCCGTGCCTATTGTGTCGTCGCTCGTCGCCCCTCCGACTCCGCCTCTTCGCCTATAAAAGGTCCCGACCTAAAACACGATACGGAATAAGCCACGGTGCGAAACCTTCCGGACGCCGCCATCGCGAAGCCAAGATGCGGGGACAGGAGTCTCTGTTCGGCCACCGGACGGGAAGTGCCCCGAAGGCTCCTCCATCGACACCGCTGCCATCTCCACCGCCATCTTCATCGCATGCTGCTCCCATGAGGAGGAGTAGTTCTCCATTGAGGCTCGAGGCTGTACCGGTAGCTATGTGGTTAATCTCTCTCCTATGTACTTCAATACAATAATCTCATGAGCTGCCTTACATGATTGAGATTCATATGATGATGCTTGTAATCTAGATGTCATTATGCTAGTCAAGTGGGTTTTACTTATGTGATCTCGAGACTCCTTGTCCCACGTGTGTAAAGGTGACGGTGTGCACCGTGTGGGTCTCTTAGGCTATATTTCACAGAATACTTATTCACTGTTATGAATGGCGTAGTGAAGTGCTTATTTGTATCTCTTTATGATTGCAATGTGTTTTGTATCACTATTTATCTATGTGCTACTCATGTGATGTTATTAAAGTAGTCTATTCCTCTTGCATGGTGTAATGGTGACAGTGTGTGCATCGTGTAGTTCTTGTCGTAGATTATGATCATGATCTCTTGTAGATTGTGGAGTTAATTGTCATTATGATAGTATTGATGTGATCTATGCCTCCTTCGTAGTGTGATGGTGACATTGTGCATGCTATGTTAGTACTTGGTTTATTTTGCAAAGATCTATTATGCTCTAAGGTTACTTAAACATGAATATCGAATGTTGTGGCGCTTGTTAACTCCGGCATTGAGGTTCGTGTAATCCTACACAATTAGTGGTGTTCATCATCCAACAAGAGTATATGTAGCACAAAGGAAAGAGAACTTATTTATTATGTGATCAATGTTGAGTGTCCACTAGTGAAAGTCTAATCCCTAGGCCTTGTTCCTAAATACGCTATCGCTTGCTTGTTTCTGCGTTACTCTGCATGTTTACTTCTGCAATATTACTACCATCAAGCGCACGCCGAGCTATTTTAAGCGCCGTACTGCTCATACTTATTTATACCACTGTATTTCACTATCTCTTCGCCGAACTAGTGCACCTATTAGGTGTGTTGGGGACACAAGAGACTTCTTGCTTTGTGGTTGCGGGGTTGCATGAGAGGGATATCTTTGACCTCTTCCTCCCGAGTTCGATAAACCTTGGGTGATCCACTTAAGGGAAAACTTGCTGCTGTTCTACAAACCTCTGCTCTTGGAGGCCCAACACTGTCTACAGAAAGGAGGGGAGCGTAGACATCACCTACTATGGTTGCCTCAATAGTTTATGTCCCAGGAGAATGCCTGAGATATTCACTTAGAGTTCTACTCAAGGAATGATGATTTATTCATCTGGTTATATGAATAGTTCTCTCCCTCAAATCAAAGTGTTGCCTCAACTAATTTGAGTGTAACACCATAGCTTGAGCTCTCTTATATAGGAATGGGATATTCTAGGGTTTATGGTGTACTCCTAATATTTCCTTAAGTATCTAGGCTAAAACTCCACTTGATTATCTTGGTTGGATTAGGCTCCTCCTTACTTTATCAATTCCTGGATATATATAATCTTATTCCATTTGATATTTGGTCACCTCACCACTTCAAGATGAAATGGTTTATATTCTAATACTTTAGTTCAAGGTTTGTCCTTGGTTCTTGAATATGTAAAGCTAGGGTTGGTATGACTGGCTTCTCTCATTTGGGAAGGACGTTAATAATAACCTAAGGTTAGGTTCCATAGAGAAGGATGTGATCTCCAATATCTATGGTTGATATAATTGGGTTTTTCTCTCTAGGAAATGGCTTGAGTAATATCCTAGGTTTCTTAAAGATGATGGTTTGAGTACATGGATGTATATCCAAGGTTTAGCTCAAGGTTTGTTATTGCTTCTCTAATAATTAATATAGAACTCTCACCTCTCTAGATTTTATGTATAATAATTTGGAATAGAGAAGAATGTATACTTTTAGAGTTGATCTCCTTGTTATGTTTCCAAGATTGAAGTGGAATGGATACCATGAGGTTCATGGTAGGAACATGGATTTGTTTAAGATATGGAAAAGTTAAGAATGGTTTCTCCATTTTATGGTTACTGGGTTTACAATTGAATATAGGTTTATGTTATAGCATGGATTACCATATTATGATTTTTATAAGATGATCTTTGATCATCAATTAATGTTTATTGGATTAGTTTGTGTTGGATTTGATCCCTTTTATCTAAAATCATCTCTACCCAAAACAAGGTTTTAGCAAAGGTCACATTGAGGTTTATAGCACTTGACTTGATGAGCTACTTCAATTCCACCAAGGTCAAGTGAAACTTCAGCTACTGTGACTATTTTACTTTAAAGCGTGAAAATTCCCCGATTTTCTATGCATGAATGCAATGCACACATCTGTTCCTCTATTTTTGTAACCCCAAATCCTGGGATATTACAGTCTCTACCCCTTAAACTAAACTTCGTCCTCGAAGTTTGCACTCCCTCACGTTTCGAGTGTGGATCTGACTTGTGCGGACTACATCTTTTCTTAAACTTCGTGATGATCTTTCTAGATATAATTGAATATACCCCTTGTCCAGATTCTTCCTGGAATCCATTAGTGTTTGTCTCTGAACAGTGGTTTCTTACTCCAGTTCTATGATTTCTTCCTGGAATCCAATAATATATGTCTCTGAGCAATAGTGTCTGTCTCTGAGCCATGGCTTCTTACTTTAATTCTTTGATTTCTTCCAACTCTATAAGCTTGCTTCCCTCCTCTTTGAAGATTCAATGATTGAGACTTCTTCTGGTGCTGATAGTCTTAACTGAAGACTAATTTGATAACATACTCTTAATTGGTTGTCCAAAAACTTGGTTCTACAAGATTTGTTTAATGTAGGTTCTGTTTCCCATTACCAGCTAAAACTACAATAATGGTACTTAGTATGATATTTACCATGGGGATGGTCTTGATGATTTATTTCAATAAGAATGGATTCGACTTAGTCCATCCAATCATGGATTATGACTGATACCTATAACTATTTTGGTTCCTTTAGGTTTCATGAAAGGAATCTTTCAATTAGTCTGTGGTTCTGATATGGTCAAACTTCTTCGGTCTTTGGCCTTTTTTTGGCTTTGTTTGGTCCCCTATATTACCTTCATCTAACTTCATTAATCTTAACTTACTTGAGCTTTCTTACTTCTGAGTAAATATTAATCATTCGCTCAAGTTATCATCCAGTTCTTACTTCCTCGAGGTATGAATCTCGGCTTCTGGTCTGACATCCTTCTGAAAGTAGTGTCCCACAATCTTATAAAAATAAGATCGAACCTCCTCTCATTTCAGACCTTCTTATTTCTTGCTCAAAAATATTGAGTCCTGGTACATCCAACTCAATCTTTACTCTCCCACTTGGAGTTTTCTTATGGTCTTCAACTCTTTTTCTTCCAACCATTGGACTCATGGTTAGAATATTGGTCCGGGTCTAGCTTATGGTTTGTACTCTTCTAAGGTTTCGCGAAGAATCTTTGTGGTGTATCCACTCAATTGTGGACATCCAATGTGAATCCTTCGACTGAATGTTTATAGGTCATAGTTATCTGGCTGGTAAGGTTTTACTTGTTAACCACTTCTTGTTACAAATAATCCAATTGTGGACTACTTGATAACAACTTGTGGATATTTGATATCTAAAAGTGAACTCTATTATAAGTTCTAATCAACTGGACGATATATCTTCTATTTTATCTCCCAGTATTGATCTTATACCAACTGCGGTCTTCTTATACCGCTATGGTTTCACCTATCATCTTTTTTTTTCAGGATTTATTTTGCGAGAAAACCACTAGCTAACACTATGAATATAGTATCCTGAGTGATTTCCCATGCATTTCCTCTTCTATATTGACTATGGATCTGCTTTAGCTTCACCATAATCACCAGATTTCTCACCTTCTTCATGCTTCTTCCGTACTAAAATACTCCTCTGCTAAGGTTAAGCATGAGTTTTGGTTGGTACTCCTTCAGAGTATTATGGTTACTTCCCACAATTTTGCTTCCTTCTTCTGATGAACCTTCCCCCAAGTAGAGGATGTTGTGCCGGCGTCCCCAAACGGAGGTGCCGACGCCCTACCGGCGCCTATTTGGGGGCTACCAGTGGAGATGCTCAGAGCCCGTAAAAACACGAACTGAAAACTTGAAGTTCAGTTCATCGAACTCGTGTTTACGGATCGAAAAATGGCTGACACAGAACAGAACCCGTAAACTAAAATTGTAAAAAAGAATATTCCTAAATATGCCAGTGAATCTACATACCAGTTTATTTTTTATTTTTTCCTTATCTCCTTCTTCTTCCTCTAGCCACCTCGGTCTGCTCCGCCCCGCGCCGGCCTGCCCCTAAGAAGCAAGCAAGCAAAGTGAATCGATTCAGGAGCTAGGTGTACTAGGCATGTCCGTGAGTGCTAGCTGTACTAGGCATGTCCGTGAATCGATTCGATTCAGAAGCTAGCTGAATCTATTGAGGAATGCTAGTTTCATTAGTTTAAACCAACTCATGAGAGAGATGCGCAGAGACAGAGAACCAGTCGCCCCGGCCGCGAACCAGCGCCCCGTGCGTATGGGCGAAAGATTGGGCGGCGGAGAGTCCCTTCGTCCCGTGCGCCTCCCTCCGCGAAACCGTGCCTCGCCTCAGCGCTGCTCCGCCTCGGCCGCGCCCCGCCCTGCTCCGCCTAGCTGGCCGCGCCCCGCCCCGTCCGTGCCTTGCTTCACCCAGCGCGGCCGCGCCTCGCCCTGCTCCACCTAAGACTACCCATTCGGTTAAATCGGTTCGGTTTATACGGTTTTTCGGTAAATACTATTTCAATAATCGGTTTATATGTTTGTACGAGAATACGATTAGGTTTCGGTAATAACAAATAACTTTCGGTTCGGTTTCGGTAATAACCAAATTAATCAAAGTTGACGCCAATTTTTGAATGACGGAGAGGGACAACTTTTGGCACGACTTTTTGTGAGCATTTAGTCAAGTAAAAAATATTTGCATAACCTTTTAGAAATGGGATATAAGTAATTAAGTAGCATTTGGTCAAGTAAAAAATATTTGCATAACCGGTCTGCAGCCATCAGTAATCAGTAACATGAGATACAATAAAAGTCACCAAATCACAGATTCCAATGATAATATATTCTGTTTCAAACTTTACTAAACCACTAGTATAAATGCCCGTGCGTTGCTACGGGTTCGCAAATTTTATTTCTCAATGCACATACATAATTCACAACTCAGTATGAAAATTCAAAAAAATCAGGGATGTCATGAAATATACTACATCGTGATAATACTGAACGCAATAACAAGACATCCTTGTTGTGCATCTGTGTGGTTTCAAGTTCTAGATCTTCTTGTTGCTCTTCCGTGGTAAGTCCAGACCCGTGTTCTGGGCATGTCTATTATGGAAAGAAGAGTAGTAGTACTGGTACTAAATTAGCAAACAATACAAAAAGTTGGATGTTAAAGGTATTTCGGAGTTAGGATGCTTGAGCCATCTGACAATATATTTATTGAAAAAGATTTTATGATTGACAACCAAAATAATTTAGGTGACACCAAACTACCTACTAAACCTCCTACAAGAGTGTCATTTCCCACCATAGAAGATCTTTGGCAAGATAGGCTTGTTGTGGCTCCTACATTGGTCAAAGAAAAAAAAGGTACATTAAATCTGGATGGATGAAAAATACTTTGCAAAGTTTTATAATGGAAGTAGTATTAGAGGGCATACTGCTGAAACAAGACCACCCTTATGAGATAAATTGGAAATCCTAGAACAATGCACTCTTAGAGAAACATTAAATTAGAGATGGTAAAGTACATACGAGATATGTGCGATTAATTCGATTCCCTATTCTCATAGCCACACATAACGGTCAACAATAATAAATAGTATGTGGTTCTCAAAGTGTCAGTGCCCAATTTCAATAAGCAGAAGCGATTATTTATGCTATAAATGGAGCAACTTAATCCCATCACACCTACTCCCTCTGTTCTCATTTAATCTACATTATAGAAAAACTGAGACAAAATAGTGTTGCATTTATTAGTACTACTTCGATATGTGAACAACCAATCCAAGCAACAGTTGAAAATAACAACATCCAATAAAGAGAGCAAAATCACCTTATTTTCAGTGTTGTTGACTAAAAGCTAGAATGTAGAGTATTTTAGAACAAATTTTGAGGCTAGAATGTAGACTATTTCAGAATGGAGGGAGTAATTGTGTATGGAAGGCGGCTGGAAGAACCAGGCAGGCTCACCTCATCTCCTCCAAAATGAAATAGGATAGGACGTAATTAACCGATCAACAATCTAAACAATATATTTTCTCCGTTATTACTTTCTATAGAATACAAGAAATATGTAAATTGTAAAACAACAATGTTGTTCTTCTCAATGAAATGTCCGATGGTATAATAAGGAAACATTCGAACAGATAATAGTAATGCCAAAAAGCCAAGATGGCTTGCTTCATATAATGTTGAAATTAGAAGAACTAAGGTGGTATGCCAGTGTGAGTTAATTCACCAAGGCAGTCTGGAAGCTACCTTTATCACTTACTATAGACAAATAAGGAAAAATGCATAGTAAATTATAAATATCTAAGGTAGGGGTTTTATCTTCTTAAACTTTAAGGTCTTAGGTTTTTCAAATAATCAAATACTGAATATCAAGGTCTGGGTATTTAAGTTATATTTTAAAATAACAGGTAAAGATGGCAAATGGTTGAAGTATACTTATATATCCAAAAGATTGTTTATTATTCTAACTAAAGATAGGGTGTAATTTATACCATGTCAAGATTGTTTGGTAGCATATCAGACAAGATCGCAACAAATAAAACAAATGTTTTGCATAGTATTTATGTACGAGAGGAAGGGGAGACAAATGAATGGCGTAACACATGAAGCATAAGCTTCTTCAAATAAAAGCTTAGTAACGTATAAACTCTTTTTTCCTCTCGCATTTTTAAGAACAATCCCTTTAAATTATTGGTATGAGGTGAGGTCTAATGGAATATATCTGAATTAGTGTGGCTGCCCCTAACCACTCGCAGCTTAGATAGTACTCCCCTAACTACTGGCAGCTTAGATAGTTCTATTTCGCCGGCCCGTTCCCTTCGTCACTGCTACTTCAACAGCTTTTCATTTAGTAACTTAACATTGTTGTGGGAAGTTTAAGTCTTCTGGCTTTATGCAATTATTTTTCCTAGATATACGGAAGTCATATAGGTAAAGGACTTTATTTATTTAGGAAAATTATGTGGCAGGTTATTACTGAAAACTTGTGAAACAGAAAAGAAAGACAATCTTGATAGTCAGATATGTCTAAAATCGGGGGGTACATCATGCACTAACAAAATGAGTCAGGTGGTGTACAACCACCCATAAAAGAAGTTATCCATTCAAACAAACCACTGTGCTAAGATTAGAACTTCCTACATAGTCTGAACCTTTTTTACTTTTATGGCAGCTCAGAGAGCCACATAAGACAGCAAAAAAAAACTCCACATTTTATCCCGGATCATGGATTAATGCTAAGACTGATGTAAGCTTACAATATACTATATGAAGTACTGATAGGTTACGTAGTTTTCTGACAGAGATAAGATTGGTTTCCTTATCAAGGAGTAAATGAAACAAGCATGCCATCAAATATTAATCACTGTAGCTCATTACCTCGTCAAGTTCATGTCGACTCCTGATTTTCATTTGTATCAATTCATCATCATGTGTTGCTTTTTTCTCCGACTTAAACGAATATTGAATCATTGTCTCAGTGATTTTGCTAGACTTAAATGTGCAAACTTATTACCTCAATGAAGGACCCACACAACTCAGGGGCCATATACATCTAACAGTGACATAATCCTTTAGAAGTCATTAATATAAGATGAAAATTAATTGATAAACGACTATCCTTACATACGAATCTAATTTGGCAAATAACAAGTATGTCATTCTAGTCTAGCAAAATCTACATACCGTCCAGAATACAGTCGTAGGAGTGTCAATAAATGACAGTCACGCTAGACTGACATTATATATTTTCAGTTTACAATTAGAATTTGACAATATATTATCTGGCCTCAAATCTTATAATAAACATTAGCTGCAATCAGATAAGAGGTAAGACCATAGAGACAGTAGTAAATGAGCATGCACCTTAAACTGGAAACGGGGAATTTTTGAAGCTGCTAGTGGCTCAATAGAATATAGTAGAAAAAATCATGATGCCATCCAAAGGTGTGCATTTGTCAACCAGTGTTGTGAAATGAAGTTGAACATATTTTTAAGGTCAACAGAGGTCAAATATCAGAATCTGAACGCAAACTATCAGCAATGATACACAATTAATAAAGGACAAACGGCAATCTTTCATTCATATGGTGGCCTTGGCTATTGAGTTATCACTACTCCTAATTCTGTATGCACAACAAAGCATCAATACTGAAGTGTGGATAGAGCATTACAAAGAGAACTACCCATAGATACTTAAGAAAGAGTAACAGAATAATGGAAAACTTGAATACTAACTCGTATTTAAATTCGATTAAAAAAAGTAGCATACCGGTAGAGATGCCTGCTCTAAACTATATCAAGATGTCTCAGTAGCCGAAGTAAATTGATCTTACGGAGGATCCAAGCAACATCAAAGTGCTCAAAGTTATTGTGCACTTTCTTGATTGCCACCATGTCGCCAATTCGGTCAGGAGCATACCACGATGGACTTTAACTCTGTAGGATGCGATATCCACTGAAATCCAGATTCACCAACGGAATACCAAGGAATCCTGTTGAGCGGCATCGTTAAGCGGCATTCTTATTTAGAAACTGAGGTAGCACATCGTCTGTGAAATAAAGTAGCAAGGTTAAATTACTTTTTAGATCCATTGAGAATATATGTTTAAAGGAAATGATAAAATTCAAATCAGTTAAATAGCTATAGCTAGGCCTTAACACCTCTGGTACTGAATTTTCATAAACTGAATTGCAGAAGTTCGATCTAGCTTACTCCATTTTAGAATTTCCATATATTGAATTGCAGACTCATCACAACCATTGTATCCAAAAACTGAATTTCCATAAATGTATACTAAGGTTTCAGAGGCTTATTTTAAGAACGTGCTTGGCATCAGGTAAACCACACAGTAGCACACACGCTTGTCAACATTGTAGAGAAAGAACAAATACATCAGTATGTAGCACGCACCATAATCTAAACTTCAAGGTTGATTTGAAATAAGGAAAAAGTGCAGACCAGTTCAAGGGAGATATCTTCTCGTTTTGCATATTTTTGCTGAATCTTCTTCACGCAAAGAAAAACATGGAAAAAAGCTTCCACTTAATAGGACAGATATGAAGCCACAGGAAGTAATCCTGAAAGTTTTAGATGCCTATTTAATAGGCTGTACAAATAGACCGACTGCATAGCATATGGAATCACCAACAAATCCGCTACAGCGACCTAAAACACTATCAAAAAGGCAATATATGTACAACACTATTAAAATTAGTGGTTAAGATTTAAATAGAAAAATCTGAAGAACTTGTATATATGTACAACACTATTGTTTTTGTCTCCTCAAAGCAATATAGGTTGGTTACTATATGGAAGCAAATGATCCATGTAATAAATAGAAGAAGTAAAGCAGATCCACTCATTTTATAAGCAGACCGGAAAGAAGAAAATGTTTAAGGCTATGGAACTATCTCTGATACATGTTTGAAGCTAGGAACATTAACTGGTGCCTTCCATACTAATGGAATTTCATAAACTCTACATGCTTGTTTCTTTTTTCCCATACTACATGGCAATGCCTAATGGTATCCTAACAATAACAATGTCAATAGTATGCAAGAAAGCGGGCAGTCGGTGATAAATATTGTCCAGGAGACACTAACTCTATACATCATGTTTCCAAAATTGCTGTGGTTGGCTAAAAATAAACTCTATACAGCACAAGTTTCTTTCTACCTATCTTGTAACGCTGACCAAGAGCTAACCAGGAAGCAGAACGTGACTGTCATTTCAGGTGCAATCACATCTCTTAGGAGCACAAGTGAAAAAAGAGGCACTAAAATGGCTAGGGAAAGATTATAGTAACATGATTTCATAAACAGACATGTAACTTGGGATATACTAATCTATGTTGCCTGGGACATACTACTTTAGTGCCTAAATCAGGACCATAGAAATCAGTATATTAGGCACTAAAGTAGTTATGCACTAAAGTAGAAAATAGGCATAAGTATGTACCAAAATCAGTACCATAGAACTTATTCAGACTGCCAACTGATCACCATTGAGGTCAAAACTTACCAGCAGGCAGAATATATGAAAACAGTAAAGAAAACCACAAAGTCCATATCTATCAATTTGTATATTGCACGCACCAAGGGGAGATGATAAACTGAACCATGCAGTACAGCTGGCGTAAGCATCATCAAAATGAAGAAACATGTTGAGCTTGCAACTTCTAACAGATGGAGCCATCCACTTTCACCGGCTTGTTTTATCCGAACAAAAAGAAAATCCATGAATGACGCGCAACATAATTGATCATGGATCAATTACACTGGCTGTCCTTGGGAGGATTCTTAACATCATTTACCTAGAGAAGGCACGCTAGTGGTGGGATCACATCGCGGAAGCAGTTCTGGCACGACATGCCGACGGCAAGACTCACGGTGATCGCTGGATCGAAGGGGTTGTCCTCCTCCTCCTCTGCATCCTCCTTCAAATTCATCGCCCTCTTCTTCTCCCACCTCGACACCATCACCACACCGGCATCGAACATTCACTTCTCAGAGGACCTTGAAAATGATTTAGACGATGAAATAATAAGAAACCAGACATTCATCTGTTTCGATCTGTCAAGGTCGCTCAGATCAAAACTTTCTTATTATTGTGATACAAACATTCAGTTCTTACATGTTTGGAGAGAGTAGTTATTGTGCAAATAATGAATAAATACATTAGCCATATCTCAAGGTCATTTTCCTAGACATATTGATTTATATACCATCAGAACCATAATATGAAATATGAAAGTTCCACAAATCGTCAATGCCAGTTTGCACGCAGATTAGTTTCACATGATCGAGCATCATGTGTCGATGTAAATAATTCCATGTAACTTTTTTTGCGAATAATAATTCCATGGAACTATGGCAGTTCACCAAATACATCAAACTCAGGAGAGAAAGATTAATTTGATTCAACATACAGTGAGGTCTGATTCAAGCGGATCACTCGACTTGCAACTTAGCACTTCATGATTTGAGGTGCAGATGATTGAAACCCTATGAGGAAGGGGTCGCCCATCACGGACGGAGGTGCGGCGTAGGGGCTCGCTCGGGATTTTGGATTGAGCTTCCTACTAACGAGCAGCTCCATCTCGAGCTCAACGCCCCCAAAGTTTGCCCGCTTCCCTTGCCACCGCCCCACCTCCACATGCCTGGAAGGGGAGATGAATTGAGGAGACAATATGTGTGGGATTCCTTAACCGTGCACAGCATACAACAACCAGCCGGCACTACCACAGGTGTTCCAGGTTCTGCCAATAACTCCAATGCATGCACGGCGTCATCCGTCAACAGCTCCCCGAATTCCCCCACCTGAATTGTTAGCAGCTGAGCACCCTGTTTCTTGCACTGGTGCTCGCGCGTATAGCGGTCGCCGCATTTGAAACACAAATTATTTGCACGTCTGAAATCACGGAGCTGGCGCTCGCGAGCAAAGTCGTCAGTAGCTGCACGAGGAGCGGCCTGCTGTCGAGGGACGACAGGAGCGGCTAGAGGAGGAGGGCGACCAGCTAGAGCCGGCCGCTGGCGTGGACGCAACGCTTCAAGCTCCTCTTCCTGTATCTTTGCAAAAACGGTCGCTCGCGTGATGCTTGTAGGCGCCTGGATCCGAACTGCGGCACGGAGCTCGTCCTTCAAACCAAGAACAAATTGAGTGACGAAGAACTTACTGTTCAAGGCTGGGTCCAGGGATAACAGATGGTACATGTACACTTCAAACTGCATTCTGTATTCCGCAACTGTGCCAGTTTGACGAAGTTGTAGCAGCTTGTGCATGATGGCCTCAAACTCGTCAGGCCCAAACTCCTCCACGACAGACAACTTAAAGTGGATGCGTTTGCCGAAACGCCTGCAACCACAAGGCAGCGTGTCCATCCATATAGAGCGAAGCTGTGGCCACCCATTGCTGCGGCTGAACACGGTACAACTCGAAATAGGAACTGCAGCGATCAAGCCAGAGGTTCGGAAGTGAGCCGTCAAACCTGGGAAAATCATGCTTGGGTGGCTTGCAGTAGCTGTGGTCATCGCCCAAATCACCCTGCACCATGGGCTCGACATTTCGTCGAACATGTGGCGTGTGCACTGGCTGATGAGGCATACCCAACTGGACGGCAGGCTTCTCAGGTAACAGTGGCGGTCCATCGTTTGCCAACCGTGCCGTGTTCGCCGCCTCGCCATGCCTGATAGCCGATGGCGGCGCGAACGGAGTGGCGCGTGGATCCGCGGGCTGGGACCCTGTTGGTGTCGCGACGCGGCGTGCTTCGTCGATGTCCGCCTGTGTGAGATCCAACTGCTTCCGCACGCTCTGGAGCTCGTGCGAAATCTGAGCGTTGAACGCCGTCTGCACCGCGTGACGCTGGTCGCCGATGACGATCTGGTCATCGAAGCGCTTGAGCAGCTGCTCTAGGAGCAACTGCGTGGACGTGGCGGACTCCTCCAACGCCATCAACACCTGCTTCGTCTGCGCCGAAGGCCAAACGGACGACGCCGTCGCGACTCCTCCAAACAGATCGAACCGAGCTAAGGATTTCGCGCAGATTCACCGAAGTAAATCCGCACCTGCGCCCGGATTTACGGATCAATGCCGAGAGAATGCGAGTGCGCGGCGGGGAAAATTTTTTGTGGAGATTTTTCTGGCTCTAGATACCAATTTGTGACGACCTGACCTGATGGGGATCAGAATCGCACAAAGGATTTGAACTGGGGATGAGAAATTAGAAGCAAGAGGTGAGGAAACAGAAGCAAACGAGATGAGTCGATTCAGAGTTCTATTCCTTCGATACCGATACAGAGAAGGAGCAGGGTATTTATCTCCCTTCGCTCGCACACGAGTTGGGCCACAACCGGCTTCCAACACAACACACAGGCAACCCAAGGCCTAACAGCACGAAGTGCACTCTCTAGTCATTACAACAGTACTTAGCCAGGTTCTGCAGGTACTGATGTGATGACAGTTCTCAGCTGGGATACCCTCATGTCACATCAACTATGAACTAAAGAACACAATCATTTGAGTAACAGAGTAGAAGCTAATCCTATGTGTAGGGATAAGTATCTAAGGTTGTTTTATACTGAACACAAAATTTAAAGATGCCTTGGGATTGCCTGTTCACGAGATCTAAGAGGATTACCAAAAGCAAAAAACTTAGAAACACATAAGGTCAGTGAGCTGTGATGCTGTAAACCTACTCGTGATCAAGGATCTTCTTTGGCAGCTTTTTATTTCCATCGCCATGGAATTTCGTCCTTGCAAGTATGTCCGCTGCATCAAAATTCCTCAGCAGTACATCCCCTTGTTTGCCACCTGAAGCCAGGTGACAACAAACAATGCAAAAGCTCATCTCGTGCAACAAGAATCGAACTGACACTGAACCCTGAAATCCAAATATCAAAGTACACGGTTAACACTCATGAGATTGCACATATGCATGTCTTATTGCTCACACATGGATGTAAAGTGTACCTTGTTCCCTAGGTAGCCCATGATACCCGATCCAACACATGACACATTCAAATGGCGAATGTATGGCCTAAGATTGCTTCTCACCCAGACTGAGGCAAATATGCCCACCATCTGCTTGCTCCTGATGCATCTAAAGCATCCCTGTTTTGTGAAGCTCTCTATTGCACTGTTACTTGTAGGGGAAGGCGGCGGAGGAGGTTGTCTCCGAGCGGCGGGGTGAGCAGCGGCGGGGGAGATTATCTCCGGGCGGCCGGGATGAGGGGCGGCGGCTGGGGTCAGGATGAGGGGCGGCGGCGTGGGTTGAATAGGGGAAAAAAAGAGGACATGGCATCTGGGGCGAGTGTTTTTGGGCCATGGCATCTGGGGCGAGTGTTTTCGGGTCTGACGGCCCATACGTTTCTCCGCTCGGGGTGGGATGGCCCAAGTGCGCGACGGGAGTACGACACGGACGACCAAAAATCTTGACGTATTGGAAGAGTGGGCAGAATAAGGAACATGTTCCTCCTTTTTAAGTAGTGTAGATAGATCCAAAGGATAATATTCTGTCTCAAACTCAAAAGATTTCGTTAAACCATAGATTCAAAGGATAATATTCTGTCTCAAACTCAAAAGATTTCATCAAGCTGGAACAACTACTACAGTTCTAGAACAACTACTGCAGTCTAACCCTCACATTGTGACCTTTGTGTCGATAAATACTCAAAAGGTAAGTTTACTGAAACAACTACTTTAGCTTACTACAGTTCTGGAACAACTACTGCCTGTCTAGACGTACAGTAGTAAGCTATTTAAAACTTAATATCACTAGGGTCTACGAGAAGTCAGGCAACATTTAGCAGCTTCCCCTCCAGGCCTCCACGCATGAAGATCAATCAAGAGATATTATCTCATCATCATCATCATCCACTTCGAGGCATCCAAATTCTACATTGTGAAACACCATTAAGATAATTAGTATGGAAGGTTGCATAATACATAAACAATATAAATGTCCGCTGTGATGTTAATTCACTAGGAGATTCGATACAAATGCACAATGTTGGTTCACTAGAAGGGAGATGCAATAGAAATGCACACTGTTTTTACCTTCCTCTAGTTTGGTCAACTCGGCAAGCTCAGCTTCAACATTGATAGGCTTACAGCGCAACCAGTCTTGTGTGCATATCAAGGCTTGGAGTGTCATCGGTGTCAGAGAGCCACACATTATCTTTAGCCCATCTTGGACTACAAGATTAACAATATGAGCCACACACCTCATGTGAAGATGTTCCCCTTTTGCAATAGTACAGCCCCTATTAGTCAAAGAGCTCTTCATGTAATTTAAACAAGTATCATTTGAAGAAGCATTATCTACTGTAATAGTGCATACTCTCTCAATGCCCCATTCAATTAGTAGTTTATCTAATGATTTTCCAATGTCCTCACCTTTGTGGCCATCTACCAAGACGAAGCTAAGAATTCTTTTCTGAAGCTTCCACTCAGGTGTGATGTAATGCCCAGTTAGAACCATGTACCCTTGAAATTTGACGATGTCCAGCAATCAGGGGTGAGGCAAACAGTTTGACGAGAATCAATGAAATATTTTTTGAGCTTCGCTTTCTCAGCTTTGTAAAGAGACATAACATCTCTATACATGGTTGTCCTAGATGGAACAACGAACCTAGGGCAAGCTTTGGACATGAAGAACCTAAAACCTTCTTTTTCCGAAAATATGAATGGCAGCTCATCCACAACTATCATGCGAGCAAATGCTTCCCTAATCTCTTTCTTGTTGTACCGCCAAGTACCTCCCGAAACAACAGAATTGCCATCAACACTAGGTTGGTACATAAGCTCTGTTTGATGGCCACCCAGCTTGCTAGGATTCTTTTTGCAAGATTTCATATGGTTGATAAGGGAAGAAGTACCTGCACTTGCAGACTTGCAACCCAGTTCTACACCGCAATAGTTACAATTAGCACGATTCACATTCTTGTCCTGAACTGTGAAGTGCTGCCATATCTTGCTGCGTGTGTTTCTTTGTTTCTTGACAGTAATGTCTGGGCTCTCATCTGGTGTATGGAGAGAAGCTGCAGCGTCATCAGGACCAGCACCGAGGTATGACATGCCCTCACTCTCGGACATCTAAACAACACAAAATGTATCTCTGTATCATACATTCATACATAGCGTGATAGCTAGGGACATGCAAAACACTGAAATTTCTCAAAGCATTTTCAGAGGAGTAGAGTTAGTGATGAATTGCTACTTGAGCGCCGAGTAGGGGACTAGGGGATGACCGGTGACGATGCCCTGAAGGAGAAACGGAGTGTGGAGCCTCGATGTGCCGAGGTGGGGCCGTCAGGCATCCGCACTGGGGGTCGGCGCGGGTCACCGTGGTGGTCGCCGCAGGTCGCCGTGGTGGTGGGCGCGTTCGCCGTGGTGGTGGGCGCGGGTCGTCCTGGAGATGATGGAGTGGAGGCCAGCAAGGAGGGGGCGGGGATGGCCGGCTAGGAGGGGGCGGCAGCGGCTGGATAGAGGAGCGCGTCGCCGGACGTTCGAGGAAGGCGCGCCGCCAGCAGTTAAGGGTTCGCGCGCGCCGCCTCCTTCTGCCTGGTTCGCGACTTCGCGTCTGGACGAGGACGAGGCGACGAGCGACCTGAGCGTCTGGCGTGACGGTTGTTGGGCTGGGCGCCTAGGCCGCTGCCCGCTGGGCGGGCCTTGCCCACACTTCGGTTAATTTTGGTATAAACAGTGGTTTTTCAGTTTAAAACCGATAAAACCGAGTTTCATATGGTTAGTGTTTCTGTTAACTGTAACCTTAACCAAAAACTGAAAAAACCGAATTTTCAGGTGCAGTTAGGTTTTTTCGGATTCGGTTTCGGTTCGGTTATGCCCGGTCGGAGCTCCGCCCTGCCCGTGTTGCCCCACGCCCATCACGGGTTCGCCGGAATTTGGTTGGATTCCGGCGAATTTGGTTGGCTGTACCGGCGGAAGCAGTTAGCTCGATCTGAAATTTCAGCGCGCCACGAATAGAGTTTGGTGTTCAGTTCGCCCTGTCAGCCCCTACAAATACAGGTCGAGTTGGGTTTTCGGTCTCGACCTGAAAACTTTTTTTTAGTTTTGGATCGTTTAGGGTGACTGATCTCTGCGCCATTTTCTGAACTAAATCCGTAAATCAAGAGTTATTATTCGGTTTTACTCACTTTACGGGCTCTGCTAGGTGGGCTGGGCCGCTCGTGCATCGATAAGTAAGCAAGGGGAATTTTTCATGCCATAGTTGGACGGCGGCGAGTACGAACCCTAACTCTGATATACTTACAAGGTAACGAATCTCGATCGATCTCCCGATTTGGTGGCCGGTGACGGAGACGGAGACGGACTCCGAGTGCCGTCGACCGCCTCGCGCGGGCACATATAAGGCTAACCCCTCCCCCTCCGTGCCTACAGGCTACAGACACCTACGAACGCAAGGCGCGGCGAGGATCCGTAGAATCAGCCATGTCAGCGGCCCTTCGACACGCGGCGAGGAGGATTGGCGGCCGCGCGCTGCAGCGCCCGCCGGCGGAGGTGCAGCGGCGGCTCTTCAGCGCCGGACGAAGCAGCGACGCCAAGGTTTGATTTTTTCCTCTGCTGTTGTTCGCCTGAACCAGAACAAAGAAACTAGCGGCAAATCAAAGTAGAGACACATGATGTGCGAGAGGAAGCAAGCGTTTTGGATTTCCATCGAAACTGAGCTTAGTTTAGGGCACACATATATACACGGGTTAAAAATCATCCCGAGTTGTTCAACCAAGCCAGAATTGTACTACCCTAATCCTAATCTAAATTTTGACAAATCTGATACATCTATGTATGGACAGAGGTAGGAGCTGTATTAGGCAATGGTTTAAAGTCTACAATCTTATTTTTGTGTCATGTGTTCAACCAGACCCTTAGAATGTCCCAACATCCATGAATCTTCTCCTAGTATTTGTTATCTGAATTTCAACGGGAAGTGCTTTTGGCTCTTGATCTCCAGTGATCTCATCATTTAAAAAAAATATTTTTTGCAAGTTATATAAAAAAATCTGAAAATAATTCTGGAGATTTGTCATTGCTACATCTCACAATCATGCGAAATCTCAACCCTAAATTATTTTTATGTTGTGCTGGACAAAAAAGAAAAAAACTGATATGTTTTAGAGATTTGAAAATCTACACTTTCGTCATTTTTCTGGAGTATTGAAAATTGATTTTTTGCACGTTTGTGTGATACATCATTAGCTAAATACGCATTTTTTCCAGAATTTTTTGTAACCAAGAGCATTGGTGCCTGTGCGCACCAAATCTCTATTCTCAATACAAACTCATTTTGTGCTAATGCATGAGCTGCTGCAGGGCCTTGCTGTTGATGGGGAAAAGGATTTGGTAGGGAAAGTCAAGAAGATGAAAGAGGAGATGTACAGTGTTCTCTACGAGTGTCAGGAGAAGAAGATTTTTCATGGCACAGCGCGACAGAATGCTGAGCTGCTGGAGGATCTTTCTGGGCAAGTCGAGCCTAGAACCAATGACTTCCGCTGGTATAGCCTCGAACATCTACACATTGTACTCTCTTTTTTCCTTTATATCTATGACAGATTGTATGGTTTTAATTCTTATTATGCCATCTGACATGTAGGCGCACACACCGGATAAGAAAAATGCTCAGTGATTCTATCATGTTGGCAGGGGTGTTTTCTGTCAACTATGTGGTTTTGGATAAGCTCATAGGTCCATACCCGAAAGAAAGGGGTAAGATCGAGCCATCTCTGGAGGCATAGGAAGGGAAACCGCGATGATGTTGGTGCTTTCTATTGTCTGACAACGTCATAATCGTCCAAATCCGGTATATTAGTCCTTTTGTAATTCTCTAGTTTGAAACACATGGGCTCATCAGAATAGATATATGAAGAATACTGGGGGAGCAGTTGATTGATTGTTGCAGGGCACTCTGGGTTACAACGACTCTAGCCTATTTATTGGAAACAAAAAGGGGGCGATAGACATCATCTTGGTTGGTAGCTGCGAGAATAGCTTCCTCTCGGCTTCGGACACATCGTGCCTCTGGAGAGAGCACATGACGACTAGTCCTTGCAGGCTTTCTGTACATCCATACAACGTTGGCCATCTTGCTCGCGTGAGCTCCAGCGGTGTGTTCCTTTGGACCAGAGCTTGAACCAACAAATATCTGAAACTATCAGTTCTGTTCCAAGCCATGCTCTCTGGTGGCTTTCTAACTCGCGAGTCGCTGCCAGCTGTGTTTCAACTTTCAAGCAGTTGTGCTGCTCGGGATTCGGGAACATGTTTGTTTCAAGAATGAGTGCTTGTTCATTATCCTGCCTAAGTTTTGTTTCTAGGGCAGTTGTCAGAAAAATGCTCTGAGATCAACAACTTGAGACCATTGATCACCTAATGGTCCAATAGCCTATTGCTTAGTAAATCTTGTTGAAGCAAAGTCAACGACATCACCATGCTAAATCTGGTTGAAGGAACATAAAAGAGCGTTGCAGGAACAGAAAAGATTACTCTTCAAGAGATCCACTCAGGACAACTTCATGAAGAGATCCACTCCGAGTGAAAAAACAACAACAAAAACAAGTGATGTTGGTAATACAAGTCTTCAAAAGATAGCAATTTTACCCTTTTGTTTCTGTAGTCACTCTGTGTTACTCCTTCAGTCACATAATATAAGATGATACCACAACCAATATGCAATGTAGTAACATCTTATATTATGGGACAGATGGAGTAGCATTTGATTATCAGCATAAAGCTAGAGTAGGCATAGATAGAGCCTAAAGAAACATATACGATAATCCAGCGACACAAGTTGGCTGGATGTGCAGTTAGAAAACGCAGCTTCAGAGGTACAGCAGCATACAAGATAGGCAATCTAGAGCTCACACATTCATTTGTTCAGATGCAATCAAATAGATAGATGGAATAACATACACAGCACCACAGGGATATCAGTCAAGTTCTAGCTGACATAGCATAAATAATCCCAGAGACAGCAGTCAAATTCTAGCCAACACAGAATAAACAATCCCAAGCAGCCAAGTTCTAGCTAACAGATGATAAACAAGCCCAGAAATTAAGACAAACGATTACGGGAAAACAATCTGATGTTGGTAATCAAGCATGAGCCACCTTCTCTTGTGCAGCAGCCACTTGTTGCTGTCTTTTCTTGTTACAAGCATTGTTGAATAAGTGCAGCTCAATCATAACAAGACCAACTAGGAGGGTACCAGTGAGGGGAATGGATGATTTTACCACATCCTGAAACACTTCGAATCTCCGCGTCTTGCGCCTACAGGTGGCAGGTCAAATGAGATTACAAGAATGGATCAACTACTGTCATGTCAAAACACATCACAGGACTGCATAGGTTTGAGAGTGTACCAACCACTAAGAGTCATTTGGCCTCGGCTTGATTTGTATAGAAAGAGTCTTGAGCAGCTGTATGTTCTGATGGTCAGTAGTCTCTGACTTGGCTAGCAAATCATACAACTCCTCCTTCTTCAGTAGGATTACCTCCTTTGCTTTGGCCAGGGTTTCAGGTGGTTCACAACGAACATACTGGATAGAAATACAAAACCAGGGTATCACACATGACGCGCTACTAATCACACCAACACTCACGTCGAGACACGGAAAATTGTAGGTTTTGGACGTTTACCCGCTTCGTGGTGCTCATGAACCTTGCAAGACAGGCGCCCGAAGCCTGTGATCGCTGGATCAGGCCACCGGCCGCCGGCTTTGGCTGGATCAGGGCACCGGCAGCCGGCGCTCGCTGGAGCAGGGCGGACCCAGCAAGCCTCCTCGCACCGGATCGAACAACTGCGGCCATCTCCTCCGGTCTGCAAAATTGAGGGATTTAGGGGAAGCAACACACCGGCGACGCGGAAAAAGACTGGAGCAAGTATCGACGGCGAGCGTACCTTGCTGATCTGGGTATCCGCAATGCGCGCTCTTAGGGCATTTGCAACACTACAGGGTGAATATCGTAGCAGTTATGCTATTTCCGGCTGAACCTAGCAGTTATAAAATTAAACAAATTTCAAACAACACAAATTTTAGTAGACCAATAATTAATTTATAACATTAAACAAATTATAGAAATAACTACTACTTCTTCTTCTTGGACGGCCCTGAAGCGTCATCGTGTTGGCGACACTTCCTACTCATCACCTCTTCGGATGAATTGCTCGCCGACGCCTCCAACAAGCCCATCTTCCCCTCCGACGAGTCGTCCTTCCGCCTTCGCTTAGGCTTTCTTCTTCTTTGCTGCCTCCTCCACCTCAAGCCGTGCCCACCTAGCATCTTCATCCTCCTCCTCCTCCTGGCCGTCGGCTATGGCATCATGCGCCTCATGGTCGTCGGCATTGGCGTCGCTCAATGGAGTGTTTGAGCTACTCGGCATCGGAGCCCTTTCCCACCAATGCCGCCATCCTGGTGACTTACCCTCGCTATCGTAGTCAGATAGCAACGAAAGGTTGCTCATGGCGTCGACCTCTCGTCGATGGTAGAGATGATGGTGGAAGCCAGTGGGAGATTGGAAGCACGGCTGGTGCGTACGACTTTTATATCAACACGGCCAGAAGCTGAGAAGGCGCCGCATAAATCGAAGAGGGCGGTGGTTGCTCTTCCGTGGTGGTTTCTGTGATGGGGAAGACGCCTCGATCGTCGCGTTTGCCCTTCCGGCGTTTGCTCTTCCGCGACGGTTACACACCGAGTCTCACCGAGGAATTGGGTTCAACCTAAGTTCTTGGGCCACACCATGAGAATCATTTCGTGCCCAAATATTTTTATACGAGTATAATACTTTTTTTTCGAGAGTACGTAATTGCGTACCTTTGTTTTATAGAAGGCAGAACAAGGTTTACAGAAAGGTCATCAGCGGTCACCGGCTACGAGTATAATACTTAATCATCTTTTTTCCAAGAGGATTCTTTTTTTTTTCAATATCTAAAACTACCACGAATTTTGGAGGATGCATAGCACCTACTCTCTACAGTCGAATTTAATCGACGCGGAGGGAGAGCTGCTCGTGCGTGTGCTTAGGCGGGTGGGTGCGCCAATTTATTAGGGCCGGAGGTAGCCTGTACCAAAAATTCACGTGCCCTATATAAACGTGTGAGGTTATACATACATGCCCTAACCCTAAGGAACCTAGATCCGCGAGGTATACGCTCGCCGTCGATGTTTCCTTTCCTGCCCCGTCGTCGCCCGTGTTGCTTCCCCCTAACCTCTCAATTTTGCAGACCGGAGGAGATCGATGGCCGCGATTGTTCGATCCGGTGCGAGGAGGCTTGCTGGGTCCGCCCTGCTACAGCGAGCGCCGGCGGCCGGTGCCGTGCTCCAGCGATCGCAGGCCTCGTGTGTGGATGCGCTGCGCCGCCCCTTCCTTGCAAGGCTCATGAGCAGCTCTCGAAGCAGGTAAACGTCCAAAACCGACTCTTTTTGTCGTCTCTCGACGGGACGTGAAATGTTGGTGTGATTAGTATCCTCGTTTTCTACGTGTTTCCAGCACGAGGACGAAATCCAGGAGAGGAAGGAGGAGCTGTACGATCTGATATCTCTGACGGAGAATTATCCCCATACTGACTATCACAACAGGCTCCTGCTCCGGGAACTTTCTGCACAAGTCGTGCCTAGACCAGCTGACCCTAAATGGTACAACATCGGAACATACACAGATTGTATGTTCCATTTGCATAGACATGTGTAAATTGATGAAATGCTCTGCTGCTTCCTCCCTTTTTCTGCCACTTTTGTGTTTGACTTCATATATAGTAGCTGATCATTCTAATAATCTCATTTGACCTGCCTGTAGGTGCTTCATGCGTGCAGCAAAACGTTTTAACAATGTGATAAGGTCAGTTGGGATTGTCGTTGGCTTGGTTATAGGTGGTGCTTCTGTTAAAGTGCTGCTCAGCTTGGAGGAGTTCTCACAGCGGATTCTCAAGGAACATAAAGAGGAGAAGAAGGCTGCGAAGGAGAAGCAGGTGGTTTTTTCTTGAGGGAGAACCAAGGATGGCAGATGTCAACCTGTTTCCCAGCACTATGTTATTGTAAGTTGTAACTATGGTACTTTTTATGATCTGTTAGCTAGGACTTGTGTGCAAGTTCATTCGCAAAAAAAAAACTTGTGTGCAAGTTTATCACTGCAGACAATCTTGTTGGTTTAACTATGATGATTGTTGTTGCTGCGTTCTCGTGATCCTGTGTGAATTGGAATGTCATTCTATCCTTATGTCGTTCTGCAGTTATTAGGTCTATCCTAATCTGTTTGACAAAGAAAATCCTAAGGAACCCTAATTATTCCGAGGAGGTGTACCTCCCTTGCGATCCGAAAGGACGAGGGTGTATGACTTGGAGGCGCTTCAGCTGTAGTGTAAGCGGAGGGTGGCTGGGGCGAGCGGCGAGACATGAGGGGCAGCAACGTCGGGACCGCTCTAGGCTTCCATGGGAGGATTTTTTTTTCTTTTCGATCTCTTCCATTGGAGGATGTTACGGCCGTTATTTCCTTCGTATTCTCCAGGTGTTATGACTTCGAACCAGTATTTTCGGTGGTAGAGTTGCCTAAGACTACTCACAATGGGGAGTAACATAAACTAGTATCATGCATATGATACTAGTTTATGTTACTACTTCCACAATGGGTAGTATCATAGGTGTTGTAACATAAAGAGTTTCATTTATTGTTTTGTGGGATCTATAGTAGTACATCAACCTTGTGATCTCCTTGTGGCATGTACTAATATTTTGATATTCCCCTTAATCAACAATTGAGACATCAAACAGGGAACTCAAATGATTCATATATCTGACCGAGATAATTGAGAGGCATCAAATAGGAACTGAAATGATTCACACCAAACCACCATCCAGATCATGGATTATCCTGAACTGAATAATGCCTGCTGAACAATCCATCCCCTGCTATGCTTCATTACTATTCCCCTTGATCACCCTGTCAAACAGTTGTCAACTTACAATGTAACTAGTGTCTAATTTTCTTGTCTGATCATAATTACGAATATGTTGTTTAGAACTAACCTAATCTTTTTTTTTGTCTGGTCACAATTACACAAGGATGATACTTATAAATATATATAATTCGAGGTGACCAAGCTGAGCTATGCCAAAATGGTACATGTATTATTCTAAGGATGGTTGAGTTCTTACTATACTGTGCAGTTTACAACTTGACAGTTGAGGCTTGCTGCAAAGCATCAGTTTGTTCTCCTATCTCGGTCCAACTGAAATTCAGATCCTGAGTGACGAGTTGATGAATCCGTACATTGCAAAATCAGTTCACAACATCAATCAGATCTAGTATAGTAAATATACTTTTTGGTGATCTTTGATTAATATTTCATACATCGCTGGACCCCAGCAGAGTTTGGGTACATAACTATTAGAATAACAGGAAGAACTTGCCATTGATTCAAAGATGGGTTAGTGGAGGAGCTCGTCGGGGCGACGGGGTAGAAGTGCGGCGGTGTCGAGGGGTTTGTGGAGGATCTCGTCGGGCGCCAGGGAACTGCTGCGGCGGCGAGCTGGCCGACGGCCGTACAACCTCTATATACTTGCGGGCACCTGATCTCTCCATGGTGGGTGCGGCGCTCCCGGCCGGCGCTGTCGCTGGCAGATGGGATATGGAGGGTGGAGCCGGGAGAAGATGCGGGCATGGAGGTGCCTGGGAACCGGGAAGGAGAGGAGGTGCGGGAGGGAAACGAGCTACAGTAGGTTAGGAAGAGAAGGTTCGGGACGGCGCACTGGATCAATTCCACCATAAAATTCCTCGTTTCAAGCGCTAAGTTACGGTATCTACTCATGTTACCGTAAGTTCCTCTCTCTTCTTTAATTGCACGCCACGTCAGCGATCTTGCCTAGCTGGAGTGTATGATACCGGTTTTGATACCAGCGTTGGGGCTAGTCTAATTATCTAAGCCAAGTTTTTGGACGGCTGCTCCTCTGGCACCTGCCAGGTCTCCATTCCCCAACCACGGCTAGAGCGTGTACAGCTTCTTCCCTCGGCAACTCAACAGCACGGCGGGCACCATAAAAAAAGAACAACTATGGATCCGACGACGACTATCTCGTCGAGAGTTTACGGACGACGGGACCGACAGGCAACTCGATCAAAAAACACGACCATCAACTCATCCTGTCCGTCCGTGAAGCGCAGAAAAAAAAGGTGCAATGGCAACTTAGAGTCCCGTTTTCAGATTCGATTTTCTACAAGTACGATATAAGCAAACCTACCATCTGCAATGTTGGAAAAATATACCATTTTCTATATATGCTGAAATATCATCAAGTGAATTTAGGAGTCGTCTAGCAGTAAACTATACGGCAGTTATAGCAAACTCTCGCAAAACTATCATCCCATCACTCTTCAGTGGCTGTTGGTGTGGTAATCTTACAGGGAAGACTCAAGGTAATAGAAGTACTAATTAAAATATCTGGTACTTCCAGCCAAGCTGTTCCATATCTGCCCTAGACTAGATTCCTTCTGCGAATGTATGATTAAGAAAATGCTTTGTTCAAAGAATGTAAGGATGCACTGCTCTTAGTTGTACATGGTGAGGGAACTGAAACAAGCATCACTGCTCTTCTTTATATTTATTTGCTTAGGGAAACTTTGTGAATGTGAATTGTCCAGCTTAGTTGGTCACAAGAAACTATAGAATGATAGCTTCTTGCTTCATCATTGCGGACAACTCTGAGGAGTCAACAATAAGTGATGTTTGTATATTAGCAGTCTTCAGGAGATGTCAACGTCAGAAACAAAATCCTGAAGACCAAAGCATTTTTACAGTTTCATTTCTCGAGTTGCTGCTGTATGGTGTTACCACTTACCAGCACAGAGCCTACAGATGATAAAACACAGCTTGAGAGGTACAGGCGTACAGCAAAGTTAGGCAATCGAGAGCTCACAGGTTCAGATGCGATCATATAGATAGATGGCACAACACCACAGAGATAGAAGTCAAGTTCATACAGCTGCCCCTTCTTCATCTGGATTTTGTCGAGAGCTTCAAACAGTAATTGAGGCGGTGCACGACGAGGTAGCTGCACACACACATACAAAACAAGGATAGAATACATGAAGGCGCCACGAACATTCACGTCGAGACAGGAAAAGGTGCGGGTTTTGGACCTGTTTCGTGCTGCTCATGAACCTTGCAGGGAAGGGGTGGTCCGAGGGCTGGACCAGGGCACCAGCTAGCCGCAGCTCGCTGGAGCACAGCGGAAGCAGCAAGCCTCCTTGCACCGGATCGAACAATCGCGGCCATCTGCGAAATTGAGGGATCAGGGGAAGCAACACCGGCGACGAGCGAACGTACCTTGCAGATCTGGGATCCTTAGATTAGTCACAGTGGGGAGTAACATATAGTAGTATCATGCATATGAAGACGACGGCGTCGCAGGTGACAGAGTGTGTGCACCTCCGCTGCGGCCACGGCCACGGCCGCGACCTCGGCCTCGATCAGACATGGTGTCGTCTTTTCAGATGGTGAAGGCTAGGGTTGGGGAGAGAGGTGCTAGGGTTTGTGTGTGAGCACGTTCGTCGCTAGGGTTTGTGTGCTCACGCCATAGTTGGACTTGCAAGAGGCTCGGCATGCAGTCGCTCATGGTGTGAGCACGTTCGTCGACAGGCGAGGCAGTGGAGGGCTGGAGGCCGGCCTGGCCATGTGGAATTCTGTTGACGAGCGGGAAATCTAGAGTGCAGCTGTCGGTAAGACCCTGGTAGGGCAATGGACGCGGAGCAGCCGGCTAGAGGTTGCCGGCTCGCGGCAAAGGCCGGCTGAGGAGCAGCCGGTGGAGCCGTACCGGGCTTCTGGAAGCGGCTGTTCTAAGTCCTAGTCGGCCGGCTACGCCATCTGCGCTGTGGCTGGGCCGGCTTCTACAAGCCATATCCGAGGGGTCTATACTCGGACCGACTCGAGGCTGGCGAGTCTTGCATGAGAAGGAACTTGGTGGTGGTCCGGGTTCAAAGGTCCACGCTGACCTCCCTTTCCGTAAAGCGCGGGGCACTGTAGAGCAACATTACCGCGCGGACAGCCATCATCGCCACGACGGTCCGTACCGGCTACAGGGCATGATGGCGACAGGGACATCTCTCGCCATGCCGCTGACTCCGGCGGGGACGGGACAGGCCACTACGCTCAACGGCTCCGTGACGTCAACGCCTCAGGAAGGAGCGGAAGCCGAGCCGGCCGCCGGCGCAGACCATAGGGACTTCTATGTAAAGTGGCCTATATAAGCTGGGCTACCCCCTCGTGCGGGGACGCCGATCATTCTTACTTCACAGACTTAGCGCTACTCGAGGAGAGAGACCTTCGTCTACCTTAGCCTCCCGAGCAGCACACACTCTAGGAGCACCATTGTATTGTGTGACTACTATATACACTCATAGCAGGAGTAGAGGTGTTACCTCCATCGGAGGGCCTCGAACCTGGGTACGTCGCCGTGTCGCTCGTGCCCATACCCGCATCCGGATACCGCCGTGAGACCACTAGGAACCGCTTCGATTAGCCACCCTATGGCATATGCCGTGACGATACCACGACAGCAGTGGCCCTTGGCGCCATCCTCTGCAAAGGGTTGGCTACCATGTGTGAAAATTGAAAGGAGAGGGAGGCGCGCGGTGTCTGTTATCATCTCTTCCACCACTGTCCCACATCAATCTGACAAGAAAACACCACGGCAGCTACACTATGTTTACCTTATTTTTCATTTTGTTCAATTAGCTCTAGCTGAAAACTTGAGATCTAAAACTGAACAGACTGGCTGATGAGTGCAAAGTTGATCACCATCTTTAGACATGTAATAAACAGGTCGCGGCCCACTCATGGTGGCCTGGAGGATCACCAGAAACTATAGAATGGCAGCCTCCTGCATGATCATTGCGGACAATCTCATGCAGCGATCACTCTTCAGGAGATGCACTCTGAGGAATATAAAATCAACAATACGCAATGATGGTAGTAATATCAGTCTTCAGAAAATGTCGGTCGCCATTTCAAGACTTTCTGCTAGCCAACAAAGTCGTGAAGACAGGAGCATCTTACAGTTTCGTTTCTGTAGTTACTACTCCCATGTGTTCAATTATGAGCTAATATTTAATTATCGGCTTATAGTTGGAGTAGGCATAGATACAAGTTGGCTCAACGTACGTGCAGTATACAAAGATAGGCAAATCCAGAACTCACACTTGCTCAGATGCGATGAATTAGATAGATTGAGTAACGTACACAGCTCCACGTACAGAGATAGCAGTCAAGTTGTAGCAAACATATATAGCATAAGATGGCAGTCAAATTCTAGCTAACATATCCTGAACAATACAGAGAATTAGGACAAGTGCTTGCTGGAGAACAAATTGGTGTTAGCCGTCAAGCATGAGCCACCATCTCCTCTTATGCAGGAGGAGCATCCAGCTGTTGTCTCCTTTTCTTCTTAGCAACACTGACCTTCTCCTTTTTTTCGGCAGCAGCAGCAGCATCCATGTTGTTGCTTCTTCTTCTTCTTCTTCTTCTTCTTGTTAGAAACACTCAACTTATCTTTTGCAGCAGCAGCTTCAAGTTGTAGTTCCTTCCTCTCTTCAGCAATAATATAATCTGTAAAGTACACCTGAAGCGAAGCAAGAACAAGTAGAACGGATCCTGACATAGGAATGCATGATGTTATCAAATCTTGAGCCAGTTCCAGTGCCTTCATCTTGCGCCTAGAGGTAGGAGAAATAAAGTTACAAGAATGATCAGCTACTGTCAAGTCATCAAAACACAAACATGACTGCAGCATATGTACCAACCACTGAAAGTCATATGGTCTCGGCTTGATCTGCACAGAAAGGCACATGAGCAGCTGCCTGTTCTGATGGTCAGCACGCCCCGACTTAGCTACCAGATCATACAGCTCCTCCTTCTTCACCTGGATTTCCTCCAAGGCTTTGGCCAGGGTTTCAGGCGTTTCCAGAGCATGCTGGATACGCTAAAAAAACGAGGATATCATCACATGGCGCGCTACTAATTACTAAACGAAAAAGAGTCGGTTTTGGATCTCTACCTGCATCCTGCTGCTCATCAACCGTGCAAGGAAGGGATCCACACCCGAGGCCTGCGTCCGCCGGAGAAGGGCACCGGCCGCCGGCGCTCGCTGGAGCAGGGCGGATCCAGCAAGCCTCCTCGCACCCGATCGCACAATCGCCGCCATCTCCTCCAGTCTGCAAAATTGAGGGATTAGGGGAAGCAACAACGGCAACGGGGGCAAACGATCGGAGGAAACATAGACGGTGAACGTACGTACCTTGCTGTTCTGGGTTCGTTTGGGTTAGGGTTCCTTCCGCTCCGGCCAAATCCTACGTGCCTAAAAGGCACCGCACATCTCGATCGGGTATTGGGCCTAGCCCATTTACGTTTTCCCTCTTTTTGTTTTTCTGTTTCTATTTTTCTTTTCTTTTTATTTGTTTTTCTGTTTTATTTTTTTAATTCGAAAAGGTTCAGATTTTAATTAGTTTAAAATTAAAAAAATGTTTAAATTTGAAAATAATAAATTTAAACTATTTAAATCTGAAAAATATTCAAATTCGAAAAATGTTACAATTTTGAACAAAATCAAAAATCTGAAAACGAAATTGTTCAACCTCAAAAAAAATGTTTAAGTTCGAAAAATGTTCAAATTTTGAAAATATTTAGATTTCAAAAAATCTAAAATTTTAACTTTCCGGATTTTAAAAAATCAGATTAAAAAAATTCAGCTTTTGGAAAAGTAAAAAAGAAAAATAGAGGAGAAAAAAGATAAAATAAAAAAGGTGGGGGAATGGTGGGATGGCCAGATAATCCGCTGGGGTGTGCGACGCTTGGTCCGTGCCGACCAGGTCGGCATACATCACCCCCCTTCCGCTCACTCTTCCGCCGCGGCCGCTCCCCTACTCGTACATGTGGAATATGGTATTGTGTGAAACGGCAGTCCGCCTATCGCTCCATCTTGTACACTCGCTCTTGGGCTAAATGTTTTATGGGACGGAAGGCCCAGTTATTTCGTTCTTTTTCCCCGTTAGCCCTCTCTTTTTTATCTCAAAAGTTAGTCGTATTTCTTCATTATCTTATCTAAACTTCTATATCAAAATAAAAAAGACGGGAGGGGCTTCTTTTGCACCTTTTTTGACCGTTTGAAATTTTCTTGGAGAAGTAAGTTCAACTCGCTATTCTACATAACTTTAGTGTTCGTAGTTTTTCGTTTTGACATTGTTAGATGAGTGCTTCTTGCTCTCCCTAATATACTATATGGAGTGGTTGATCTACTTGCATACCAATGGCGAAACCAATAACTTTGAACAGAAAAGTTGTGTGAAACGGTGCGGTAAAACTAAACCTTGAAGGAATTTTAAAACAGTTGACCATCAAATTCGTTCAAATAAACTCTAAAGGTAACACGAAACCGTGCTTTAAACACTCAACGAAACTATTAACCGTTCACGGGAATGGAATCACAGCGTCGAGGCACATCTTTTTTATGTACACTTTATCTCGAATCAAACCATAGGTGTTTACATTAGAGTGGATTAAGATAAACTAGTTTGCATAAACACTAGGGTCCAAAGTAGTGCATAAGTAGACCCAAGTCAAATTTCTACTTATACAACTTCTAATGGGCTAAGTTGCACTATTTCCTAAAACCTCATACGAATGACCAAACAAACCCATAGAGCCTGTTTGGTTATTCGCATGGTTTTTGTTCTTTCCGTTTTTGTGATGTGGCCCGCCTGTTGCTGCATGAGTGGAAATCAACTATGGGCTGTTTGTGCACTTAGTTTGGTTCCCAACAATGTTTTTCGGTGCACTTTTGTCCCATTGTTTGATAGTCCGCAGCGGATAAGAATACGGTAGCTGGAGGAAAAAAAGGGACGTTTGGTTATGTGATAAAATTGGTTTATGACTACCACTTCAAACTTGGTGATGTTACCACCCTAACGGTTAGGAACACACAAAATACAGAAAACACACTGAATTTGGCACCTAATAGCAGATTACTAAGAAGGTTTCATATACACATGCGTTCACAATCAGGGGTTCAGATCAAAAGCCACAGCATTAGTATTCATCATTGTATCACACAAACTAAGACTAGCTACATTCTTACATAGACAGACATACAAATTAACATTGGCAGGCCGTTAACTAGCCGTGGTTAGGGCAGACGTAGGTCTTGCGGCTGGAGCTGTTGGGTTTGTAGATGTTCATATTTAGGCGAAAAGCATTAATCTTGAACTCCACCATGTCGCCACGCCCCAGGTCTACTTCAATATGACCTCCCGCCGGTTCCTCGCTAGCACCACCGGCCCACCTCGATAAGAGACCTGCACCCACTCGTCGCAACCACCGACACGCTAAGATGGCGATGCAGTGCGGCAGAGGGATCTTGATCCACTCCCTCACGTCTTCCTGGAACGTTAGTGGAACGACGAGCTTGTGCAAGCATTATATCATGTCCATGGCGACATCAGTATTGCTGCGATATGTCTCTGCAATGCCATGGACATGGTCTAGCTGAGTTGTATACACTTTTTCCAATTCAGACGCACATTGATTTAACATGCACAGGATGTGCAATTCCAAATTGGAAAAAGTGGAATCGAACTTCAATCAAACCAAAACCATGCAAATCTACAATTGCTCTACTATGTATAGGTCAAAAGAAGCAATTTAATGGTCGAATGGACGGAGGAGAGGCAAAAATGATCCGCATGTATCCTCCCTAGAAAACCCTAACATCGCATCGAATATAGAAGATGGACGACTTAAAGTGGACAAATCAGGCACTGTTGCCGCTGATGATGACCTAGCTTGGTCCGCTGAAGCTTTGGGATTCGTCGACGGAATTGGACGCGGCACAGAATGTGGTGCCGCCGGTGAAAAAACCCCTCGAGGTCGCAAGGGTTGTGTCGACGAAAATCAGCGCCTTCCCCGCGGTCGCACTAGAGGTCCCGACCTCCGATGAGACCGCCGTCGGCATAGCCCTTGGCACACATGCCCTCCATCTCACTAGCGGCGGATCTCTCAGAGCCTTGGCCAAATCAAAGTTGTTGGCTGTCCCCAACATTTAGATCTGGTTCGCTGCCTAGCATTGCTACACGGATTGAGCGCGCATAGCAAAGGGCTTCCGTGACGGAGGTTGGGGTGGGGTGGAGGAATATCGGACATGGCGGAGGTGAGAGATGGGTTTGTGCGGCGAGGGTAGTGAAGTGGGAAATTAACGTTGCATGTCCCATCTCCTGCATTTCCCAACACGTGCAGAGGAGAGGGCATGTTGCGCTCGTCAAAGGATGCACACGCGACAACACCCGAATCGAGCATGCCTCGTGGGCCAACATTTGAGCTGTTTTAAAAATCGTGGGGTGCGTGAAAACGGTGCGAGCAAGCCAAGCAAAGGGGTGAACTCTTCTTCACGCGTGTGGGAAACCTCTTCAAGAGCAACCAAACATACCCATAGTGTTTCACTTCAAGAGCAACCAAACATACCCATAGTGTTTCTTTGAAATGACATGTTCGCGGTCAACTTAAAAGTGACCGTGCACCAATTTTTTTTTTGAAGCTTTCACCGGGGGGGAGAGGATCCCCACCTGAATATATTGCATCAAGAACTATTTTGTTGGTTACATAGAGAGAGGTAGTCATGCCACAGGTCGGCGTGTACCCTCATTTCCGCTTTTTTGAAGCGGTGAGACCATAGAGTGAAGTCAGCGATGATGTTGCTAAGAGTCGTCGCCGGTGATTGGTCGATCGCTCTGAAGACCTTGGCGTTTCTGGCATCCCAGATCTTCCAAAGAATGGTGAGGGCGACGGTGTTCCAGATTGAGGAGGGGAGGTTGGGAGGTAGTGGCGAGGACCATATGTCCGAGAAAGAGCCGACGTTTGGAGTAATCGCCATGCGGTTCCATATTGCTGCCGCGGCGGGGCAGTGGAAGAAGAGGTGCGAGCGGTCTTCAATCGGAGCTTGGCAACGCGGGCATTCTTGCGACGTGATGATGTGCTTGTGCATCAAGTTGGCCCTTGTGTTGATCCTATCGCGGTGTAGTAGCCACCCAAAGACTTTGATCTTCTTTGGTACCTTTGAGCTCCAAATGTGTGAGGCGTCCGGGTCCTGTAGTTGGCTTTGGATGTGCATGTAGGCTGCTTTGACAGAGAAAGGCGATCCATCTAGCATCCTTCTCTTGTCCTGTTCGTCATTGAGGTGTACTTCCTGCAGCAGAGTAGAGAGAGAGGCAAGTTGCTGGGTCGCTGCATTGGTTAGTCTACACCGTAGGCCAGCCGATATGTCATTCTGCAAGATTTCACATACAAATGCATGGGTTTGTGTATGGTGAGAGTATAGGGCAGGGTATGCAGTGGCTAGGGTTTCTGGGAGGAGCCATTTGTCATGCCAAAAAAGAACTGATTTGCCATTATTTGCAATGCAAGTGGTTATCTGTAAGAGTGTGCCTAGGTGTTTGGCAATAATTTTAGTGAGGTAGGATGGGTTTGAGTTAGCAAAAGGAGTTGTTGTCTGGGATAGTATCCATTGTTTCCAAGGTAAATTTTGAGAGTGTAAGAATTTGAAACAAAATTTCAGCAGAAGACAAACATTCTGTGCTTTTAAATTTTTTGCGCCCAGACCTCCTCGTGTAGTCGGAACACACAGCTTGTCCCATGCAACGAGGCATTGAGATCCCGTACATGTTTCTTCAGCAGTCCAGAAAAAAGCTCGACGGCGAGCGTCGATAGTTTTAAGTACAGAGGCGGGAATGAGGAAGGAGGACATAAAATAAGTTGGTAGGACATCAAGAACTGCAGAGAGGAGTACGAGCCTGCCCCCTTTGGAAAGGAGGTTGGCACACCATCCTGCGAGATATCTATCGCAGCTGTCGAGGATTGGTTGGAAGGCTGAGGCCGGTAATTTGGTGGCGGCGAGGGGTAGGCCTAGGTATGCCTGGGGGAAAGACGAGATGTGTGTACCTAAGGTGGTGGCGATGGATGTAGCGAGGTTATTGGGAATGTTCATAGGTACTAGCGTTGTAAAGAAAATTTGGGCAGGGTACCACCTCATGCAGCATGCATGTGCATTTTTTGCTCAGCAGCATAACTGTTTTCTGTTTCTTATTTTATAGGGAATATATTCTACTTGGTTCAGGGCTGTACCAGCTGATGCAATGCTGGCACACAAGGTGAGAGGACAAGTTGTTATCATGCACGCTTCAAGCGAATAAGAATATGCTATGTTTCTTCGGACATAAAAACTAGTAGAACACATTACATAAATTTGCAAGAAAAATTTGTTTTTGCAGGCGTACATACAACAACGTCGGCCTCAATGAAAGGGCAGAACTCTAATTGGCCTCCATTCTCGAGGAGTTTAATGCAAACAAGAGCAGACGAACTTTGGCAGGGAAGATTAAGCAACACAATCTAAATTATATTGTACGTAATTGGTACCGTTGGATTCGTATTGAAAAACACTTTCTGACAATAATGCTAATTGTATACCGATATTTTATATACATTTGAAGTAAAAAAAAGAAGGAAAACGGCAGAACAACATACAGACAGAATGGCGTAACATGTAATAACAAGATCACGGCAACAGTTAGCATAGTTGAACTCACAAAGATCGTCCGCCGCGATAAACTTGCAATCAATCAGGTTCTAGCTAACGGATCATACGCATTACAATAAAATAGTGCTGGAGAAGAGGTTGATATCTGCCATCTTTGGTTCACCCTCAGTCAAGAACCTCCTCCTCGCCCTCCTCCTCTGCAGCATCCACTTCTTGTTGCAGCTGTTCCCGCATAAGAGCCAGTGCCATCTCCTCTTGAACTCTTATAGCACCTGTGGCGCGCATCAGAAGAATGGCGAAGACGCCCATGCAGAAGCCTGTGACTATCCCAAGTGGCCTGTAAACAGCACTGCTCCTTTTTTGTGCCCGCACGACGCGCCTATACATAGGCAAGGTCAAATGAGATAACCAGAACGACACGCGCGCGAGCTACTGTCACAAAACAGTGAAAAGGAGGAGGAACAAGCGCGCGTAGCACTTGGGTAATCTATAGATCGATGCATATGTTTTTGAAGTTGTACCATTTAGGGTCGTGCGGCCTCGGCTTGATCTGCGCAGAAAGACACTTGAGCAGCAGCCTGTTGTCTGGGTCGGTGCGGAGATGCCTCTCCGTCAGAGCTATCAGATCGTACAGCTCCTCCTTCTTCGCCAGGATTTCGTCGTCGGGCTGGACGTACGTACACAGGTGAGAAAACGATCGAGGATATCATATGCTCCGTAGTACATGAAGCTCTGCCAGACACGAAAAAAAGAGTCGGCTTTGGACGTTTGTTCACCTTCTTGGTGCTGCTGCTCGTGAACCTTGCTAGGAAGGGGCGGTCCACACCCGAGGCCGCCGGCGCTCGCTGGAGCAGGGCGGACCCAGCAAGCCTCCTCGCACCGGATCGAACAACCGCGGCCATCTTGTCCGGTACTGCAAAACTGAGGGATTAGGGGAAGCAACGCCGGCGACGAGGGGAACACCGATCGGTGGATACAAGTACGGTGCGCGTACCTTGCGGATCTGG